>OY992879.1:73097802-73665302 GCA_963921405.1 Cepaea hortensis
TCATTGTTTATATTCATAATATTTATTTAAGTCTTTTTTTTTTCTATGTGAATGTAACATGCACAAAAGATAATTGATGTACAAAAGATAAGTGACTGGAAGGGCTGAATCTAAGATGGACCTGCATGCCCAATTTGTGACTCTTTGAAAATAAAGTTTGTTTGTTTGCGCTCCCCCCCCCCCTCTCTCTCTCTCTCTCTCTCTCTCTCTCTCTCTCTCTCTCTCTCTCTCTCTCTCTCTCTCTCTCTCTCTCTCTCTCTCTCTCTCTCTCTCTCTGAGTGATTG
Organism: Cepaea hortensis; assembly: GCA_963921405.1. Lineage (NCBI taxonomy): Eukaryota > Metazoa > Mollusca > Gastropoda > Stylommatophora > Helicidae > Cepaea > Cepaea hortensis. The sequence continues at coordinate 73,098,088 of OY992879.1, forward strand.
GAAGGGCCAAATGTAAGATGGGTGTGCGTGTCCAATTTGAGACCCTTTGAAAATAAAGTTCATTTGTTCTTTCATCCATTCATTTGTTCTTTCTCTCCCCCCCCCCCCTCTCTCTCTTCTGTCTGTGTCTTCCCCTTCTTCTCTTCTGTCTGTGTCTTCCCCCTCCTCTCCATCTCTTTCTTCCTCTCTTTCGTGCCTCACCCCTGCCTTCCTTCCTCTCGCTTCCTCCCTACTCTCCCTCCATCTCTCCCTGTCCTTTAACATATTTTCACTTTTGGCTTCTGACGTGTTTCCCAGAGTGTAAATGTGTCACCTCCAAATGCTGCTGTCAGCGTGGATTTCCGTCCATTCAAGATACAGCCAGATGGGAGCAGGTCTATTACAGTAGCCCATATCACATTTAGAGGTAAGCTGTTGTCACACCTGGTCTCTTCTGTGTTGTTACTAAAGTGAGCTGAACAGAAATTTGTCAATCCAAGTATTATCTGGTCCTTGATTGTTTTATTTTGGTTAGGTGTATTCCTAAGATAAGCCTGCAACCCTGAAATGATATTCTGACATGACAAACATCATATTGCACTGTCAAAACTGCAGCATAGGTGGGTCGGCCATGTTATCCATGCGCTAAATGAGCGGCTACCAAAGACAATCTTCTATGGCTAACTTGATTCAGGCAAATGAGCTCTGGGGCTGAAAAGGGCACTCTAAAGGTGTTAAAGAAAACTTCAGGAATCAGCTTGAAAATTGAAAGAAAACAGCTGCTGTCCACCCTGCCTGTTAGGGTTTGATTTCCGTTCACTTGGGAGAATTTTACAGTCTTTTATGAAAATCCAAGTTGTGTCTGTCGAACAGTTGGCACTCCTCTGATCTACCTGTAGCAGACACTTTTGGCTCATGTAGCTCTAATTTTATAGTTATAATCTCTGTCATATATCTCTAATTGTATATTTCAAATCGTATAGATATAGTCATATACCCTTAATTATATAGCTGTAATTATAGACCACCGTTTAGCTCATCATGTTGATTCATTCATATAGTTCTTATTATTTACATATAATGATATTCTTCTGCTTATATAGCTAATTGTATAGATATAATTATGTAGCTCTTATATAGTTCTAATCATATAGATATAATCATGTATCTCTAATCATATAGATATAATCATATGTCTAATCGTATAGCTCTAACCATATAGTTCTAATCATATAGATATAATCATATAGTTCTAATTGTGTATATATAATCATATAGCTCTAATCATATAGTTCTAATTGTATAGATATAATCATATAGCTGTAATCGTATAGATATAATCATATAGTTCTAATTGTGTGTGTGTATATATATATATATATTTTTTTTTGTTGCATATCCTTTACAGGACATCGCTGTCAACACCAGCATCTTTCAGCTGTATGTTGATTTCTTGGCAAGATTACGCTCAGTAGTTTGCCATTGCTTTCTGAGCGGCCGGCTCACATACCCCGTAAGTTACCAATGCGATTCGAACCACTGCTGATTCTCACCGTCATCACGTCACCGACGAGAGTATACGAGATTACGGAGAAAAGTCATAACCTCTAAGCCACGAAGCGGACATATATATATATATATATATATATATATATATATATATATATATATATATATATATATACATATAATCGTATAGCTCTAATCATATAGTTATAATTGTATAGATATAATCATATAGCTCTAATCGTATAGTTCTAATTGTATAGATAAAATCATATATCTCTAATCGTATAGATACAATCATATAGATATAATTGTATAGCTCTAACCATATAGTTCTAATCGAATAGATATAATCGTATAGCTCTAATCATATAGATATTATCACATAGACAATGGACACACTACAACCTAGAGGAGCTATACTTATATCTCTGTTTACTGTGTTCCATAATGTCAGCATTTTTGGCTGAAATACGCTTGTCTCTTCACTGTGTTTCAGAATGTCAACTTTTCTTGGCTGAAACATTCTTATCTGTTAAATGTGTTTCAGAATGTCAACTTTTCTTTGCTGAAACATTCCTATCTGTTCAGTGTGTTCCAGAATGTCAGCTTTTCTTGGCTTAAACTTTCTGGTCTGAGCAGCAGACACTTTTTGGTCTCGGTCTGCCCAGGGATGTGTCACGTACACACTGGTGCTCCTACTTTCAGAGCCTTCTTTCTCCAAGAAGGCTTGATTTTGAATCCGGAATCTCAGGATCATATATCATCGTCTTATTTGGTCAAATCAACACCATGAATAAAATGTCTGTGTGAATTAGAAACAATTGTCTTAACTGTAAGCCACCAAATCCATCATCATTGCCAACACAGTCATCACCATTGCCACTGCAGTCATCATTATTGCCACTGCAATCCTCATCATTTTTCCTCACAAGCATAAAACCATCACTGCAGTTTGAAGATTGCTGAGAAATCCTTGAAGTCAGCAAAATAACAGAGTTAGTCAGTTCATTGGTTTTGACTGACTTCCCTAGAAGAATCAGCCCAAGTTTAGTAGCATTGGTCAGCACTTTGTGAGGACTGTCTTCATTTGTTGTAACTGCTGTCTCTTGAATCCATTGTTGTTTTTGTACAGTGGATGTTATCAGTTATCAATGTTGATTGCTGGCTTGTGTCTGCTGTCTCTTGAATCCATTGTTGTTTTTGTACAGTGTATGTTATCAGTTATCAATGGTGATTATTGGCTTGTGTCTTGCAGCTGTGAAAGCTCTACAGTTCAAGCAGTTTTCTGGGAGAATCGTGGTGAAAACAAAATACAACAACCAGAAGTTGGTCATTCCATACCAGGCCAGCGTTTTACATGGGTCAGTTGTATGCCGCTTGTGTGTGGATTGAATGTGGATTACTTGTGTGGAGTTATAAATGGCTAGGGGGGATGTTTTTTTTTTTTGGGGTGCTCACTCGCTTTGAACTCAAACGTAGTCCATACACACTATTTCTGGTAGAGATGGACTGAAATTTGCGTGTGGGTTAGCTTTACTTATTAACAGTGTCTTTCGCCATCAGGCAAATCCACTCTGACTTCAGAGGTACTTGTAATTAACGTCCCCAAGTCAAGTACGAGCTGGGTTTGATATGGGTGGTACATAGGTGGCATTATGTGTGGGTAGGTTGTGAGTTTGATTGTGGGTGAGTTATTTGTGGTTTGGTACAACATGAATGTAGTTGTATTAGCTATCACATCACAGACACATTGCTTTGGGACAATCTATTTATATGATAGTTTTCTACCTGGTCTGTAGAAACTGGAGGCTACAGAGATGGGGTTTCTCTGTAGAAACTGGAGGCCACAGAGATAGGGTTTCTCTGTAGAAACTGGAGGCCACAGAGATGGAGTTTCTCTGTTGAATGCTAATAATCCAAGTGACTACAAGAGGCCAGTTCTCAAAGACATTTGATTATGCACATCAGGACAAGACAATCATAATTTTCTTGGTCAGTTTTTAAGATGGGATCTGAATGAGATTGTGGCAACCTAGAAGATTCAGGATGTCAGAGACGGGGAGAAAAGTCTGGATTGGGTTGACATGGTGGCAAGGAAGACAATCAGTGCTTAAACATATCTAAAATACAAAAGCCCATTGTTTATGGAAGAACTTGATTGCCTATGCTGCTTAGCATGGCACATTATGATTGTAGTCTTCAACATAATGTCATCACATGTCAGGGAATTTTTGATATATCTGAATGTGTGATCATGCTCACAGTTTATCACAAACAGTCTTTCCTGTCTTGTCCCTCTTCCACAGATCTCTAGTATACAGCATCAACACTACACAGTTTTTTGGTGCCAAGGCTCTGTGGAACGTCACCAGACCACTCATATTCACAAACACATTCAACTTCTCTGTGGTCATTTACAATGTTAGTTTACCACCAGAAGTGGCGCCATTCTTTACGGTAAGTATGGTTAGCCAGAACAGTGGCTCATACACAGCACCACATCCCAGAAACCTGAATACTTTGGACTTATTAAACATCACAGTGGCACATACACAGCACTACATAAATATTTGGCCTTATTAAACATCACAGTAGCACATACACAGCACCACATCTCAGAAACCTAAATACTTTGGCCTTATTAACCCTTTACAGGGCAGACGCTTGTCTGTTTTTTAGCCCTGAACGGGCAAGAATTTTTCAAGTTCGGTAAAATTTTGGGTTGCGTTAGTAAAACCATCATAAATAAGGTGTTAGTCAACCGATTTTAGTTAAATAAACAACACAATGAAGGGAAAAGCATGCAGAATATGTTACTCACATGATTGTTGTCGGTAATCCATATATGAACACAAATATTTACGAAATACAGCATGTTGTTTGTGATTTTCCGTCATCTATACGGCAATTTACACACACATTTTCAGAATCATAATCACTTTCTTTAAAGTCAGACTACTAATGCAAAGTAACGCTTTTCACTGATATCTAGCTTCGATTAATAGTCAACTTCGTGCCCTTTAATGTCACTTAAATTGAACCTAGCAATGCACTGGAATGCGGAGGGAGTCAGCAACAAAAAAATAGAATTAGAAAAAATCTTGGACCAAGAAAAAGTAAGCATATGTTGCTTGCAAGAAACTCACCTCAATGAAAATATAGCCTTCAAAATCAGAGGCTACCAGTGTTACCGATCTGACCGAAAGGACAGGCGAAAAGGTGGGATACTGACCCTTGTAAGAAATAACATCATGGCTTCCCAAATCAAAGTCTACATGGAAGGGGCTGAGTATCAGACACTTAAACTTAAGACAGGTAATACAGATCTACATCTGATCAATTACTACTGTCCAAGTGACCGCCCACAGGCACTGGACACTCTACCACTAAAAGAAAAAATGATTGTGTGTGGCGATTTCAACAGCCACTCGCAGAGCTGGGGCTATGATCACATGGACCAGAGAGGAGAGAGACTGGAAGACTGGCAGGATGAGAATAGATTCATGTTGATTAACAAGCCGTCCGACCCACATACTTTCTACTCGAGACCATGGCACTCTACAACTACACCTGACCTGGCTTTTCATTCACCAGACCTGGAGTGGAACATTACACGAATTGTTGGGAAACAACTTGGTGGCAGTGACCATCGGCCAGTCTTTCTAACCGTAGAAAATGAGCTTGTAAGTGAAAGCAGCACCCTCTCGAGGTGGAACTACAAGAAAGCAGACTGGGCAATGTACAAGCATCGCACCAGCATACTGGTTAGAAACCTGAACACTGAGAAAGACATAAATAAAGCAGTTGAAGAGTTTGGGAAATGCATACTACAGGCAGCGCGAGAAACAGTACCAAGAGGAGCCCGTAAACAATATAAACCCTACTGGAGTAGTGAACTGGAACAGTTGCATAATGATGTTGAAGTGTGTAGAAAGCAAGCAGAGGCCACACCCAGCCAAGAGCACCACAATAAATTCCAGCATGCAAAAGCCAAATTTCAAAGGGCCAAGCTGCAGGCTAGACGGAAAAGCTGGCAGGAGAAAACGGAGTCTCTGAACTTTGAAAGAGACACAAGGAAATTGTGGAAGCTAATAAAACAGCTTAATGACGAGGGCACAGGGAGAAACTCAAAAATTGCACTACATAAAGATGGAAAAATCTTAACAAGAAAGCAAGCAGCTGACCATTTTGCGGACTCGTTCGCACAAGATAGCAATATCAAAATTAGTCCAGAGAAACAACAAGAGTTTCGAGAGAAACGACAACATACAGGACAGAAGGAAATAGTACATGAGGTTCTGGAGGCACCCATCACAATCAGCGAACTGGAGCTAGCCATATCAAAACTGAAAATGAGAAAGTCACCAGGAGCTGATGGTATCTCCAATGAAATGATCAGGAACCTAGGAACAGAGGCCAAAACAAAGCTGTTGCAGATCTTCAATAACAGCTGGACCTTAGGCAGTGTTCCACAAGCCTGGAGAGAAGCAATCATGATACCCCTCCTAAAATCAGGGAAAGATGGTTCCATTGCCTCTAGCTACAGACCAATTAGCCTCACCAGCTGTCTCTGCAAAACACTGGAGCGCATCATCAATCACAGACTGCAGTGGTACATTGAAAGTAAAAACATCCTTGTGCCACAGCAGGCTGGCTTTAGGCAGTGCTACTCTACGGAAGATCAGACAACCTACCTCTCTCAAGAAATTGAGGATGCATTCCAAGAGAAGAAGCTGGTGCTCGCGGCATGGATAGACCTGAAGAAAGCCTTTGACAAAGTCTGGAAAGAAGGTCTGATGAAGAAACTGAGAAACTGCAAAGTCAATGGAAGAATGTACAAATGGGTGAAAGCATACTTGCACAACAGAAGAGCCCGAGTACAGATAGACGGACTCAAGAGCAAGAAAGTACTACTGCGTCACGGTGTCCCCCAGGGCGGAGTCTTGTCCCCCACACTTTTTCTAATCTTCATCAATGATCTTGTTGCTCACCTACCGCATGGAATTAAAGCGGCAATGTACGCCGATGACCTGGTTCTATGGAGCACAAATGAATATGCATCAGTGGCCACCAGATTGCTACAAAGAGCTGTAGATACATTTGCTGCATGGGCAAATAGATGGTGTGTCAGCATAAACACTGACAAGTGCAGCACCACCCTATTTACCCTCTCTCCAAAACAAAAGGCAGGGATCATCCAGATAAATGGAACACCCCTAAGAGAAGATAAAGAACCAACATACCTTGGAGTAACATTTGATGGAAAGCTGACATGGAGAAAGCACATCAACAAAGCAGTAGCAAAAGCCAGAAGGAAAATAGCCATCCTGAGAAAGCTAAGTGGAACCACATGGGGAGCCAGTACGAAAATACTTAGCAAAGTTTACCAACAGAGCATACGACCACACCTGGAATATGGGTCAACTGCGTGGTGTTCAGCATCAAATACCACACTACAAGAGCTGGACAAGGTTCAAAATCAAGCACTTAAGAGTCACCACAGGAGGGATGAGATCAACCCCTATAGTGGAAATGGAGAAGATGGGGAGGACACAGGCACTGAGTGAGCGCAGAGATACGAAAACGCTAATACAAGCAGAAAAGTTCCTCAGCTTGCCAGGCCACCCTATGAAGAACAGATTTGAAAACCTAGCTATGGGGCGGTTGAAAAGAAGTAGTTTTATCCACCAGGCCAAACGACTCTGCAGAGAAAACACTGATCTGCCCACAGTTGGTATCCCCCTAACAACTATTCCAGAGCGAACTCCATGGAAAGATGAGCATAGACTATCGTTACAAATCCAGACAAAAGTGAGAGGAATATTTGACAAGGAAGAACAGAACAGTGTGCAGCGCAGAACAGCCACTCTCAGCTTCCTTGATGAAGAATACCCACAGGACCTCTGGATCCGAGTCTACACAGATGGGTCAGCACAAAATGCTGTTCGAAACGGAGGAGCGGGAGTGTACATAGAATACCCAAATAATACTAGGGACACAGCCAGAGTACCGACAGGAAAGTACTGCCATAACTATGATGCCGAAATTGAGGCAATCAAGATAGCAACAGAGAAATTACTAAATAACAGCAATGGTACACAACCTGTGGTGCTACTAACAGATGCAAAATCAGTACTCGAGGCGCTCCTCTCTGGGAAATTGCCAGTACTAAGGACACTACTTTCTGAACTTAGCAGTCAGCATAAAGTCACCATACAGTGGATACCATCCCACTGTGGAGTACCCGGAAACGACAGAGCTGATCAATTGGCTAAGGAAGGAGCCAAAGAGGAACAGCCTGGTGTGCCCGTTACATACCACCAAAAGAAAAGAATGATCAAATCAGTCAGAAAGCCACCAAAACCTGCTCAAGATGACTACCACATTATGGACAGACCAGAACAAGTCATTATTCTGCGCCTCAGAACAGGACACAATAGATTACGCAACCACATGTATACAAAATTCAAGATTGGTGAAACAGCCATGTGCACATGTGGATTGGCGTCGCAGACAGCAGAGCACATACTCCAAGACTGCCCAAAATATAACATATCTAGGCAAACCTTCTGGCCTAGAGAGACGACAGTGGAAGATAAACTCTATGGACCACTGTGTGAACTGAAAAAAACAGTTCAATTCATGCAAGAGACGACATTGCAGATATAGACATATTTCAAGCGAACGAAAGAAGAAGAAGAAGAAGAACCTAGTAAAATCTCGGCTATCACTTGAAGAATCACCGAAATCCGCTTTGAAAAACTACACGTAAAAACCCCGAAAACTATCAAAAAAAGTCTGTAAAAGTCCGTTCAAATTCATAGTCGGCGTTTATAAATGGCGGCAACGTTGTCAAGCTATCAGCGAAAGCGAAAGTAGCCGTCATAAGTATCGTAAGGCCGAGAAATCGCGTTTTTACAATGCATAATAGTATCGGACGGAATCGGCCAATCCGCTCGTTAAAGGCATCGGCCGCAAATGGCCGTTCTGCCCTGTAAAGGGTTAAACATCACAGTGGTACATACACAGCACCACATCTCAGAAACCTAAATACTTTGGACTTATTAAACATCACAGTGGCACATACACAGCACCACATCTCAGAAACCTAAATACTTTGGACTTTTAAACATCACAGTGGCTCATACACAGCACCACATCTCAGAAACCTAAATACTTTGGACTTATTAAACATCACAGTGGCTCATACACAGCACCACATCTCAGAAACCTAAATACTTTGGCCATTTTAAACATCACAGTGGGTTAAAATGAACTGTAGAGCATGGTTCCTGGAAGAATAGATGGAAAGAATATGGACACTAAAGACTGCATATAATTCGGCAAAAGATCGAGTCTTTCCCAGCGGGCCATAATGAGAGTCAACTTCTGCGCAGGACTACTACATAAACATGGTTGGCTTTTGAGAACTGCCTGAAGCCTCTGTCATTCACTTCTGTGTATTCAGCGTTGGACATGCTTCATGTTGCTTTGATTGTATGCACATAGAATGTGGCATGAGTTCTTAAATCATAGTAGCAGTCCACACTCAAATCATAAACATTGTTCCTGACCTGACAGGGATTTGACAAGCGAAAAGTTGTGAGGACAGAAGCTGGTCATCTTAACCTCTGATTGTATAAATTATATATGTGAAGTTTGTACTTTGAGGAAGGGCAGAGACAGCTAGGCAAGTAACTGGCTGCCTTACCTCAACGATCCTAAGACCTAGTTTTTGTGAAGTTTACTAGTATTATCTTACACATAACTATTGTTCCATGTAGTACTTACTCTTGTATGTCTCATTTCTTATCCCACTGTATGTTCTGGCTTCACCCTTTATTTGTTCAATGCACAGTATAATGTTATTTGTCTGGTATGACAGATTGTAGAATGATAGATTGCAGAATGACAACTGTGCTGTTCACTCTGCAGGTATGACAGATTGTAGAATGATAGATTGCATAATGACACCTGTACTGTTCACTCAGCAAGTATGATAAATTGCATAATGACACCTGTACTGTTCACTCAGCAGGTATGATAGATTGCATAATGACAACTGTACAGTTCACTCAGCAGACATGACATGTTGTAGAATTCACTGACAGATTATTGCTTTTAATGACAAATTGTCAACTATGCTGACAGGTTGTACATTTCATTGGCAGACTGAGCTTATTATCATTTCACTCATAGACTATATACATTACTGAGAAATTGTAACCTCGCCAAACATGTATGTTCTCACTGATAGCTTTCAGACGTCCATCAAATGTTGTATAAACACGTATATATTCATCTCACTCAATTCTTTCAGACTTCCATCAAATGTTGTATAAGCAAGTATATATTTTCTCTCATTAACTGTTTTCACTCTTTTACCAAGTATATAAACACACGTATCTATTGTCATTGCCGGTTGTCAGGCTTCATCGAAATCTTGTAAAGACGTGCAAATATTGTTGTCATTGACAGTTATCAGATCTCATCAAAGCCTTGTAAAGACACACATATATTGTTGTCATTGTCAGTTGTCAGACTCAATTAAAGCCTTGTAAAAATATGCATATATTGTTCCTACCAACAGATTGTAAACTTCACAAAGCCTGTGATAATACAACCGCAGCAGAGTGTGGCAGCATTCCTCCTCAAGTTCCACCCGAACCAGACACAGATTCACCTCAACACAGTGCTCACACTCAGCACCAACGCCTCCACATTTTCCATTCCTATCACTGTTTATAATGGCCTCATGAAAGTAAGTGCTTCCCTACAGCCTCTATGTTATACCAGCTGTAATGTTGTGTGTTCTGGACTGACAAGAGACAGCAGGGACAAGTGTACGCCTAACTTGTGCACTCCTCCGATATTTTCATAGAATTATAGTGGGCACCTGTAGAGTCTGGTTAATTGAGAGTCAGCACACCCGTCAGAGCTGATGTGGCTCTGCTGTCCAGGCCATGCTGGTGTACATGAACATGAAAGGGCCGATTGGCTGACCTCCAGGACTCTTCCAGGAGGAACACACATGTTGAGCAAGAGAGTCATGATACTGTGTATAGATCAGGAAACAGATAATTGACTACATATTGCCACCACTGATGGAATTTAGAATCCATTTGACACATGCAGAAAGGATCTTGGTAGAGGACGGAGCAGAGGTTTGTGTAGCCAATTGATAGCTGGAACTATAGATATGCATGCTCTTTGACATTTTCTAACAGAGAAGGGGGTTATATTGTCATCACTCAAGTGCTGTGATATTAGTGTTTATTTGCAAATTCGGACAGATAGATTGAGAATCCTGCCTTGTCAGGTTGTTCACTCTTGCATGATTTGATGGAATTGGGAGTTTTGAACATCCTCTCCAATGATACTCCTGTGGGATGTGTTAGATGTAGATGCTAATTACCTACCATTATCATGGGAAATTTCTACAACTCCTGCAATCTCACAGCCTACACATTTTGTAGTTATCTTTGGGCTTCATCACTGCAGAGTTCAAGTTTGATGCTTCCTTTGTTAGTCAGACTAGTGCTATTTTCCAGGTTTGATGCTTCCTTTGATAATCGAAATAGTGCTGTTTTCCAGGTTTGATGCTTCCTTTGTTAGCCAAGTGCAGACTAGTGCTAAGTTTCCAGGTTTGATGCTTCTTTTGTTAGCCAAGCGCACTGTTAGCCAAGCGCACACTAGTGCTATTTTTCAGGCTGGATGCTTCCTTTGTTAGCCAAGTGCAGACTAGTGCTAGTATCCAGGTTTGATGCTGCCTTTGTTAGCCAAGCGTAGTCTAGTGCTAGTTTCCAGGTTTGATGCTTCCTTTGTTAGCCAAGTGCAGACTAGTGCTAGTTTCCAGGTTTGATGCTTCCTTTGTTAGCCAAGCACAGACTAGTGCTATTTTCCAGGATGGATGCTTCCTTTGTTAGGCAAGCGCAGACGAGTGCTATTTTCACAGTTTGATGCTTTCTTTTTCAGTCAGACTAGTGCTAGTTTCCAGGTTTGAGGCTTCCTTTGATGGCTAGACTCGTCTTAGTTTCCAGGCTTGATGCTTCCTTTGTTGGTCAGACTAGTGCTAGTCTCCAGGCTTGATGCTTCCTTTGTTGGTCAGACTAGTGCTAGTCACCAGGTTTGATGCTTCCTTTGTTGGTCAGACTAGAGCTAGTCTCCAGGTTTCATGCTTCCTTTGTTGGTCAGACTAGTGCTAGTCTCCAGGTTTGATGCTTCCTTTGTTGGTCAGACTAGTGCTAGTCTCCAGGTTTGATGCTTCCTTTGTTGGTCAAACTAGTGCTAGTCTCCAGGTTTGATGCTTCCTTTGTTGGTCAAACTAGAGCTAGTCTCCAGGTTTCATGCTTTCTTAGTTGGTCAGACTAGTGCTAGTCTCCAGGTTTGATGCTTCCTTTGTTAGTCAGGCTATTGCTAGTTTCCAGGCCATCCAGATAGTTATGTCTCTACCTTCCCCTTGTTCTTTCCCTCTCAGTCTTGCAGTTGTCACCAAGTTCTCCACTTTATTTGTTTTCATAATGTGCCCAACTGTGTTTTTCATCTTGTTTGCTAATTGTCCATATTTGACATCCATACAAAAGTACAGGTTCTATGTAGCAATTCAACACTCATTTTCTTGTTGCAGTTGATATCTTTTTATTGGTCAGTATGTTTTCCATGTTGCAAAAGGCTACCATTACCATAGTGATTCTTGTTCTTCATGTTCTAATCTCCTCAAGGCACCTCCCATCAGATGTTATGACTGTTCCGAGATAGTTGTACAGATTCACTTGTTTAAGAGTTTTCCCATTTACACGTATATATTGGGGTATTTCTTTCTTCTTAAAGACGGCCATAAACTCTGACTTCTTACAATTGAATTCTAACCCTAGTTGCTCACTGTGTTCAATAACCACATCTTTAAATTTTGCAGATCCTGCGTTGATACTAGACCATATTGGCACACATTTTAGGAATCCACACTTATTATCTTCAGGGTTTGTAATTGATCATATTGTAAATTAATGCCTGAGTCAGGTCTTAGTCAGATATGACTGAGCTACCGTATGACAGTAGACGGTACTACCTGTTTTCTGTCAGCGCCGAATGTTGGGCGGCACTTGTCAAACCCGACACCCTACATTGTGCCAACGGTTTTGGGTGGAAGAGCGCAATTGGGAGGGTACAAGCCTTGCCCTGGTGCGAGGCAATGCAATCTAAAGACGAAATGTCATGGCAGTGCAGACCAGGCCCCAAGCCTTGGTTGGTAGCTGGTCTAGGATCGAAGCTCCGATAGGCGGACAGTTAGAGCATTGCTTTGCTGATCCAGCAGCTTGTCTTGTTCCAGATGTATAGGTGTTACCTTTCCTCTGGAGTGAACTAGGCAGGCCGAGAGAGGGATCATGCTGCATGGGCAACACATGGTATCTATATTTTAGCCCTGGCTTTGTGCGAAATTAATGACAGCCATCTGTGTTACAGGTCATTCATCATCGACCAGAAAAGTTTGAAGGTCAGCTTGATTTTGGAACGCTGGGTGTTGGAGAGAGCAGAAGTATGATCTTCACCATCCGAAATGATAATCCTGTTGATGTAAGTGCATCCTGTACATCACAAGCATGTCCCAGTGATTTGTGTGTTTTCTCACAATTTAAGAACATGGACTATGAGACAAAGATTCTTCTGTTTTGTTCTTTCAGAATTTAAATACATGGACTGTGAGACATAGATTCTTCTGTTCTGTTATCTCAGAATTTAAGAACATGAACATGGACTGTAAGACATAGATTCTTCTGTTGTTATCTCAGAATTTAAAAACATGGACTATGAGACATAGATTCTTCTGTTCTCTTCTCTCAGAATTTATAAACATGTAATGTGAGACATAGTTACTTCATTACTTATGGAACTTGTTATTACCGGATATAGTTACTTTATTATTTATGGAACTTGTTATTACAGGACATAGTTACTTCATTACTAATGGAACTTGTTATTACGAGACGTAGTTTCTTTATTACTAATGAAACTTATTATTATGGGACATAGTTACTTCATTACTAATGAAACTTATTAGGATCATAGTTTCTTTATTACTAATAAAACTTGTTATTAAGGGACACAGTTACTTCATTACTAATGGAACTTTTTAATATGGGACATAGTTTCTTTATTACTAATGGAACTTGTTATTATGGGACATGGTTTGTTTATTATTAATGGAACTTTTTAATATGGGATGTAGTTGCTTTATTACTAATGGAACTTGTCATGGGACATAGTTACTTCATTACTAATGAAACTTGTTATTAGGATCATAGTTTCTTTATTACTAATGAAACTTGTTATTACGGGATATAGTTACTTCATTACTAATGAAATCTGTTAGTAGGATCATAGTTTCTTTATTACTAATGAAACTTGCTATTACGGGCCATAGTTTCTTTATTACTAATGGAATTTGTTATTATGGGACATAGTTTCTTTATTACTAATAGAACTTTTTACTATGGGACATAGTTTCTTTATTACTAATGGAACTTTTTAATATGGGACATAGTTTCTTTATTACTAATGGAACTTGTTATTATGGGACATGGTTTGTTTATTATTAATGGAACTTTTTAATATGGGATGTAGTTGCTTTATTACTAATGAAACTTGTTATTACGGGACATAGTTACTTCATTACTAATGGAATTTGTTATTAGGATCATAGTTTCTTTATTACTAATGAAACTTGCTATTACGGGCCATAGTTTCTTTATTACTAATGGAATTTGTTATTATGGGACATAGTTTCTTTATTACTAATAGAACTTTTTAATATGGGACATAGTTTCTTTATTACTAATGGAACTTGTTGTTACGGGACATAGCTACTTTATAACTAATGGAACTTACTATCGGGAGTGTATCAATACTACTAACATCTTACTCGTGGTAGTGATGGTAAAGATAATGAAATATGTTACCATGTGGCTGATTGACTGGTTGGTGGTCACTGCCATGTTTTCTGTCCACAGATTGTAGTAGCTCGCTTTCAGACCAACATGTCCTGGGCTTCTGTGGAGATTTTAGGGATAGAAAAGGGGAATGGAACCACTCTCACTTGCAAACATAATCAGTCAGAGATCAACACAGACCCTGTAAGTTACCCACTGCATGCTGTCTCATGCAACAAATTTGCTGTTTCATGTAACAAATTTGCTGTCTTGTATACAAATCTGCTGTTTTGTGTAACAAATCTACTGTTGCGTGTAACAAATTTGCTGTCTTGTATACTAATCTGCTGTCTCATGTAACACAAATTTCTCGTGGAACACATCTCGTGTAACAAATCTACTATCTCATTTATCATATGTCTGCTCTCTGGTGTACCATAACTATGCCTGTCTTGAGTACCTTATCTCAGTTGTCTCATGTACAATGTGTCTGCTATCTCATAAACCATGTCTCTGCTGTCTCATGTACCATATAACTCCTCTGTCATGTACCCTATCTCTGCTCTCTCTGGTAGTATGAGAATGGTTCTAATGTATAGGTAACTATCTTACATCAGGGACAGTCAGCATCCACATCCTTCTACTTCTGCTGGAAGAAACCAAGCACTTATGGCCTTATCCACAGCATGTTGTCAATTCTTCTACTTCAGTCTGGTGCTGGCTATTACAGACATGATGCAGGCAAATTCCAGAATATTGACGGATAACCAAACCATTTCATTCTCTATTTGTAGTTTCTAAAAGCAATGTGTTGCTTCTTTCTGCTTGAAGGCATCATTGTTTGTACTGTCTCCTCTTGTGTAACTGGCCACCTGTCTTAAACAGCTTGAATTCTTTCTATCAAGACTATTTCAATCAATTTGCTATCTTAAACTTTTTCAGTCAAAACTTTCAATCCACTTACTACCTTAAACTCTTTCAATCAAGGCTCTTTAAATCAAGACCATTTTTTCAGCAACTGAGGAAGTGACCATTACAATAGCCAGATCTATTTAGCATACTCTGACCGAAGATAAAAGTATGAGAACACATGATGTGATGGTTGAGATTCAAGGGACAGAGCCAATCACACATGAGGCTGTGTGTGAATGAGCGATACATCCTGATATTGTTGAGGTGTTTCGTTACACTGACAATTCAAGCTTTCACTTGTGTATATATCACTTAAATATTTGTTGATGCCTTTGTTTCTCCTTGTTCTTGTTTCAGTTATATATAAAGCCTTATCACTATGCAGTGTTCAATGTAAGCATCATTGCCCCAGAAGAGGAAGGGGCATACGTGGCAGACATTTGGATGTTCACACAGTTTCAGGATCTCTTTATACCTATCATTTTCCGTGCTGCCAAGGGCAGCCTACATGCCATTCCAGACAAGTTTGTCTTTGATAAAGTCTACCCTGTAAGTTTGGTCAGATTACACAGTTTGACGTGTATACGTTTCAGCTCAGTATTTTCTGTACATGTCGCTGTATCTCAGTATATGGTGTTTGGATTTAGTAGTGTATACTGTACATGTTATTTTCGTTGACAATGTCTACTCATATGAGGACAGAAAACAGTGGGCAGCGTTGGACTGAACTTAGAAGATAACTAAGTGTAGACCAGAAACCGACACATCGCAACACTAGGATAATCATATCTTGTCATGACAAGGCAGGCAGACAGACATAGAAGTGATTTAGAATGTTTGCTCTAATCACTCCACTTCTGAGTAATTAGTATAAGGATTTAGCATAGTTCATTCTTACAGTTGTATCTGAGTGAATATTGTATAGTTGATTTGTTTAGCTCTAGGTGAGTAATTAGTATTATTGATGTATACAGCTGTAACTGTGCAAATATTGATTTGTCCAGTTATAACTGAATAATTAGTATAGTTCATGTATGTAACTGTCGGGGGAGGGGGGGGGGGGCTGCGTGGTCTCGGGGTATGGTGTCCGCCTCGAGTGCTGGAGGTCCCGGGTTCAAGCCCCGGTGAGGACCGGGTTTTTTTTTCACGTGGACTTCTAGTAATAAAATTTCCCCTGGTCTCTGGGTAGTGAGATCGGACGTCCATGTGTATTGTTGCGCACGTAAAATATCTCTTGGCAGTTGGAAATCAAAAAAGAGTAGCCTAACAGCGCTGCCCGGGCAAAATTTCGAGGTAAAAATCAAAGTATTTCAGGATCCTTGCCGGGGCTACGGAGTTCGTGCACTGAGCTGAGTTTCTCCAGACTCAGTTTTGAGTTAGGAGGAGAACAGAGCACTTATGGGTTACACCAGTTATAACTGAGTTTGTTATTGATATACGCAGCTACAACGGAGTAATTAGTATAATTAATGTATGTTGAACAGTTATTATAGTTGATTTATGCATTTTTAACTGAGCAATTAGTATAGGTGATTTATGCATTTATAACAGCGGTTAGTATTGTTGAATTATGCATGTCTAACTGAGCAATTAGTATAGTTGATTTATGCATTTATAACAGCCGATAGTATCATTGATTTATGCATTTCTAACTGAGCAATTAATGTAGTTGATATATGAATTTCTAACTGAGCAATTAGTGTAGTTGATATGTGAATTTCTAATTGAGCAGTTAGTATAGTTGATTTATGTATGTATAACAGCAATTAGTATAGTTGATTTACACATTTATAACTGAGCGATTAGTATAGTTGATTTATGCATTTATAACAGCAATTAGTATAGTTGATTTACACATTTATAACTCAGCGATTAGTATAGTTAATTTATGCATCTAGAACAGTAATTATATAGTTGATTTTTGCGGCTGTAAGTGATTAATTAATATAGCTGATATATGCCGTTATAACTGAGTAACTAGTCTAGTTGATTTGTACAAATGTAGCTGTGTAATTATTAAAATGTGGTGAGTAAAACTGTGTACATTTCCGCAGGGTCGTGTGCCGTACAAAGTGGTGCAGATACACAGTACCTTTGATGATTACATGGAGGTCACCAAGGTCTCCTTCCAGCCGGCAGATGTTCGCTTTTATTTTATTCCACAAAATAGCAACACAGTTCTCTTACAGCCCCACGAGCACACGATTGTGAGTAGACTGTTGGTGTCCTCGTTACAAACTGGCATTGCAGTGTCGTCATGCATTACTATCTGTACAGTGTCCTCGTTACAAACTAGTATCAATTTGTCTTCTCACTAATGATCATCCTTAGAGTATCCTCATTGATGGGTATCCTTGGTGTCCTCACTAACAACTGCTCTTACATTATCTACATACATGATTGTTCTTTCTTTATCCATGTAATGATTGTTCTGACATCATCCACATGAAAGATTATTCTGACATCATCCACATGAAAGACTATTCTTACTTTATCAACATCATGATTGTTCTTACTTTATCCACATGAATGACTATTCTTACTTTATCCACGAAATAATTATTCTGTCATTATCCACATTGACTATTTTGCAATAAGCACATTAATAACTGTTCTTGAAATACCCACAGGGACTATTCTGCACTATCCACATTAGTGACTATTCTTACATTAATCACTTATCATTATCATGTCCCCTGTTATCTGGTGTAGGCATTCATGTCTCCTCAGATCTCAGTTCCTTGTGTTCTGGATCAACTTGGTTGATGATATTCCTCCACACCACCATCCCAGACAATCCATCATCATTTCTGTATGTCTGTCTGTCCCTGGTGTTCTGGATAACCTCTGTTGATGACATTCCTCCTCACCACCATCCCAGACAATCCATCATCATTTCTCTCTGTATGTATGTCTGTCTGTCCCTGGTGTTCTGGATCAACTCTGTTGATGACATTCCTCCATACCACCATCCTAGTCCATCCAGCATCATTTCTCTCTGTCTGTCTGTATGTATGTATGTCTGTCCCTGGTGTTCTGGATAACCTCTGTTGATGACATTCCTCCATACCACCATCCTAGTCCATCCAGCATCATTTCTCTCTGTATGTATGTATGTCTGTCTGTCCCTGGTGTTCTGGATAACCTCTGTTGATGACATTCCTCCATACCACCGTCCCAGTTCATCCAGCATCATTTCTCTCTGACTGTCTGTCCCTGTGTTCTGGATAACTCTGTTGATGACATTCCTCCATACCACCATCCTAGTCCATGCAGCATCATTTCTCTCTGTCTGTATGTCTGTCTGTCTGTTCCTGGTGTTCTGGATCAACTCTGTTAATGACATTCCTCCACATCACCATCCCAGTCCATCCAGCATCATTTGCCCTGCGACTAATCTTTCCAGTCATCACAATGTTTGTCTCATACATCAATACTTTATGGAGTTGCCTTGAATCATAAGTGCCCCAACATTATGCATACATGCATTGATGGTGTTTGCTTGGTTGTTGGTGCTTGGTTGGTTGGTTGTTTGTTTTGTTGGGTGGTTGGTTGTTGAATGGTGAATCCTCAGGAAGCCTGAGATTTAGCTCTTTATGGGTGACGTTGATATATAAACTGTCCTTCCGAGCTGGTACCAAAGTACCAACTCCACAGGGACTGTGTTGTGTAGTTCTCCTTCCCTTCTCCAAACTAAGAAACGAGCAGTGTTTGCAAGACAAATACTGCTGCTGCGCATACTGCAGAGATACTAGGATGTCACGATCCACACATGGACTGACTGAGATTGAGTCCAGGTTTATAGACGCACAGTGCTTCATGTGGTATGTGTGGTGTATTCCATTGATAAACACATTCACACACGGACTGACTGTGAATTTGAGTCCAGATTTAAAGACGCACAGTGTTTCGTGTATTATGTGTGATGTGTTCCATTGATAGATACATTCACACATGGACTGACTGAGGTTGAGTCCAGGTTTATAGAAGCACAGCTCTTCATGTGGTATGTGTGATGTGTTCCATTGATAGATACATTCACACATGGACTGACTGAGATTGAGTCCAGGTTTATAGACACACAGTTCTTCATGTGGTGTGTGTGATGTGTTCCATTAATAGAAACATCCATGCTGCTAAATATAGTTAGAAGAGAGTCATCATCATCATCAAGTGCCGTGCCTAAATAAATTTATATTGGTTTATACTGTTACTGTAAGGCCCCTGTTAATGTCAGAGTTACGTTCTTGGAAAGCGCGACTTTAAGTGAAGCGACACTATTTCCCATAGAATTAAATTAAATACAGTGTATTATGTAATGTTTATTTTGATGGTTGTTGATATTTATTGGCTAAATAGAGGTGGGTAGAACTATTGGGACTTAGAGGCATTAAAACCACGACTCGCTCCAAACTATGATTAGCTGCTAGTATTAGTACTACTAGTACTGCTCTCACCCGCTTTCTTAGCTGGATCTTCATGTTCTCCATAAGAGTACTTCTGATATGAGTGATCTTGGAAGCAAAGGGGTTACTTTTTTAGCACCCTCTTTGATTTTGTCAGCACCTGCATGAATTGTCCTTACCGTGGTTGGAGGTAAACCATGGAATTTACTGATATCAACAACCAGATCGCCAACCTCAAAACGATGTAACACATCTAACTTCACATTATCAGCACTTACTGTGCGCTTTGAACTCATAATTATGGGTGATGACATGATAAAATCCTGGAAAAATGCACTGCACGAAATGTAAAATGGCGATGTTAACACAGCATAGCAACACAGATGATGATGTTAGGACGTAAAATGAAGTTATGTCCCATTGTGACAATGACGTTATAGCGAAACGATGTAAACCGTAGCGACGTATATCAAGGCCTTGCTGTATAACTGTTTTTGATGCTCATTGAAGGAGAGACTAGAGGACACAATAGACAACATAAACTAATTTTTCCTTTATTTTCTCCTTGTTTCTTCTGCTTTAATGAGCATCGAACAATACATGTGATTTTATTTATGAACTGTCTTAGTTGCCTCCAAGGGTTCCCCGGTTGATTGTTGCAAGAAATCAGATCATGTTATTTTGCTTACATGTTTGTGTGATGATATCATTAATATTTCTGGTATATTTATGTAGAGATGTAAATTTGCCATCCATAAACTTAATCACATCCAGTATGTATGTTTCCTTACCTGTTAAATGTATTGCTTGAAATAAAATGGAATATTTTCTATATCCAAACAGGTGGGCAAAATATATTTTGATTCTAAAAAAGAATGCAAGGAAGATTGTTACGTTGGGTTGCCAACATCATCACCAGGTGAGACCTTCACATCTTTTCTACATCAGGTCTGTGTGTGCCGAAGGTCTGTTTAGTAACATTGTTGCCTACTAGTGTAAGCGTCTGTCGATTGTATCGACATGTGGCTATGCCAGGTCTGTTTGGTAATATTGTTGCCTACTATTGTAAGCGTCTGTCAATTGTATCGACATGTGGCTATGCCAGGTCTGTTTGGTAACATTGTTGCTTACTATTGTAAGCATCTGTCAATTGTATCGACATGTGGCTATGCCAGGTCTGTTTAGTAACATTGTTGCCTACTGCTTAAGCATCTAGGGATTGTATCGACATGTGGCTAGAAGGATTGTGTCAACATGTGGCAGAGTGACCTGCCGAAAATGTCACATAGAGTATGAACTCTGAAGCTCCAGCAACGACCCCCAGGAGTCTTTAAAAAAAGACTCATGAAAACTGAATGACATTACAGTCTGAAAATGAACCCAGGATCCAGCGAGCATGAGGCAGGCTGCTTCACCTCACAGTGAACTTTATGGTAGTAATAGTACTGTCATGTTTGTGTTTTTCCCATATCTGTAAGAATGGGAGCCGTGGTAGCGTAGTGGCTAGACACTCGCCTGCGGTTCAGTAGTCAGGGGTTCAGTCTCCAGTGGGCGAATTTGCATATAAAAAAATTAAGCTGGGCTGCCAGGTCGACCCAGACTAACATGGCCAGATACTGACCACACCAGCCGCTGAGTGCTGAATGATCTAAAAAAATTTGGGTCCAGCACTGCATGCCCGCTGCCTCTTGTGGCATGTAAAAGGGGCCTTATTTTCATAACATATCTGTGAGAACGGCAGTCTATGTTTGTGAATTAATGCTGGGCTTGGGGAGCACAGTTGGTGTACTTGTTTGCATTCTCTTTCTGCAGCTGGACATCAGTGGCTGCTGGGGTTGACTCTAGATAGAGATGTGGCAGACACAGACCAGTACCTCTTTACTAAATTCCAACAGAAGTGGAACCGATTGGAGAATTTACAGCAGAATATGTAAGGTCACTCTTTATGTTATTCTGTAACACACACTCGCGTAGATAGTCACAATTTTTTGGTCACGTTATGGGAAGAAATAAATTGGAGAATTTGGTGACAACTGGCAAGATTGGGGGGGGGGGGGGGGGGGAATAACAAGGGACAGGCAGAGAAGTAAATACCTGGATGGCTTAGCCACGTGAGCTGATCCACGACTTGAGTGATCAAGTGAGATGGCGAAACATGACCACCCACGCTTATCGGCATGGCAAACATGATGATGAGTACTCTCTCTCTCTCTTTCTCTCTCTCTCACATAGTTTGTCTCTGTGTTCCTGTCTGATTGTCACTTTACCTCCCTTATTCTCTCTTAACTAGTAGATGCATATCTTGTACAGATGTGCCACGAAGAGACAGAATTTGGCACTGATTGCTCTAAACCCTACCTTTTTTTTTTATTTACAGTACTTAACAGTTTATAATCTTGCTTTACATGGTAGATTGACAAGTAAATAGATGATGTGACAAGTAAATAGATAGGCCAGAACATTTCCCTAAAGAAATCGCCAACCTCTGACAGTTGGATTTCTCTGATTTATCTTCACACAATCATAAATATTATTTTAACATGTGCAGAGCAAATTTTACAACTATTTCATCTTTACAGAGACGTGTAATTACTTGTTTTTATTTTTTTGTTCTCCTAATCGAGCCAAAGTGACAATTATATTTGGACATTATCTTTACAGAAGCAGAGTGACTTTTATTCTTTTATTATAAATTTATAGAGCTGTTATCATTATGTGTTTATGTTCTGTTAATAGAGCCATTGTCTTTATGTGTCTATATTCTTTTTACAGAGCCAGTGCCATTATTGTGTGTCTATGTTCTGTTTATAGAGCCAATGTGACTATTGTACTGGACACAGACCAAGTGTGGGGGTTTTTATTTTCTGCTCAAGCTCACCTACAGTGGCCTACACTTGTCAGGAAATCCAGGATCAAGTATCCTCTTACCCAGATAGGCAATTTGTCTGTGAGTTGCTGTGTTGTTATTGTAAAATCCTCTTCTTATTTTTTTTGCTTGAAATTTGTCTGAAACTGCAATGTTGTCTCTTGTATTAATTTAATGTCTTGTTTAGTTCACTCAGTGGTCCATAGACTTCCATTTTCCACCGTTGTTTCTCCAGGCCAGAAGGCCTCCCTAGATATGTCATATTTTGGGCAGTCTTGGAGTATCTGCTGTCTGCAGCGCCACATGTGAACATGACTGATTTGCCAATCTTGCATTTTGTATACATGTGGCTGCGTAATCTATTGTGTCCTATTCTGAAGTGCAGAATGAGGATTTGTTCTGGTCTGTCCGTAAGGTGGTAGTCGTCTTGAGCAGGTTTTGGTGGCTTTCTGAGTGAGTAAAATCCTCTTACTCAGATAGAGAACTTGTCTTTGAGTTGCTGTGTTGAGTTATTGTAACATCCTCTCAGCCAAATAGGCAAATTATCTGTGAGTTATTGTAACATCCTCTAACCCAGATAGAGAACTTGTCTGTGAGTTGCCGTGTTGAGTTATTGTAACATCCTCTCACCCAGATAGAGAACTTGTCTGTAAGTTGCCATGTTGAGTTATTGTAACATCCTCTCACCCAGATAGAGAATTTGACTGTGAGTTGCTGTGTTGAGTTATTGTAACATCCTCTCAGCCAAATAGGCAAATTATCTGTGAGTTATTGTAACATCCTGTCATCCACATAGAGAACTTGTCTGTGAGTTGTCGTGTTGAATTATTGTAACATCCTCTCACCCAGATAGAGAACTTGTCTGTGAGTTGCCGTGTTGAGTTACTGTAACATCCTCTCACCCAGATGGGCAATATGTCTATGAATTGCTGTGTTGAGTTAATTGTAGTATCTCTCACCCATACATGTAATTTGTTAGTTGCTGCGTTGAGTTATTGTAACATCCTCTCTCCCAGATAGTTCATAAAAAACACACATAGTGTTGATTTTATCTTACCCAGATAGGCAATTTGTGAAGTTGCTGTATTTAATTATTGCGATATTTTCCAACTCAGAAAGGAAATGTATCCATGGATTGTTTTGTATAAAATAATTGCGTTTTGATCTCATAGTTGGTTGTTGAGGGATGTACGTCAGACAGGATGCAGCTCAGGTGTCGACCCAGCCTTGTAACGTGTAGTCCAGTGAATTCTCATGGAAGAAAAGAACAAGAGAGATAATCATAATGGAATTCCTAGTATAAGTGAAATCTGATATATCGTCCACACCTCTACAGCATCATCTGTAAAATAACACATATTGACAGAAACAATGGATGTCTTGCTGTGCAGAATAATTGACAACAGAAACAGTTTGACATTTCTGTAAACTGAGGTAGCTGATATTTTATACATTATGTAACAATTGTATACTGAAATAACAATGCAATTTTCCTTAAATCCCAGAAAGCACACACAGTTTCAAGCAATTTATGAAACCAAGAAGAGATTAATGTTTTTTAAACCTATATTTAGATTGACCTTATGGTCTTATTGTCCTTGACTTGGGGGCGTAAATTACAAGTACCTCAGAAATCAGAGTGGGTTTGCCTGATGACCAGGGACACTGGTAATAAGGACAAGTCAATGCTTACACAAATTCAGTTTAGTGCACTCACCCAGTAGTAGCAGCACTTGCATGCAAGCGACCCCAAAATAACATCCATTTATTTGTGTTTTGGAAAGCAAAAGAGGTTTGATCTAATTGGGCCAACAATTCTTGCTCTCAAGTTTGTGTTAGTTTTTTTTTGTTTTTTACACTGTTGTTTCCCTTAATTAAATAAACCGTTAATCATGATAGAAATTGATATGCCTAATTTGGCACTCAATGTATGTGTTTGTCTGTGGGAGGCTACAGCTGCTTTGTCTGTTGGATACAGTAATCATGTTGTGTGTTGGATGTTTGTCTGTTGGTACAGTAGTCATGTTGTGTGTTGGATGTTTGTCTGTTGGATGCAGTAGTCATGTTGTGTGTTGGATGTTTGTCTATTGGATACAGTAGTCATATTGTGTGTTGGATGTTTGTCTATTGGATGCAGTAGTCATGCTGTGTGTTGGATGTTTGTCTGTTGGATGCAGTAGTCATTTTGTGTGCTGGATGCAGTAGTCATGTTGTGTGTTTGATGTATGTCTGTTGGAAGCTATATCCATTTTGTCTGTGTGCAGGTATCAGACTTTATCATAGAGAACACTGGAGATGAGACTGTATTATTTCAAGTTCTTCCACTCTCTCTGTATCCGAACCCACACACCATCCTGGATTTGCTGGGCCATGGGTGAGTTGCTTGTTGACCTTGTCTGTTGCAATGGGTGCAGGTTGTTAGTGATTGCGGAACTAGATGCCAGTCTTCAGAATCTGTGCTGGATGTCACGGGTTTTCCATCGGATATGGTCTGTGCTGGATGTCACCGGTTTTCCATCGGATATGGTCTGTGCCATCTGCTAGAGATGGCAAAATGTATGTTGAGATCCTGTGGAAAAACAACAAATACAAACTCTTATGCTACACATCACGAAGATGTCAGGTCATATGAACAGAAAGCTCTCTAACACATATACATACACAAAATGTGCTGCTGTGGTATTTAATAATCTGACCTCGCATCTTTGCAACGTATGCTTATGAGTTTGTTGCTTCTCTGCATGGTCCAATCATTATTTTTCATTCTGTCATGCCGTATTCAGCTGCTGTCAAGATGTTTTTCTTTTGCCGATATATTTGCCAAGGTTTCATGATGCATTAGCTGTCATTACATTAGTGTTTTAGTACATTACAAACTGGCATGTTTGTACAGTGAGATGCATCAGCTGTCCTGGGCTGGCAGATGGAAACTTGTGGGTATGGCAAATCTACACAATGAGAGCTTTCATCTTTCTCTGCACCCTGAAACAGAAGGGCAGCAACAAAGGTAGTCTGGGAAATGTTTAAATGGTGCAGGTCACAGGACATTTGATTACCCACATGACAAGACAGCCACCATTTCTGGGTATGTTATGTGATGAGAGGTCTGGTGAAGGTTGTGACAACAGGGAAGACAAAGGGTGTTAGAGACAGATGGAGACAATGCTGGATGGCTTGGCAGTGGAATAGATGATGCACAGTGTATGAGCTTGTCAAAAACACAGAGGACAGATATTTGTGAAGTATAATGATTGCTTGCAGTCAGGTCTTAGTCAGATATGACTGAGCTACCGTATAACAGTAGACGGTACTACCTGGTTTCTGTTAGCGCCGAACGTTGGGCGGCGCTTACCAAACCCGACACCCCACATTGTGCCAACGGCTTCGGGCGGAAGAGCGCAATTGGGAGGGTACAAGCCTTACCCTGGTGCGAGGAAATGCAAGCTAAAGACAAAATTGTCATGGCAGGGCAGACCAGGCCCTAAGCCTTGGTTGGCGACTGGTCTAGGATCAAAGCTCCGACAGGCGGACAGTTAGAGCATTGCTTTGCTGATCCGGCAGCTTCTGCAGCTTGTCTTGTTCCAGATGTAGGGGTGTTACCTTTCCTCTGGAGTGAACTAGGCAGGCCGAGAGAGGGATCATGCTGCATGGGCAACACATGATCTCTATATTTTAGCCCAGGCTTTGTGCTATGGAGAGGCAATAACTCCATCCCTGTTTATTTCACATGCACCCACTGTGAACGGACATTTACAGCGCAAATTGGCCTTATCAGTCACACTCGCTACCGCCATAGTTAAAAGTTATTATGCCTTTTTAAAGCACAAACTATCGTCTGTCAAGACGGCAAGGTGCCAATGTCAATAATGATTGCTTTTACTGCTCAGCATGGCACTCGATGATGATCACAGTCAGATATCCAAGACTACAAGATCTAACCACATGCTACACTCTAAAGTTGAACACTGTACAGAAAGTCTCATAAATCAAGATTGCAACGCTGTAGGTATCCATGACTACAAGATGTAGCCTGACTCTACACTCTAAAGTAGAACACTGTACAGAAAGTCTCATAAATCAAGATAGCAACGCTGTAGGTATGTCAGGTATCCATGACTACAAGTTCTAACCACATGCTTCACTCTAAAGTAGAACACTGTACAGAAAGTCTCATAAATCAAGATAGCAACGCTGTAGGTATCCATGACTACAAGATGTAGTCTGACTCTACTCTAAAGTAGAACACTGTACAGAAAGTCTCATAAATCAAGATAGCAACGCTGTAGGTATGTCAGGTATCCATGACTACAAGTTCTAACCACATGCTTCACTCTAAAGTAGAACACTGTACAGAAAGTCTCATAAATCAAGATAGCAACGCTGTAGGTATCCATGACTACAAGATGTAGTCTGACTCTACACTCTAAAGTAGAACACTGTACAGAAAGTCTCATAAATCAAGATAGCAACGCTGTAGGTATGTCAGGTATCCATGGCTACAAGATCTAACCACATGCTACACTCTAAAGTAGAACACTGTACAGAAAGTCTCATAAATCAAGATAGCAACGCTGTAGGTATGTCAGGTATCCATGGCTACAAGATCTAACCACATGCTTCACTCTAAAGTAGAACACTGTACAGAAAGTCTCATAAATCAAGATAGCAACGCTGTAGGTATGTCAGGTATCCATGACTACAGGATCTAACCACATGCTACACTCTAAAGTAGAACACTGTACAGAAAGTCTCATAAATCAAGATGGCAACACTGTATTAGTGTATGTATCCATGGCTACAAGATGGAGCCTGACTCTACACTCAAAGTAGAATGTACTCTACAGAAAGTCTCACAGATAAAATCATGTTGGTATTTACAGCATTATATACATTTATATTACATAATATACAAATACATGACATAATTTTCCTCATAGTCTAGAGTAGAAATGGTACAACAAGACAAAAAACTGCTTTACTAACAACTCTATGATTTATAATTGAAGTGCCTAGGGCTTGTGCATCGTTGACATACAATTGTACAAATGATCTTTGATGTACGCATGTGCTCAGTGTTGTTTACCATCTGTTGCCAGTCTCTCCCAAGACCTCACAGATTATGTGGACAGTGATGATACCAATACGTTTGTACTCTATGACCTGGAGCCCATATCTGTAAGTGTTATGATGACTCAGAAATACTTTTAATAAGATGTTCTGTTATTGTTCATCTGATTATTGTTACATCATTGACATGCTGTTGTTCATTTCATCTTCTTATTGTTAATCGATGACATGTCATTGTCCATTTATTAATTTTTTTTCCCCTACCATAATGAGGCTTTGAAATTACTACACGCTAATGTAAAGCTCAAGAAAGGTTTCAGCTCAGATGCACAAAACATCATAACACCAATGAAAACCTGGAAAAATGTGACCTTCTAAACTACATTCAGGCACAAGTATTTACTCCCAGAAGATGAACATATCCATCCTTTGGGGAAAGTATTGGGGTTATGAAATAAAATACACACAACCAACTGCAATATCTGACCGATTGCCATATCTGACCCAAAGTGACAGGCACAAACAACAAATATCAGTTTGCTGTGAATTTGCAGCCTTGATCAGACAGAGCATCATGTCAGAAGGGGTGAAGCCAGACAAGAATGCTAGGTAGGGGACCAGAGAAGACAAGTCAGCCAACACAGAACTGGTGTTGTCAACCACGACATGCTGAAGGAGATACTGATGATGGGATCTGTGCACTTGTGGACTAAATAGTTGGATGTGCAGTGAAGATAATCAGATGACAAACTTAACTTCTTATTGTTACATCAGAGGCCTGTTCATGTCAGCCATATTTTCTTGTTCAGCAGAAGAGTGGTGGTGCTTCAGCAGGAAATTTATCGCAACATCGGAAGAACGTGGAGAGTACACTGGGAGTGATCCCTCACAAGCAGACAATAGCTGCCTTCCTGCAGCCAGGCAGTAAAATTAGGGTCAAAGTGGGGTTTCACCCCAAGGATGACCTGGCCAGATCATCTCTTATAGTCATCAGGTCAGTCTTGTCATGTCTGTGTTGTCTGTGGCTTGTGGCAACTGTTCCTTTCTGTTGTCAAGAAGAATCATCATCATGTGCCATGCCGATATGTGTGGGCACACATTTTGCCATCTCGCACGATCACCAGAGTCCTGGATCCGCTCAGTGTTCTTGTCTTGACCAAACCCTATGGACAGGCCGTCCAAATATTTACTTCTCTGTCTTCCCTTTGTTCTTTTCTCATCAATCTTGCCAGTTGTCACCAAGTTCTTTCATTTTTCTTCTCATAAAGTGCCCAAAAAATGTCTTTCTAATATCTCTAATCAGTTTACGATTTTCATTTACTTCTTGTAGGACTTGCTTATTGGTTATTCCGTCTGTCCATGGTATTCCTTGCATTTTCCTCAGAAACCACGTTTCCACTGCCATTAGATTTTATGCAACATGTCTGCTTATTGACTATGTTTCACATCAATACAAAAGTACAGGCCCTTTTAGCATTTCAACACTCTTTCTTTTTTCTCATTGCAATTGGCATGATTTTATTGGTCAGTATGTTTTCCATCTTGCAAAAGGCTACCTTCGCTATAGCAATTCTTGTTCTAATCTCTTCAAGGCACCTCATGAATGCCTGAGTGTTGAAACCTCTTGTTGAAGTACTGAAGGCTGCAAAGTTAATTTTTTTCTGTTGTGACAAAGTCAGTCTGGTGAATCACCATGATGTCTTTCACTGTAAGACAGAATGTTGGATAGGACTGCAGAATGGCATAGAAAATTGTCATCTGTTGAATGTATCCAGAATCGATGTTTGTGTGGGCATGATCACATGACACAGCACATGATAGAGATGATCAAAAACTCACACGGTCTTACTTCTACACTCAAGGTAGAACAGTGCTAAAGACAACAGTAAAGATGTAACTTTGGGCTGTGATTGTTTTCTTCCTCATCTTCCTTCTCTGCACTGAGACCTCCAGGTGAAGGTCTGTACCAATTGTGTAGCCTAGATGTTGGAAACCATTGACTGTTTAGTGTTGTGCCTGGACTATAGATACAGGTGCTGTGGCTTAGGGGATGGTCACACAGAGTTTGACAATTACCTGACAGCATTTTCAACTTGAGACTGCTTCAACAAGCCATGTGAAAGGAATACTTGGCTGGGCAGTTTGTGGGATTCCTGCTACAGGGCTTGTTTTGTTTTGTTTTAATATACGTCACATTGTGTTCTCTACTTCACATGGGTCATATTTGGGAACTCTAGATTATACTGATCATTTAGTTTTCATAACATGCTCATTTTGTATATGGATGAGCCTGACGTTCTTCCATTAAATTTTCTTTCTTTATTTTTCTAATTTCAGAAATAACCTGACAATTATAGATGCAGTCGTTGTCCAAGGTCAGGGTCGCAGAGGTGAAATGCGGTTCAATAATAAAAAGCCAGGCTCTTACTCAGCCTTGACCTTTGAGATGACAGAAAAGCACTTAAAAAATTGTGACAGTAAGTTCTAAGTTTGTTAGCTTGGAATTTCCCCTCATGCAAGCACACACACAATGCTCCAGAGAGCAGACATGTTCCCCACAGAGTGTTCACCCACATATGGCAGAAGGAACACTTGTATCATTTTATTCATAAATCCGTGAATAGATTCAGTCACTGATCCCATAACCCCAAGCGTGAGTCATAGGAGTGTCATCAGTAATCAGATTCCTAACTGCTCTCTGTTCTCAACAACATGCTCAAGTGTGAGAATGTTGTTGTCTGCCTATCTCTGTTGCTTTGTAAAACTCCAGATCAAGGAGTTTCTAATGATGCCATCAACAGGTGTTTTCAGTGTGTGCCTCATCCATCACCTGCATGGCTATTCAAACTCCATTCAGCTCTCTATAGGTCACATCATTCTGTATCTGTTGCTAGACCACCACCACACGCACACCCACCCACCCCCCATTCATCTTGGTCGGGTGAATTATTCCTGGTTTCTTTCTGGCAGACTTGTTTATGACTGATTGGTTTCTGTAGCTAAACTTTTCTGTGAGAACGAACAAAGAAACTTTATTTTCAAAGGGTTAAGAATTGGGCCCTTCGTATCTCTCTGCTTTCATACACTATTTCATTCATACATCACTTATGTAGCTAATCTTAGACAATAGAACAATGTGCATTAAAACACATGGAACATATGCAGTAATCAATAATACATGACTACTCAAACTAAATTTTAACATGGCAATTATAATTACCTGAGGTAGGTGTAACGTACACAGGGGATTGTTTATTATACTAGGTGTCATTTGAGATAATTATTTTTATTTTTGGATTTTTATTTTTTAGGAGGGCATGTAGTCTGTACTGAGATTTTATGTATAGTGATTAGTGGTGTCTTTGATTTCTTGTGGAAGACTTTTCCACAGATAAGCAGCGGAATACGCGAAGCTTGTTTTGTGTAAGTCTATCCTAGGTTTAGGGACATGAAGTGTGAGATAGGTAGCCACCCCTCCTAGGTGGCCTCTTGCCACAAATACACTTGTTGGGCTAGGGTTTAACTATTCTGGGCTTCCTTTAAGAACTCTGGTAGCACATGGACAAGTGTTTCCAGTGATGGGCATAGTCAGTCAGTTGACCACAGGGGCCATTGTTGACTCCACATCTGATGAAATAGGGACAAAAATTAATCACATGATGTTTTCATTGGTTATCAGAAATAGATTGATAGATGCATTCTGCCTTAAGAAGAATTATTATATTCATAAGGTTTGTCATGGCTGGAAGAGAGTAGACACCTTGATCCAAGAGACAGGGTGCATCATGTTTTCACATTGGCCAATGAATTGAACTGACTTTACGAATGTCCCTAAAGAATTTATTTAGCTTAACCTACGAATGTCAGTTAAATGAATCAATCAACATCGGAGGATAGAAAGATAGTTTGCATTGAAGATCAGACTGACCTTTACAAAATGCAACACACTAACTGTAAGAGTAGGCTTGTCAATGAATACTGGCCTGACACAGTCACTGTACACTCCTGGACATATTGCGAAGGATCATCTGTGGTCAACTGACACAGTCACTGTACACTCCTGGACATATTGCGAAGGATCATCTGTGTTCAACTGACACAGTCGCTGTACACAGAGTGACATATTGTGAAGGAGATTGAGTCATCCAAAGTGAACTCACCCAGTCACTGCACATTGATGGACATATTGCAAAAGAGATTGAATCATTGATCTAAGTGTAGTGACATGGACCAAACTGTCTGATAGACAGTGTGTCAGATGGTTGTGCCAACTAATATTTAACGAATTCATTGGACTCTGTTACCTGAAAACAGACTGTTTTTGTGTCAACAATTAGGTGTTTGGTGTAGCTGATTTTCTGCTGGCAGACTTTCGTAGTTGTTGAAGAACTTGTTTGGTTGGCTTCATCTATTTGCTTACTTGCTGTTAAATTACATTGAATAGAATGTCAGCACGTTATTGCAGGTGTGATCTTATAGTTTGTGTTTTTTGAAAATCCTGTCTAGTTGAAACAAAGAAACAAAACAGAAACATGATGCCAAATTTTACTGTGCGCCGTCCGTTCACACTGAGAAATTCTGGAGAGCTGCCATTTTATATCCACGGATTTAGCATCAATGAGTTACCTTGTGAAGGCTATGGGTTTAAAGTTCTGGATTGTTCTGGGTTTGAGTTGCCGCCAAATTCAAGCCGCAAGATCAACATAGCGTAAGTGTCATTATTGTTGATGTGCTTGTCTGTTGACCAATTTAATAGTTTCATGTTTTTTTTGTTTTTTTTTTACTTTTACAAAATTGTTTGTAAAATTATTATAATGAACAATGAGTCATCATCATGTGCCATGCTAGCAAGTGTGGGAATCATGATTTGCCATCATAAGTCTCATATCTAACCTTGGTCACACACTCTCTAGGAGTCTCAGATGAGGCTTGTGTTAGATAGATAGTTAGTCGAGGTTCCAACTTCATGGCAACTGGTCATCCCCGTTATGCTCCGTTCCTGTGCCAGTGAATATCACACAAAATGCTCCTCACTGTCCAATGTGAAAAGTGGAACAGCCCGCACAGGTACACTGCATAATGCCGCCGCCAGAATGCCAACACAAAAGTCATTCACGAAAAGTACAGTTCATCGTCGATGGAATCGGCAGTCACCAGAAAGACTTCATTGACCCGGGTTTTCTCACATGGCTTCGTCTCTTTCTACAGGGTGACTCGCCAAAAGCGTCGCACAAATCACGAACTCTGTAGCTCCAGCCACGACTCCCAGGAGTCTCCTGAAAAATGCACTCGTGAACCGAAAAGGCAAATCAGTCAATTCAGCAACAGCGTAGCCATTTTTCCAAATATGCAGTTCACTGTACAAACAAAAGCGGACAGATGTAAAAGCATTCCACATGAATTTCACAGCTCACAGAGTTGCGCCACGCATTCACTCGGTAGCAGGGCGACGGAACCATAACTGTTAGATGTCTGATGTGATTTATGTCTGGTGTCATTGATGTCCGATGCCATTGGTGACCAGTGTTATTGATGCATGGTGTGATTGATGTCTGATATGATTGCTGAATGATTTTGGTGTCTGATGTCATTAGCCCAGTGTTATTGGTGTAATTTATAAGCTATTTAATGAGTGCCTGATGTTTTTAATAAATGACATGATTGATGTCCGATGTCATTGAATTATGTAATTGGTGCCTGGTGTGATTGACAGATATGTTTGATGTGTGTGTGTGTGATTTATGTCTGGCTGATTGATATTAGATAATGGTGATGCCTGATGTGATTTAAGTCTGAATTGATTGATGTGTAATGGGAATGTCTTAAATGACAGATGTGTATTTCACCCACAGGTTTACTCCAGATTTTACCATGTCCCAGATTCAACGAATGCTTACAATTCACACCAGTCTAGGGCCGCCCGCAAATGAGGCCAATTACTCCCTGCAAGCCATGGTGCCATATGATCTTCTCTCGCAGTGTTCAGCAGCCCTGCCACGCCCAAACTGGGAACCTTATCTCTACTACGTCATTGTTATCCTGATGGCCATAATCATCACATGCATTATGGGCCTTGCTTATGTGGAGTCTGACAGAGTTATGGCAGATTATATACGCAAAAAGTTACGGGCCAGCAACGGCACGCTGACATTTGACAAGGGAAAGATATTTGATTTAAAATATGTCGGTGCACTAGTTTCAAACTCAGTTTCAAATAATAATAACACATCCACACCAAGTGCCCCTGCAGGAAAAAATACAGTTGCAAATATTGCCAATCAACTACCAAATGGTAGGCCTTTACTGAACGGGCATGTTGATTCTGAGAAAGATAAAGGAACATTGAGTCACCTTCACAGTCATGCAACTAATATACTCAATTCGTCTGCACTTCCCTCAGCGAAGGTGAGTACTTCTATTGGCAGCAGGAACCTCAGACATACTTACTTAGGGAGTCTTTTTAAAGTGGTCAAAAACTTATTGTTCAGATATTTTAATTCTCCGAAGAAGGTTTCGCCCAGTCAGCTGGAGAAGCCCACAACTAAAGACTCAGGCACATCGCCACCCAGCCCAGTACAGAAGCCCACTGCAACGGTTGCTGCCTTGAGGCAGGAGCCGGCGGTGACCAGCACCAGCTCTAATCTTCACCATGAACACAACATATTGTCAGATAAATCCATGCCCGTCAATAACAGCTACTCATCTCGAGGTCGCAAAGGCAAGCTCAACAGCCGGCGTCAGATCATAGTTGATGCCTCTGGGGATACCAGTTCTGAGCAGTCGTTGAAGAAACTCCGGGAGAATAAGGAGCAGTCTGGCCTGGATTTAAACCACACCAAGCGCAGTACCACAGCACTGATTGATGATTTTGACGAGACCCCAGTTATCAAGTACAACCCGGCCATAGACCAGCTGGATGAGTTGGATGATATTGATGTCAAGATGGATATGTTCACTTCTAAGATAGGTGAGTTTCCTGCATTGCCATTTGCTTTCCAGTGTGTTAGTTAGTTAGTTAGTTATCAGTTGGGGTATCTTCGTTGCACTCCGGACATGTCCATAGGTGCTCAGATCCTCCCCCCAGCATATGCATCAGCGTCCGGTGGCTAATAGTGCCAGTTCTGTGTTGGTTGACGAGGCGCTTTGTTTTCCCGATGTACCTCTCGCGTCTGGCTGTGCCGATTCTTACTCCCAGGTCTTTCATCCTGGAAAGCGATGTGGAATCACTGGCGTCAAAATCCTCTGTTCTCGCCATATCTTTAAGGGCGTTAATAACATCGGCACGATCCATGGGCTGGCCATCTACAGGGGGTGCAGTGCCAGCCAATTTATCAGCTCGTTCATTTCCCTCGACTCCCGCATGTCCCGGGACGAAGATGAAGGTGACTTTGCGGACAACAGACTTCCGCAGCGACTCAGTCCACTGTCTACGTACAGATCCAGCTTCGACCTTCTGAATCATGCTCATTGAATCACTTAGTACACACACGTTGGTATAATGCTGTGATTCCAGCCATATGAAAGCCTGTGTAACTGCCATCACCTCCATCGTCTCCATCGTCATGCTGCTCGTGGTCATAGAGTGGGCACCACTGGATTCTTGAACGGTTCGGCCCGCTGAACGGGCTGTAAATGCCCACGCACTTCTCT
This sequence comes from Cepaea hortensis, assembly GCA_963921405.1. Lineage (NCBI taxonomy): Eukaryota > Metazoa > Mollusca > Gastropoda > Stylommatophora > Helicidae > Cepaea > Cepaea hortensis. The sequence goes on from OY992879.1 coordinate 73,133,403, forward strand.
GCTGCTTTACAACAGATCCATCTGTATAGATGAGCACTTCGGGGCTATCTGAGTGATCATAGATGAGCGCGTTAACCTCTGCATTGACAGCGGCAGGGTTCTGCTCTCTGCACCGTCTGTCGAGTGTGATAATGCAGGAGAAGGTACACTTAAAAGCTGGAGGCACCGGCACCCATTCCTTGCCGGGGTTGATACTGGTAAGACTGCAGACCTGTCCAACGACATCTTCCGCCCGACCCATCCATGATTTGCCCCTCTTTAGCCTGTCACCCTTTTCTCTGAATACAGCGTCATGCAGAGGGTGCTGCTCATCTGCACTTATTTTTAAGTATGCACGAGCTCTCCAGATCTTGATCCTGTGTTCCATTGTCGGGAAGTCAAGGAGGTATCTCATTGCTACACAGCTGGTGTCTCTCGTGCAGCCCAAAATGATGCGCATGGCTTCGTTTTGTACCTTTTCAAGTCTTCCAATCTGTGTAGGGCTGACAGTGAGGATGGCCAGGGCATACTCGATGCGTGAAAGCACAAGTCCTTGGAACAGAAGTAATAGCCGTCTTTGCTCGATATTGGCAGTCGCCATGACTCTCATTGCTGCCAAACCTTTTCGAGCCTTCGTTATGACATAATCGACATGATCTCTGAAGGACAAGCTACGATCAAGCCTCACGCCAAGATATGTCATTGACTGGGTTCTACTCAGAATGCTCCCATCCATTCTTACTGCCGGCAGGTCTGTTTTCACAATATGGTTGTTTAGTGAGAACCATGTAACCGTTGCCTTTGCAGGGTTGACAAGGGCAACGGCATCAGCACACCATGAGGATATTCGATCTAGTTCGCCCTGCATATAGTTGGCAACCGCCTGTCTATCTCGACCCTGTCGATACACGAGGATGTCGTCAACGAATGATAGAGTCCTACCCCTCCCATCCAACTGTTGTTCAGTGATCGGCACCGTATACACGTTGAATAGTACTGGTGACAGTGGTGAACCCTGCGGCAATCCTGGACATATCGTTATCGGCTCATAAGACCAACTCCCGCATCTTAGCACCACCTTCCTTTGGAGTAGAACTGCAGCTATCCATCGTACAAGGTGAGGGTGCACTTTCAGTCTGAGGAGGGTTTGCATCAAGTGCTCGAAAGATACTCTGTTATATGCGTCCTCTAAGTCTATGGCGGCCGCACATGTCTCTTCTCTGACCTGAAATCCTTCGTAAACATCTTGAGCAAAGACCGCCGCATTCAGCCATGACTCTTTGTTGCGTCTGTATCCTCCAAGTGTGGGCGGGAAGCAGCCGAGCTGTTCCAAGTCCCAAGCAAGTCTGTGTGCTACAATTTTCTCCAGTAGCTTGCCAACAGTATTCTGCATCGTAATGATTCTGTAGCCGCTTATCTTGGAGTGGTCTTTGTTCGGTTTTGGCAGCGGCAGCAAGTAGCTGTGTAGCCATTCTTCTTTGACCTGACCCCTCTGGATACTGGTGTTGAATTCTCTGGCCAGTTCTTCCATGTCATCATCTGATATCACCATTAGGTCACCATATCGGATGCCGTCTGGGCCTGGGGCGGTGTTAGGTGATTTCTTGAGCATCGCACGCAATATGTCAACTGTGATTGTCCATTCTTCGTCTGTCCTGACCCCCTCGCACAACTGAGAGAGTGTTGTTGTGGTCCTCTGTCTGGCGGGCTCGTCTTTCTGGTCAGTCTGTTCTATGTAGCGTGCAAGAAGGGCCTTACCTTTATCCGCATCCGACTTTTTCCATGCGAGGTCTGTGCCTTGAAAGTCTGGAATACCCCTACGTTGTGCAGCACCGTTCATGCTCTTGTGGAGGCGCCAGAATGTCGTAAGAGATTGCTCGGAGCACACCTTCCTGCAGAACTCGTCCCATTTGTCGGCCTTGGCCTGTTTGGCGCAGGATTTGAATAAAGTCGTCGTCCTAACGACCTCAGTCTTCAGGTTCGCCAACTCAACCTGTGGCATGTTAGCCTTTCTGGCCTTTTGCCAGTCTTTGACAGCCTGCCTCTTTCCCAGCCACACCTTCTCGACCTCTCCATTCCACCATGGTGGCTGCAGCCATCTTTCTTGTCTCCTACGGGAGGAAGTTAGTTTCCTTCTTCTGATCTTGCTTATGGCGTCTTGACCAGTGGTGTCGTACGGGAAGGCATTGGTCTTGTTTCTTTGACTCATGGCCCCGTCTTTCTTGATCAGGATGACACAAGGGTAGTGGTCACTATCGTGGTATCCCAGTGTGCCCCACCGGCACCTTGGTGCGATGGTGGGCGACACCAGAGCCAAGTCAATGATGCTGTCAGAGTCGCCTGGTCGAGTGGCCATTCTAGTGACCTTCCCATCATTCAGACAGATTAGGGCAGCAGATGCCAGGGCGTCCTCCAAATCTTCTCCCTGTCTATTGGTGATGCAATTCCCCCATTGACTGCCTCTGGCATTGAAGTCCCCGCAGTAGATGATATGCCTTTCATCCATATCGAACAAACTCTGCCATTGTCGCACGTCGACCTTCCCATTTCGCGCATAGACGTTAACGATTACAAGCTGCACTGGTGTCATTATTCTTAATGCCTGCACTTGCAGGGCATCGCTGTTCCAGGCGGACATATCGATCTTAGACACTAGTATGTTGTCGCGGACCAGAATGGCCTGTCCGAGGTGCCGCCTGTTAAGGAAACCCTGAAATCCCACAACATTGACTGTTCCGTCGGTGAGCTGTGTTTCTTGCAAGACTACAATATCGTTTCCGTAGAGTAGTTTTTCAAGAATGGGTCAAGAATGATGCACAGTTCCAGTACAGTACTCGAACATTTCCGATACCCAATCTGTCACATTTTAAGCGCCTTCTGCGCGCGCGCGCCCTCTTACCACGTTGTGTCCTAGCTGGTCGTCTGGCCGTCATGTTAGGCTTAACTATCGCCACCGGGCGCCGATGATACGCCGAAAGAAGACCGGACGCGCGTGCACGAACTCCGTTGCACGGTCCGAACTCCATTTCACCACGAAAAAACACTTAATCCATACACATTTCGGAAAAAACACGTTCCATTTTACGGGACGAAGAAATGTCCCGCCATCTTGCTCAAGGGAACTCACTCTCTCGGAAAAAATGTGTTCCAGTGTGTTTGTTTAATCAGTGAAAACATGATGTAATAGATCAGTTTTCCACTTGTCAGTTGATGTGGCAAAAGGGAAAGAATTCTTTACTTCTTGTTAGAAGTTGCTATAGATAAGGCAGATGTTGTCAGTATGCTTTTGGATCATGTCAGTAGTGTGGAACAACATAAATCATCATGGCCTGTAAAGAATGGTGCTGCAGGGAGTGACTAGAGCATCTAGCCGACTCAGCACTGTGAGCAAAGGCCCAACAGACACATAATGAGACTGGAACTGGTACCATTAGTATTGGGTCTCTTCGTTGGCTGTTGCAGATGGGGACAGAGCACATATGGGAATGTCCTGTGTGCTGTGATGTCAGTCCTGGATGCAACTCAACTCCTGTCTTCAGCTAGTAATGCTACTGTTGCTCTGTCTGTTTTAGCAGTCTCTTTTCACCCAGTTCAAGAAGTTTTACAATATACTAGGAGAAGTCTATAAGTAAGTCACAAATGGCTGTAGAAAAATAACTAAATATGATATCCACTTGAAACAGTTTATTTTTATACATACATTGTCCCTTTATTTCTCAACATAATTTCCACCAACATTGATGCACTTATCCCATCGTTTTATCTGTCCTCCCAAACCGGCTGCATAGAACTGCGTGTTCTGTTTTCTAAACCACATTTTCACTTTATATTCAACTTCAGCGTCATTCGTGAAATGTCTCCCGCTAAGGTGGGTTTTCATTGGACCAAAACGGTGGAAATCGCTAGGGAGCTATGTTGGGACTGTAAGGTGGATATTCCAGAACTTCCCACCTTAGTTGGTTAATTTTCTCCCATGTTAATCGAGCAATATGTGGTCTGGTATTGTCGTGAAGAAGCAACACTCCTCTAGTCAGCAGTCCTGGATGTTTTCTTCAAATTGCATCATGAAGCATCGATAGAACTTCACAGTACGATTCAGAATTCACATTGTCACCTTTCTTCTTGAAATTGGTTAAAAGCACGCCTTTACAATCCCAGAATGGATGCTTCTGTTGCAATCTCAACAGGACGACCAGATTGGATTTCATCAACAATTTTAGAGCGTCCTTTAGAAAATTTTTCTACCCAGCTATGCACCGCTTTATGGGACAAACATTCGGCAGCATAAACACGAAACATTTCCTTATGAATATCCTTTGCAGGCAGTCCTTTTGCCCACAAAAATCGCACAACAGCACGTTGGTCTTTCGTTGTACACTCCGTACATACATTCGTCATTTTGTTTATGCGCTGAGCATGCGCACCTAGTGCCACCTCACGAACAGGAATATAAAGTTCGATGTTGCTGTCACCTAATGACACCTGTAGAAAACACCAGCTACATTTACCTGCCATCCTACAGAACTGTGTGACTTACTTATTGACTTGCCCTCGTATGTTCCTGTAGTGAAGCCATTAGCCTCATTCTGTCAAGTTGTTGCGTCCTGTTTAGCTGTTGCATGCCTTGTTTGCAGACAATCTGTGAATCATAATTGTGGATGCTTACGTTTCCTGTCATCATACGATCCCTGCACGTCAAGAATACCCGTTGAGACATAGCTAGCTATGTTGCCACCCAGGGTCCTCCCAGGACATTCTACGCTGTCCTGCCAGAGTGGAAATGTTGTTTTGGCCAGCCAGTGGCAGGCAGCACCTGACTTCCTGCCATTGTTTGAGGTACACCATTTGCCTCTAACTCCAGAATTATAGTCTGCATTTCTGCAAAACAAAAGAATCTGAGGATACACCTCTAAAATTTGAGGGTATTGGATAATTATGATTGCTTAATCAGATAAAGGCTTAAAACTAGGAGCCATTTGCATGTTGAAATCCTTTAGCAGTTGGAAATTGAAAAGTGTATGCCATATAATTTTTAAATACACTTGAAATAGATTAAAATAACCACATGTGTTTTCTCAGTGTAACTCCCACTGGAAACAGACCAAATTCAAATAACCACAGGTGTTTTTTCTATGTAACTCCCACTTGAAACAGACCAAATTCAAATAACCACAGGTGTTTTCTCTATGTAACTCCCATTTAAAATAGTCCAAATTCAAACAACCACAGTGTTTTCTTTATGTAACTCCCCCTTGAAACAGATCAGATTTAGATAACCACAGGTGGTTTCTTTATATCATCTTCTGTGTAAAAGAAGCAGTGTCAAATGATTTCTGTATTTGTCTCACTTTATGATCCAATGGTTAATTGATTCTGTGGTGATTGACAGGCAAACATCGTGCAGGCAGACATGGCAAGTCCAAAAACAAGAATGACATCAACAAAGACAGAATTCTCCTCTGTCAGGATGGTACTCTAGCTGATGACGGAGACGATGTCTCCTCCACCACCACAGAATCTTCCGCAGGTGATGTGGATGATAAGGTCAGTTGGTAGACTTATAGGAACGGTCATTTTCAGTGGCTGCACTTTTGCTCTGGGGGTGTACTCATTAAAGTGTACATGTGAACCATTGATGTTGCATTCTATACTGTTCCTTTATCCTTCCCTGCTCTCTGTCCACTGCTTCTGTCTGCTCCACAAGTGGTGTGTGTAAGTTGCTGACAGCTTCCCGTCCTGCAGCCTTGGATGATTAGAGGTCCACTGCTTCTGTCTGCTCCACAAGTGGTGTGTGTAAGTTGCTGGCAGCACCCTGTCCTGCAGCCTTGGATGATTGGAGGTCCATTGCTTCTGTCTGCTCAAGTGATGTGTGTAAGTGGCAAGCAGAATGGCAGCACCCCGTCCTGCAGCCATGGATGATTGGAGGTCCACTGCTTCTGTCTGCTCCACAAGTGATGTGTGTAAGTTGCTGGCTGCTTGCTAGCAGAATGGCAGCACCATGGATGACTGGAGGTGAGCCTTGGTTTGCTGTATCTCTGCATGTGTAGGTATATGTTGCCCAACTGACAACACCTCCAGATAAGTTTCCTTCTACACCTTCGGGTATAGAAGGATTCACAAAAAGAGTCTGTGTTTGTGCGAGAGGGCAGCCATGCTAGGATCATGTCCAGACCCTCGCTTGCCGGTCCTGTGGTGATGGGTTTGAATCCTAATCACAGCTGGCTTACTTTTTGAATGGATCAATTGGCTGCCAGGTGGACTCAGCCTGAAATGTGTACCAGGAAATATCTTGGGGAGTCAAGGCCACCAACATCATATATCACATCACCTGCCAAGTGTTGATTGGTCTATACATATATGGGTCTAGCACCATATGATGTGATATGTTCACTGGTATGTGTTTAGTTCTCTCCATGAGCTCCACACTGATCATTTGGTCATACCAGTTTAATGTGCTTAGCTACCAGTTAGTGAATGCTTGTAGTTTACTAGTCATCATTTTAGTCTTCTCCATGCTTCTGACCCACACAGTAGTGCTGATTTAATGTTAGAATGACAAATTATATCTTCAGTCTGTTAACTTCCACACATTTCCCAGTGCTGTAATAGCTTTTTCTTAGTCTTATTCTAATGTCTCTGTTCTCCAGTCTTTGTCTGCATTGCTTCCAGCTGTTGAAGTTAGGTTTCCCCAGTGAGATGGGTTTTCATTGACTTGGTTTATTCTCATTATCTGTGTCTCTCCTCCATCAATTTGTAGAGGTAATGATGACCTCCAATCAAGCATGTTTAGTTTGTCTTGCATCTAATTTTGTCATTTTGTTTTTTAATGTAGCACATGTTAACTGTTTGTAACGGCAGAATTCTCTGAACCAAGACAACACTTCTGACATTACCACGGCCATTGAGAGCAGCTCTGCCAGCAGCAAGAGATGGAGGAAAGGCTCCAACAAGCACGTGGAGCGCCTGGTGGTGGCCACCCACGGAGGCGAGTTGATTGAGGACGATTCCAACTTTGAGGTGACTTCCAAATCCAAGGCCCACCGTAAGATCCGAGTCAACAAGGAGCTGTTTGGAGGCGATATCATGATCCCCAGGTATGGATGTCCTCTGGTCTGTGATCCATTGGACATGATTTTCATCATCAACAGCAGCTTGTTCAACATCTAGTACCTGTGTAGTGCAGTAGCACTGGCTAGCGTGGTTGTCTGTCAGTTTGGTAATCATGTGGTCACGTCCCCGCTGAGATGAGGATTTTCTGTCCTTGACCTGGCTCCCAGGTTGACCCAGCCTACAAATGACTGCCAGGAATGGTCCTGGCAAGTGGAGGCAGCTTGCCAGCTTGATATTGACCACATCACCTACGACTCCTGATTGGTGTTTACAACATGGAGCTAGCACCATAAGCCCAGTACACCTCATGGCATGACAAGTGATTTCTTCTGACTTAAAAATCTGACTGTTACCTTCTCCCTCTTTGTAACCTTTTCTAGTGGAACATTTCAATAAGCACAAGTTTCTGGTACATAGATCTGTCTTGTGTTTTTATTCATCTCCTTCTCTTCTTCTGATATTTGCTGCCTTTTCTTTCTTTCTCCTCCTCCTCATTGTTTCTTTTTCCACTACTGGTTCTTAATTTTCATATTCTTCTTTCTTGCTCTTTCTGAGGGAGCATTATTGGTTAAACAGAAATTTCTAGTACCTAGGTCTCACTTGTCCTTAGCTTCTTCTGCTCCTTCTACCTCCTATTCTTTTTCTTCCTCTTTGTCTTCTCCTTCTTCTTATTCTCCACCTCTTCCCTTCCGCAGTTGTAGTATTCCTATGAACCTGTGTTACTTAGAGCTCAGTATGTCCAGTTTCTTCATGCCTTTATGTCAGATTGGTTTCCTCCAGGCAGAATCCGTCCAGGTGTAATGGGCTCTGTCTGCTATAAATATGTTGTACCACAGCCATGTTGCCACTGCAGTAGTTTTGCTCTGGGTGATGTGTCACTGTCATGAGGTGGTTCACATGTACATTGGGCGTCTGGTGCGTCACGTCACCATGTCAGGAGCACAAGGGAGTTTGTCACAGCTAGTTGTGGACCTCACAGGTCAGTATGTGTGACTGTCACCATGTCAGGAGCACAAGGGAGTTTGTCACAGCTAGTTGTGGACCTCACAGGTCAGTATGTGTGACTGTCACCATGTCAGGAGCACAAGGGAGTTTGTCACAGCTTGTTGTGGACCTCACAGGTCAGTATGTGTGATTGGCGGCATGCAGTGGTGTCAGGTTGGCTTCCTCTAGACAGATCTTATCCAAGGTCATGGACTTAAGCCAGGGCACTAGCCTTACATCCCACTCTTTGTGATTCCAACTGTACAACTGGCACACTGGGCCTCCTGTTTGTCACCCTGGTCAGAGAATGGTTTGGAATCCAGTCTCACTACCCATTAGCAGGAGGTGGGGTTTCATGAGATAACCAGTGCATTGTGGGAAACCTCCCAGTCCTGTGCTTTTTGTTGAACCCAGTACCTTCTGGGGCGAACACTATCTATCCTGTCACAATTCTCTCTCTCTCTGTCTGTCTGTCTGTCTCTCTCTCTCTCTCTCTCTCTCTCTCTCTCTCTCTCTCTCTCTCTCTCTCTCTCTCTCTCTCTCTCTCTCTCTCTCTCTCTCTTTCTTTCTTTCTTTCTCTCTCGCTTTTTCTTTCTTTCTCTCTCTCTCTCTTCCCCCTCCCCCCCCCCCTTTTTTTTTTTTGAGTGTGGAGATGGCACTTGATTATGATGAAACAACATGGAGAATACCATGAGAAACAGGATAATATGGGAACGACATGGAAGGAAATACAAGAGACATGGGTTTGGAGGCCTCGGCATGTGGTAGCCAGGAGCTTATGCTCTCTTGGGTATGACAGGCAGAAGAAAAAGACTAACTTTTTCAGTTTTTTTTGTCAGGGATTTTGCTAGACGTCCACATGAACAAAGAAGCTATAGATTGTGTTGTGAACATAGATTATGCAGCTATGTATGACTTTGTTTGGGGTTTGTTTGTTTATGTTGAATTGTCCTATAAATTGCAGCACCATAGAACTGCCTTACTGCCTGCCAAAGGAAAAGGAAAAGATTGAGAATGATGCCACAAAACGTGCCAAGAAAACCAAGAAAAGCCAGAGGCTGAAAGGTCAGACAGTGGGTCGATGTGTCACCTATGTGTCTGTTCAGTGTTGTACTCCTGTTGGTAACTAGTGGACTGCTGTGTCTGTGACCTCATGTGCATGTCTGTATCCGAACCCTGCAACCTAACCAACCAATGTGAGGATGTCATTCAGTTACTTGCCATTGTGACTCTTTTGTTATTATCAGAGCAGTTACCTAGTCTAGAATTGTTAACAATGTTTAATATTCATTCTAACAAATATGAGCAAATAGTTCACTGTTAGTTGTGTGTCCTTTATAAGACACCACAATCCACCCCAGCATTTATTGGCTGTTTGCAGTTGTATAAGATATTTTACATTTGGTAGTTTGCCATAGCTTTCTGAATGGCCGACACTCGTACCATTATGGAAATTAATGCAAAGTGATCTATTCCCAAATCACCTGTGGCTGACTTTGAATCCAGTATGTCAGGATTGTGAATCTGCACTTGCCACCCTATAGCCACAGATTCCCACAGAGCAAATAGTGGACACACTCACAAGCAGGGTCCATTCCAGCAACGGTACAAAATTCCAGGGTATTGACAGGACAAGAGTGTGAGGAGGGTAACTGGATTGTCTACATGCTGGTCACAGGAATGGGTAGCTGGATGGTTCGGGTAACTGTCTGTGCCTCTAGAACTGTACAGATGTATGTATGTGGCCACAGTAGGAGCAGTTGGTCTTCAGACCTCAGCCTTGTGAACACTCTCATATGGATATCAGCAATGGTGACATATGGACATCAGCAATAGTGACTTAGGACATCAGCAATAATGTATACTGACTTATGACATCAGCAATAGTGATTTAGGACATCAGCAATAGTGACTTAGGACATCAGCAATAGTGACTTAGGATATCAGCAATGGTGACATATGGGCATCAGCAATAGTGACTTAGGACATCAGCAATAATATATACTGACTTATGGACATCAGCAATAGTGACGTATGACATCAGCAATAGTGACTTAGGACATCAGCAATAGTGACTTAGGATATCAGCAATAGTGACTTAGGACATCAGCAATAGTGACTTAGGACATCAGCAATAATATATACTGACTTATGGACATCAGCAATAGTGACTTAGGACATCAGCAATAATATATACTGACTTATGGACATCAGCAATAGTGACGTATGGACATCAGCAATAATATATACTGACTTATGGACATCAGCAATAGTGACGTATGGACATCAGCAATAATATATACTGACTTATGGACATCAGCAATAGTGACGTATGGACATCAGCAATAGTGACTTAGGACATCAGCAATAATGTCTTAGGACATCAGCAATAGTGACTTAGGACATCAGCAATAGTGACGTATGGACATCAGCAATAGTGACTTAGGACATCAGCAATAATGACTTAGGACATCAGCAATGGTGACTTATGGACATCAGCAATAGTGACTTATGGACATCAGCAATAGTGACTTATGAAATCAGCAATGGTGAATGGTTTTGTGGTAGACAATAGGCCAGCCTAAAATGGAGCATTGCCCTGCCAGTATTGTTTTGCTTGTTTGGTCCCTTTTATTTGTTAAAACACTCTGGGAGGTCATTAAAATAGGAGCCAAATTATCACTGAGAATAATTGCATCATAAATGTTACAATGGCTGACAGTTATATTGCTCATGTTTACAGTTTCAGTTATTTGCATAATTAATGTTACTGTAAAATATTGATTACAAGGTAGAAAATATTGTCATCTGCAAATAGAATATTACCACAACCACATGGGCTGTTCATCTTCTAGTGCCCCATTGACTGTTGTAGGAGATCATGTCTCACCACAACCTAGAAACATGCTGTGGAAGAAATGGTCTTGATCCTGTTGGAATTTCTATGTGTCTGGTTCTAGTTAGGGCAGTACATAAGATTTGGTTGTGGAAACATCTCTGCTGTCCGTAATTACTCCACAGCCTCCCACTCTCTGGTGCTGTTGATCATTTCATATACTGACTTCTTCTCATATGATACAAGTGTCAAACATCTCTCTCTGCAGTCACTGTCTCTTTGTTCCGTTAGTTTACCAGATCTTTCAGTGTTTTTCAGATATGAAAATTGCAATTAAGATTGACCATCATTGCGCTCGGCATATTCCTACAATATTCCTTCACGTACTCCATCCCCTTCTCCAGCAGCCAATGAAGCAATCTCATGCTGATGGTACCAGTGGCAGCCTGATTGAACCCTCTGTTCCTGGACTGTTGAGTGTATTCCAGTTTCTGTTCACATGCATGTGATGGTTTCCTCTACCGTATGTGGTCAGTTTCCTTTATATCATGGCCTGTTTGAGAACATCATGTGGCTGCTCATGGTGTTAATATTCTTCTATACAACCACACTTCTTTGGCTTCATCAGTTTACCTTCCATATTAGCTGACTATCCCTGAATACATCCTTGTGTTAGCATTGATTCTGTGTAGCACTGAAGCTGGTTGGTTGTTCCAGGTCATGGAGTTGTGAGCCCGGGGAATGAATGCAGTCTGGAATGGGAGAGGGACATTTATCTTATATGTTTGTGGTATAGACCAGGAAGGGTAAGAACCTTCAAGGGGACATGCCAGTGCTGAATCCAGGTAGTTGAGAGATGAGCGGAAGCCAGGTGCAGACAGGAAGCCGCAGTACCGTGCTGGCTAGATGCCAGCCTGGTGTTCATGGGTTCGAGTCTGCTTCAGGGCTCCCAGGTCGGCCTAGCCTAGAATGACATCAGGAGATACCTGGGCAAGTAAAGGGTGGCCAGCATGATATTGATCACCTGAGCTACCCAGTGCTGATTGGTCAATACAGATATGGGTCCTGCAACATATGCCTAATGTCAGTCATGTCAAAGGGCACTTCACTTTTTTTTTTCAAAAACACACACACATGTGTGTGTGTGCACGCGCACGCTCGTGCGTGCTCTTTAATTGTGATCTGACTGGCCAAGTTGCTAGGATACTTTATTGAAATCTTTGGTTAGACCATTTTTTGCCATTCAAGGCAATTCTTATTTTTTTTTTTTTTTTTATCTGGCTTGAGCCCTGTGTGGTAACTGTCTATTCAAACTGGTTTGGCTCAGCTTTCTGCAAAATTCTGGCAAACACCAGCAGTCTTACAGAATGTTGTAGTGGTGCCTCTTGTGTTCATTGGCTAGTTCAGTCTTGTCACATCTGAAGATTGCTTCACACCAAATTCTTGTGTTCATTGCACGATCCAGTGTGTAAATATAAAGAATGTATCATGCCAATTATTATGCCATGTTTAAAATGATTGTGTTTGCATTTGTTTTGTCGCTGGGCTAGGATTGTTTAGACAATCATGTGAATACTACAGCCATGTGGTGTTGATGTTATCATTCCTCAGCAACATGATTGTAGTTGACAAATATCTTTTTGTTTGCATTGTTAGTTTTGTGTCTGATAGCTGCACTTAAGCATAACACCATCAAGTTGTTGTGTTTTTGATTGTGTTCCTATGTTCACCCCCGACTGTTGTTGTCGTCATGCTAGGTATAACCTCTACGTTTTTCCATTCGTCGTTGGATGGAGCAGAGCTCTCCTCTGACGCCGGCAGAGAGTCACCTCCCCCTATTTGGGATCAGCCATATTTGTCCGAAAGAGACCTTGTTCCTGGTTAGCATTTGCTGCTGTTTTTTTCTTTTTAAGATTTAATTCATTTTAACTGCTCCTGCCAATTTTTGCCCCTCTACTCCATCTGTCTGTTTTGTTTTACAGTTAGTAAATTTCAGCTTGTGAGCTGAGTTTTGATTCTTTGCTGAGACTTAGGGGTGCGATACATCAAGCGATTACGAGCATTTTGGAATTAATCCTGAAAATGTTAAAGTTGTTACATGCAAAATAATGCTCTGTATCTAATTTCTTGTGAGAAATATTTGATGCATGGCGCCTCCTAACAATATGTATTGGAAATTACTACCATCAAGTAGTTTATGAAACCAAAACAATCAAGAGTTCTCCTTCCTTGATATCAGAATAATTCAGTATAATGCATACAGTTACTTGACAAAACATGAAATTCAGTTACCTGCTGATATTACCTGACACAAGTATTTGATATACAGCAAAATAAAACGGTGCAGTTGTATTTAGTTTTGTTACACTTTCCATATAAAGTTAACTCGTTCTACAGATCAGTAATGAGTATTTTGTTTTGGTTTCATCACTACTGCAGCTACTGCTTTGAATTTGTGTATTTTTGCTGTTTGATGGCCGCCCTCATCCATGTTGTGTTCATAAATGTGTGTGTGCAGTAACTCCCATCTGAAACTTTCTATACTAACAGCTAGATACAGTTTTGTCGTTGTGTCTATTTCTTGCCCAGACTAGACATATCCCTGCAGTCTTTTTTTTTTTTACATTGTTATTGCTGGTGTTTTTCTTTATTTTATTTTGGAGGATGAGGGTGCACTTTTGCATACATACTGATGTGCAAATGGCATTCACCCTCACTTGTCTCTTTTTCTCAACCTCCCATGGTTGCCACAAATACATACACCCACTCCCATACCATGACCAGTAGAGTGCTTCACGGGAGTTGTACCAGGACATTTCTTTTAGGTTTAGCCCATAACCCGATCATGAATTGGAGGGGTCCCAAAGATAGAAGCTTCAATATTCAGTGCACTCACTGTAGTCCACACATAGTATTTGCAGGGATAAAAGATTTGCTTTGTGATGCCCATCTCCCTTTCTGACAAAAGATCCACTTGGTAGTCCTAATTAAATATACAGCCATCACATTCATGAGCTAGTGGTGGGTCAGCGCCAACACTCCATCTGTATATCAACATAGATTCAGCCACAGAGGAACTGTATTTGGACACCAACACACCCATCAGTAATGCAACATAGATTCAGCCATGTAAGAACTGTATTTGGACACTAACACACCCATCAGTAATGCAACATAGATTCAGCCATGTAAGAACTGTATTTGGACACCAACACACCCATCAGTAATGCAACATAGATTCAGCCATGTAAGAACTGTATTTGGACACTAACACACCCATCAGTAATGCAACATAGATTCAGCCATGTAAGAACTGTATTTGGACACTAACACACCCATCAGTAATGCAACATAGATTCAGCCATGTAAGAACTGTATTTGGACACCAAACCACCACACCCATCAGTAATGAATCATAGATTCAGTCACATAGGAACTGTATTTCCACACCAACACATAGACAGTGTTCAGGTAAGCCATGTCATGGTTGAACTCATCCTGTCAACTAAACATGTTCTCACAGCCTCAACAAACATGGAAGCAGAGAACTCATTACATCATCTTATTTATAGTTGTCAGGGCTCTCAGGCCAGGCATAGATTTACTAGTTGTGGAACACAGTTGCCGAAAGTCACACCGTCAGTGAGCTCCATATTTTGATTAGTTGCGTGGAAGCATCACCATTTACATGTGGTCTACTCTTGCACACCTCCCTCTGTTCTCCCTACCACTGACACAAAGCAGAGACCTACTGCGCCATCTCCACTCTCCTGTGATATGTTGCATTGTGACAGACAGTAGTGACTGTTACATTCTAGTCACTGACACCAGCTCCAGTCACACAGCCACAAAAGTCATAGTCTAGATGTGTGACATATATCATCAAAGCTGAAATATGATCAGCACTGGAGACTGCAACACTCAACTTTACATAATCCTGGAATGGTCATTATAACTTTCAAGTTGTATATTCTCTATCATGTCCTCAAAATCTACTTCTCTGCATGCCAATCAATACCTGTATATTTATTTCTCATAATCTTGCTTAAGTTTATGCTTTGAAAGCAGAACTTCCTCCCCCGCTAGGTACAGTAACTCTATCATGATAGATTAATGCATTCTGCCGGAGCACAGCCACTGGACAATCATGGTTGCCCACCCCAGTTGGAAGACACATGATGATGATATAGCTTAGCTGAAAATAAAACAAAATGAGATTAAGTGATAGATTAGCCTGAGTGTTTGTGTATACAAATAGACAGTCTTTGCCTTGCACGCATAGTCATTGTGTAGGGTTCATGTACAGGTCAGACAATGCAAGCACACCCTTAAAGTCCCACTGAAGAACTGTGACAAGTGACCTTGACAACTGGGAGCAGATTTCCATGCTTGACATAGTCCCAGTTTTGTGGTATGGTGAATTTGGAACAATTAAGAATCGGGAAAACTACAAGGAGACATGCCATACAGACATCAACAGTCTAGTTCCCTTTGTAATGTATGAATGGAATAATGTATGAGAGCAGAGAGAGAGATAAGAAGGGCTGAATGTTAGATGGGCCTGTGTGCCCAATTCTTAACCCTGTAAAAATAAAAGTTGTTCGTTTGTCTCATCAAGTGATGACATTCCTCTTCCCCCGTTGTAACAGGCAATTCAGGCTTGGTATGAGGCGCCCCCCCCCCCCCCCTCCCTCCCCCCACCCCATTGTAAGGCTGACGGATAACAGTAAATTCATCTTTAGTAGTTAGTTAGTTAGTTAGTCGTGGTTCCAACTTCTTTAGTAATGAAGAACAAACATCAAGGTAAAAGAACAGCGGATGCAGCTTTCATGTCATTGTAGAATTTTGAAGGTTTTGTTCAAACGACACTCATTACATGATGCGGTCGGTACTATACCAGCCACTATTACCCATATTATGAGACTGGGTCATAGAACAAATCCCACCTGGATTCTGCTAATACTTTAGCCACTATCCTGCCATGACACCAAAATTATTATTTGCAAAGTTATTGTGATTTATTCCATATATTGTGTGAAACCAACCCCGCTGTCACATATGTAATTTAATCAGTTAAGTATTGTTTTAGATGGAATCAAATCAGTCACTTTCTTCAATGTTGCTGAAATTTAGTTTCAAACAGTGTCATGTTGAAAACTATAATCACACTGATGTTTGCTACATTGTCATGTTGAAAACTATAATCACACTGATGTTTGCTACATTGTCGTGTTGAAAACTATAATCACACTGATGTTTGCTACAGTGTCATGTTGAAAACTATAATCACACTGATGTTTGCTACATTGTCATGTTGAAAACTAATCACACTGATATTTTTCATGCAATCCCATTGTATTTGTGTGATATATCACAGTAATCTTCTACATATGATTATGCCTCATTATTTTGATGTCAGGCTTCAACTCGATTGATCAGTCTCATACCTTGTTGACAGCCCTGGTGGTGCAGTGGCTAGCACACTTGCCTGCCGGCCCCGTGCTTGTATGTTCAAATCCCAAACCATGCCGACTGTGACAGTTGAACTGGGTCCTCTGCTTGGCCCAGCTTACACTGGGTGTCAGGAAGTGTTCTGGGAAGCCAAGGCGGATGGCAGAGATAGTGACCACCTGACCAGTCACATGTCTGCTGGTCAATACAAATATGGAGCTAGCACCATACGCCAAATGAGTCTCAAGGCGTTTAAATAGGTTCTTTACTTCCTGTTTGCCGACTGTTTCGTTACATACAATATGATTGATTAACTGTCTCCTTACAGTTTGATGGATATATGTTGTTCTATTAGATGTTTACAATGTCATGGTGTCAATGTATGAATAGCATAAAATGTCATTCAGATCAAGTCATGGCCTGTAGTTTAGTTACATCATGTTGTCACACCGTGTGGCGCTGCTTTCATGTGCCATGTCTATTTCTGTCAATATAACAATTGCTGGCTATAGCTTTTGATGTAACCACAATGTGTTGCTTTCTATGTGAACACAGGTTATTGCTTTTGATGTAGCCATGGATTGTTGCTTTTGCTGTGATATTGGAGGGTTGCTTTGGTATAATCTTCTTGTCTTTATTTTTATGTAGCCTGCCGTAGAGTCTATTGATGTGATAATATGGGTTTTTTTGTTCATAATAATGATACCAGGGTATTTCTGTTGATATATCAATGTATTTCTTTTGATATATTATTATCAGAGTATTCATTTTGATATATTGAATATCAGGGTGTTTCTTGTGATATATTGAATATTAGGGTATTTTTATTGATATATAAGGTTATTTCTTTTGATACATTAATGCAGGGTATTTCTTTTGATATAATGATGCAAGGTATTTGTGTTGATATAATGATGCCAGGGTATTTCTGTTGATATAATCACTCAGGGTGTTTCTGTTTATATAATGACGCAGGGTGTTTCTGTTGATGTAATGACACAGGGTGTTTCTGTTGATATAATGACACAGGGTATTTCTGTTGATATAATGACACAGGGTATTTCTGTTGATATAATGACACAGGGTATTTCTGTTGATATAATGATGCAGGGTGTTTCTGTTGATGATGTGTTACCAGGACATTTCTGTTCATATGATACCAGATATTTCTGATGCAGTGATATTAGGATGTTTGTGGTAATAAAGTACATATAGATGTACCAGTGTGATCTTTCATTCTATCCTAGGATATAGATGTAATTGTGTCACCTGTCAATCTATCCTAGGACTTAGATTACCTGTGTGACCTCATTCTTTCCTAGGATATAGATACACTTGTGTGACCTCTTATTTTATCCTAGGATATAGATGCACTTGTGTGACCTCTTATTCTGTCCTAGGATATAGATGCACCTGTGTGACCTCTCATTCTGTCCTAGGATATAGATGTGCCTATATGACTTCTCATTCTATCTTAGTATATTGATACACCCATGTAACCTCTCATTCTTTCCTAGGATATAGATACACCTGTGTGACCTCTTATTTTATCCTAGGATATATATGCACTTGTGTGACCTCTCATTCTGTCCTAGGATATAGATGTGCCTATATGACCTCATTCTATCCTAGGATATAGATCTTCCTGTGTGACTTCTCATTCTATCCTAGGATATAGATGCACCTGTGTGACCTCATTCTATGCTAGAATATTGATGCACTTGTGTGACCTCATTCTCTCCTAGGATATTGATGCACCTGTGTGACCTCATTCTCTCCTAGGATATTGATGCACCTGTGTGACCTCATTCTCTCCTAGGATATTGATGCACCTGTGTGACCTCGTCCTCTCCTAGGATATTGATGCACCTGTGTGACCTCATTCTCTCCTAGAATATTGATGCACCATTGTGACCTCTCATTCTATCCTAGGATATAGATGCACCTGTGTGACCTTATTCTATTCTTGGATATTGATCTTCCTATGTGACCTATCATTCTATTCTAGGATATTGATGCACTTGTGTGACCTTATTCTATCCTAGGATATAGATACCCCTGTGTGACCTCATTCTATCCTAGGATATAGATGCCCCTGTGTGACCTTATTCTATCCTGGATGTTGATGCATCTATGTGACCTCTCATTCTACCCTGGGATATTGATGCACCCATGTGCCATGTAACCTCTCATTCTTCTACTTTGGTGTGTATAAGAACTACCTTACTTTTGTATGGCATGGTTAACAACATACTGCCTTCACACCTTTAGACTGAGGCCAGTGCCCCTACATGGGTGTTGAACCATGCTCTTCCATGATGAAGCCAGGTACACTATTGTCTTTTTATGGTACCTGTGTCTGCCACTTGCATTCATTCTTCTCAGACTTTAATTTGAGTTTCATATTTGAACTGGGCTATTGTTTTAAGCATAGCGAGACCTACACACTTCTTCTGACACAGGTTAATGATAAGTGCCACAATTATGCTCGGAGAGTTCTGTGAGCCCAGTTTATTTGTATGTCTGCCAATGTGATCTTGCGGTGCAAGTTTGCTTTACTGAATTTTACTGTCATATGTCTTATACGTAAACATATATACAAGTGTCTTTACTGACATGTGTGTCTTATATCTAAACATATATACAAGTGTCTGCACTTACATTTACTGACATGTGTGTCTTATACATAAGTATATATACATGTGTCTTTACTTACACTTACTGACATGTGTGTCTTATACATAAACATATATACAAGTGTCTGCACTTACTTTTACTGATATGTGTGTCTTATACATAAGTATATGTACAAGTGTCTGCACTTACATTTACTAACATGTGTGTCTTATACATAAACATATATATACAAGTGTCTGCACTTACTTTTACTGATATGTGTGTCTTATACATAAGTATATGTACAAGTGTCTGCACTTACTTTTACTGATATGTGTGTCTTATAGATAAGTATATGTACAAGTGTCTGCACTTACATTTACTGACATGTGTGTCTTATACATAAACATATATATACAAGTGCCTGCACTTACTTTTACTGACGTGTGTTTTATACATAAACATATATACAAGTGTCTTTACTTACTTTTACTGTCATTGTGTCTTATACATAAACATGTATACAAGTGTCTTTACTTACATTTACTGTCGTGTCTTATACATAAACATGTATACAAGTGTCTTTACTTACATTTACTGACGTGTGTCTTATACATAAACATATATATACACAGAAGACCTTTCTCACTTTTACTGTCCTGTGTGTCTTTATGTAAACATATGTTATTTATAACTATACCAGGATATCATGAGGCTTGTTGTCCGCTGAAACTGGACATTGCTTTTGTTGTTACTTCAGCAACTTTCTTGTTGTGTGTAAAGCTGAACTTATCACATGGATGTTATGTTTACATTATGGTTTTACATGTTCTGGTGGACATTTAACCAGTGTCTGTCTGTCCCTGTAGGTGACCTGAGTGAGCTGTCCCTGCAGACTGAGAGTTTTGCCCAGAAGCATACCCGCCCTGTGTTGCCGAATGTGGACTCTGTCTCTGGACATGGGGGTTTCGGCAGCACCACACACAGCAGTGGCAGCAACCTGAACTTCTTGCCGGAATGTGTCGGCAGTGGCCAGCGGTCAGGTAGTTACAGCAGCATTGTCAGCAGCGGGCCGGGAGCTCATCTTGGAGATCCGTTGAGTCACCCAAGCTCTGGTCTGAGTCCCAGATCTGTGGGAGGAGCCATTGGAAGCAACCCAGTGGACAGCGTCCGCTTCGGCAGTGCTGGATTTGGACACTTCACCGAAAATGGATTGCCTGGCATTGTTACTGGAGGTGAGGATGTTGTTCCATGTTCTCAGTTAACTGCACAAATCACAGGTGGCTCCCCGGCAGTCACATGGACACAGTGGCTAGCACTCATGCCTGGAAACCCGGTGGTCAGGGGTTTGAATTTCCATCGAGGTGGATTGTTTAAATGAACTTGGGCTCAGGGGTCAACCCAGTCTCAACTTGGTACCAGGGGCTCTCTTGGGAAGTAAAGGTGACCAGTATGAGATTGACCACGTCACCCCACAAATGTGGATGGGACTGTAAACATAGGGGGTGGGCATCATTTATCCAGTATGCCCCAGGGTGTGTGAAATATTCCTTGTTTACAAACAGTCTGTCACACACAGCGGCTGTTGATAGTAGTCATACATCAGTCATTTATCCTGTTCATATTTCATTATCATATCCCAGTGTTTTAAGTATGAGATTTCCCAAAGTGGTGAAGTGGGAAGGGTTTGAGTTTCCACTTTATCAGTATTTT
Source organism: Cepaea hortensis (assembly GCA_963921405.1). NCBI lineage: Eukaryota > Metazoa > Mollusca > Gastropoda > Stylommatophora > Helicidae > Cepaea > Cepaea hortensis. Next base: position 73,154,092 of record OY992879.1, read on the forward strand.
GTAATGTTACACATCACTATTCTGTGGTGGTTACACTCGCTAGTCTGTGATGGTTACACCCACTATTCTGTGGTGGTTACACTCACTAGTCTGTGATGGTTACACCCACTATTCTGTGGTGGTTACACCCACTATTCTGTGGTGGTTATACGTCACTGCTGACTCCGCTGCGAAGGGGTTACGGGCACAATTTGCCAGCCTGCATACCGCATTTGAAATACAGCTGTGGGCAATTTGGAAGCAGACCGCCCTGTGTTGGTTTCCCATACAAAGGTAATGGCAAACTACTGGACGTAGATTTGCCAAAAGATCTCGAATAGCCAAAAAGTGCTGGGGTTGACTGCAACATCCGTAAAGGATATGCAACTAACTTTTATACATCACTATTCTGTGGTGGTTATATGTCGCTATTCTGTGGTGGTTATATTTCGCTATTCTGTGGTGGTTATGTATCGCTATTCTGTGGTGGTTATATATTTCTTCTACCCTTTTGCCCTTTGAGTTTATAGGCTCTTAGCCCACTGACTCCAGGCCCTCCTATCCTTAGCTATCCTGTGCAGCTCTGTCCTTGTCCTCAGCATATTATTCTCTATTTCTGTTGCCTGTGGATTCCAGACTTGTATCCTGTTCTCAGGTGTTCTCATCATGTGTCCTATCCATATTCTTGTCTTCAACTCATGATTCACTGGTCTGTGTCCAGTTCTCTCCAAGAGCTCCACATTGGTTCACTGCTCTGTGTCTAGTTCTCTCCATGAGCTTCACATTGATTCACTGGTCTGTGTCTAGTTCTTTCCATGAGCTCTACATTGGTTCTCTGTGTCTAGTTCTTTCCATGAGCTCCACATTGGTTCACTGTTCTGTGTCTAGTTCTTTCCATGAGCTCCACATTGGTCCACTGTTCTGTTTCTAGTTCTCTCCATGAGCTCCACATTGGTTCACTGGTCTGTGTCTAGTTCTCTCCATGAGCTCCACATTGGTTCACTGGTCTGTGTCTAGTTCTTTCAATGAGCTCCACATTGGTCCACTGTTCTGTGTCTAGTTCTTTCCATGAGCTCCACATTGGTCCACTGTTCTGTGTCTAGTTCTCTCCATGAGCTCCACATTGGTTCACTGGTCTGTGTCTAGTTCTTTCCATGAGCTCCACATTGGTTCACTGGTCTGTGTCCAGTTCTCTCCAAGAGCTCCACATTGGTTCACTGGTCTGTGTCTAGTTCTCTCCATGAGCTCCACATTGGTTCACTGGTCTGTGTCTAGTTCTCTCCATGAGCTCCACATTGGTTCACTGGTCTGGATCTAGTTCTCTCCATGAGCTCCACATTGGTTCACTGTTCTGTGTCTAGTTCTCTCTGTGTGCTCCACATTGGTTCACTGGTCTGTGTCCAGTTCTCTCCACATTGGTTCACTGGTCTGTGTCCAGTTCTCTCCATGAGCTCCACATAGGTTCACTGGTCTGTGTCTAGTTCTCTCTGTGAGCTCCACATTGATGATTTTGTCATACCATTTAAGCCCTATTTTGCGCAGGCAACAATTAGTGAATGTTTTTTGTTTATTTTGTTATCGTTTGAGTCATTCTTCGTGTTTTTGGTAACACAGTAGTACTGATATAGCATTAGAAATTTAATTTAATTTGACTTTCACAAAATTCCTATTAATATACAATGTCCACTTGTGTTTTGTATTTGTATTCTAATATATTTATCTATTTTTGTTGAACATTTACATGTTCTAGAGACTGACAGTGTTCAGTTTCTCATTTTGGAGAGTTCCAGATGGGTCAGCCATCTTGCATGTGTTCCTCTTTCTAGTAATTACTATATACAGATGATTTATGTTACTGCTGTGTTAGAACCTGCCTGTGTTGTGGCAGTCATGTCTGTTGTGACAGCTTGTTTATTTGATATTAAAGTGTATATATCTGGACATTTGACAGGTCTTCCTGCCACCTGGAGCTCTGGTGTACATTCAGTTGGCCTAGATTCTAGGTAAGCATTCATCTATTTCTATTGTCCTTTTTAATTTGTTATCATTGTTGATGACAATGCACAAGATCTACAACAATTAGTAGATGCAGTTGTTGTACACAGTGAACAGCTGGGGTTGGAATTAAATTGTAAGAAGACACAGGTTATGGTCGTCAATAGGAAGAACGAAGTACCACAATGTAATATACAAGTAAATGGGAATATTCTTCAATAAGTGAATCGGTACAATTATCTCGGAACAATCATAACACCTGATGGGAGATGCCTTGAAGAGATTAAAACAAGAATCGCCATGGCGAAAGTAGCCTTTAGCAAGATGAAAAACATTCTGACCAATAAAAAGATGTCAATTGAAGCGGGAAAAAGAGTGTTGAGGGGATACGTAGAGCCTGTTCTTTTGTATGGATGTGAAACTTGGACAATGTACAGTCAAGCTGAAAAACATCTGATGGCTGCAGAAATGTTGTTTCTGAGGAAAATGCAAAGAATACCATAGACAGACAGAAAAACCAATGACCAAGTACTACAGGGGACACATTTTTTTTTTTTTTTTTTTTTTTTTTCCCGCGTTTCCATCCTGTTTCAGGATATTGCGGTCAACACCAGCATCTTTCAGCTGTATGTTGATTCCTAGGCTAGATTACGCTCATCAGCACGCCACGACTTTCTGAGCGACCGGCTCCATACTCTCATAAGTCACTTTTGCGATTCGAACCACTGCTAATTCTCGTCGCGTCACGTGACGAGAGTATTCGGAGTTAGCGGAGAAAGCTGCTAACCCCTCGGCCACGGAGCTGGTTACAGGGGACAAATGAAAATTGTAAATTGATTAGAGAAATTAGACGTAGACAGTCAATATTTTTTGGACATGTTATGAGAAGAAATGGATTGGAGAGCTTAGTGACAACTGGCAAGATCGAGGAGAACAGACCGAGAGGAAAATACCTGGATGGCTTGGCCGCATGGCATGGACGAGACAGGAACACTGAGCTGATCCATGACGCTGGTGATCGAGTGAAATGGCGAGTCATGACCGCCCACACTTTCCGGCATGGCACATGATTGATTAATCATTGTTGATTGTGGCTGTATACACACATTTACAGATTACACTAGTCAACAACCAAAATGTATTGGATATGAAAATATCTGATCTTGACTAATTTTGGTGTGCTGAAAATGAAAATGACATTAAATAAATGTTGATTGGCTCTAGTTTTCAAGATATATGCTACTAGTTTATTGAATTATGGTCAATTTATGTATATGGTGCAGCTGTTGTAGTGACTTAATAGTGGTCGCTCTTTTGCTTGGACTACAGGGTGGATACACCAAGTACTATTGCTTTCTCTGTGAGTGGGTTAACTGCACGAATTGACCAATACATCAGAAGACATTGGCCAATCAGGCAATCATTGCAGCCTGGCAGTAAGAACATTGAGAACCCAGCACTTGTCGACACCAGCAAAATTTTGTTGCCACCCTTGCACATTAAGCTGGGTCTTGCGAAAAACTTTGTCAAGGCAATAGAGAAAATAGATGAGGCTTTCAAATACCTCTTCAGAAAATTTCCAAGCCCAAGTGAAGCTAATATAAGAGAGAGAGAGTATTTGTTGGTCCGCAAATTTGAAAACTTCATGATGAGTTCCTTTGTGTGTTCCATAGGAAGGAAAAAGCAGCATGGCTAGCAAAGTCAACGGTGAACAATTTTCTTGGAAACAACAGATCTGATAATTACAATGAAATTTTAGAAAATCTCCTTCTAAAGTCTTGGCTGCAACATGTCTTTGAAAATTCATTTTCTGGATTCTCATCTGGATTTCTTTACGTCGTACAACTTATGTAGCTGTCAGTGATTAGCATGATGAACAATTTCACTAGAATATGCTGCTTTGGAGACAAGGTATCAAGGCAAATGGAGCCCTTCAATATTTGCTGATTACTGTTGGGCTGTGACAAGACACACCTCATCGACTGACTACAAGAAGCAATCAAAGAGCTCAAACAGCAACTGATTAATGACGGAATGGGTTCAATTGTGCCTTTTTAAAACATTATGTGTGAACTTTAAAAAATGTGTTTTTATTTTTTCTAATATTTTATGTTGAAATTAATGTAACCACAGTTTTTATAATGCTAAAGTAGAAAGGCTGACTGTTTACCCCAGAGAATTAAACAAGCATATATTATTTGTAATACTGTAATGTAAATTCATCACTAAAAACGGAGTTAATTTGTGAATTTCATTTGATATTTGAAATCAGCATGTCAAAATGAATAAGAAATTGTCTATTTAAATTCTGATACAAATAACTTTTGAAAATGTGTTAACTAGTGTTATTTGCGTGACTAGTGATTTGATTTGTGCTATTTTAAAAATCATTTCCATTGTGATTATATATCCAGTTTATTAGCCTGCAGGTTATCCACGTGTTAACAAAATCATAACATCATTGCTGTCTTGACAGCCTTATAAATTCTTAGTTTCTATGGGGATTTGGTGAAGAACTTAACACTGGGGCAGAGCTGGGTGATTTATGAAAGATGGTTGTGGATGGAGAATCTTGTAATTTGTTGTTGCTCTGTGCGCTGTGTAGTTTTCTAATAGAGGTCTCAGTATCATAGTTTCATTTTAAGACTGTCTTGTTCACCCTCAGGCCATGGGTGCAATGTTCCTGTTGACCCCCAGGTCATCGAAGGCACTGCAGAGTTTGTTCTCTGTGTGATGCTCTAGACTAGAGGAGGTAAAACCCGCTGCAAGGAAGCCGATCATCTGACCTTTAACCCTAATTTATAAAATCCTTTTGTCTTGTAATTACCAAAGACAAGACGATTGGACAAAATCAGATTGAAGTAGGTGATCACCAATACCAGCCAACTAGCGGTTGAAGATTGTGGGATAGTTATGTTGTAGTTCCAACAAAGTACGTCTCAGTTGCTGCCATGTGAAGCTTTAAGGTTATCACAGTGATGTTTGTTTTTGTTTCAGCTCCAACTACGGCCTCCACCCCATGGCAGATTACAACAGCCATGGAATGTTTGGTCTGGCTCCAGCACCCGGGGTTGATGGCTTTGGATATGGTAACAGTGGTGAGTTGTTGTTGGCTTGGTGTATAGTAGCAGTTGTGAGTTGTTGTTGGCTTGGTGTATAGTAGCAGTTGTGAGTTTTTGGCTTGTTGTATAGAAACAGTGGTTAGTTGTTATTTTGTTGTATAGTAGCAGTTGTGAGTTGTTAGTTTGTTGTATAATAGCAGTTGTGAGTTGTTGGTTTGTTGTATAATAGCAGTGGTGGGTTGTTAATTTGTTGTATAAATGCAGTTGTTGGTTTGCTGTATAATAGTAGTTGTGAGTTGTTGGTTTGTTGTATAGTAATGGTGGTGATTTGTAGGTTTGTTGTATAGTAGCAGTGGTGAGTTGTTGGTTTGTTGTATAGTAGCAGTTGTGAGTTGTTGGTTTGTTGCATAGTAGCAGTTGTGAGTTGTTGGTTTGTTGTATAGTAGCCGTTGTGAGTTGTTGGTTTGTTGCATAGTAACAGTTGTGAGTTGTTGGTTTGTTGTATAATAGCAGTTGTGAGTTGTCAGTTTGTTGTATAATAGCAGTTGTGGGTTGTTGGTTTGTTGTATAATAGCAGTTGTGGGTTGTTGGTTTGTTGTATAATAGCAGTTGTGGGTTGTTGGTTTGTTGTATAATAGCAGTCGTGAGTTGTTGGTTTGTTGTATAGTAGCAATCGTGAGTTGCTAGTTCATTGTATAGTAATAGTGGTGAGTTGTTAGTTTGTTATATAATAGCAGTGTGAGTTGTTTGTATTTTGTGGTTAGCCGCTCTCTCTCTCTCTTTCCTTGACAGGATTCTGAAATGTTCAACTGTTTTCTTGACATCCAGGAGTGAGATTATAACACCCACACACAAATGCATATTATTGTATCTGTCTCTCCGTCTCTTTCTCTGACTGTTTAAATGTTAAACTATCATCTTCACATGTAGAAGAGAGATGAACTACCGCACATGTCATTCTCTTTCTGTCAAGCACACACACCCACACATATCAGGTAAATTTAGTATACATTTATGTAACTGCACTTTCAGATGTGAACCATCTGTACCCAATGTATGCCGGCACTGTCCCCGACAACCTGAACCAGCCTCAGCTGACCATGATGCAACAGCTGCAGGTGGAGAGACGTCGCCGACTGTGGGAGCACCAGCAGAAGGTCAGCAAAGGTCAGGAATATGTTTTGTTGCATGTCTCTCTCACTAGAACTCTTGTTGTCAAGCTCAGTCATGTCCAGATTGTGTTGGGGATGTCTCAGTCAGTGAACCATGGGACGACCTCAATCAGTCAGACCACGAGGATTTCCAGGGTGGTAGATGTGCTGGGGGTGTCTCAGTCAGTGAACCATGGGACAACCTCAATCAGTCAGACCACGAGGATTTCCAGGGTGGCAGATGTGCTGGGGGTGTCTCAGTCAGTGAACCATGGGACAACCTCAATCAGTCAGACCATGAGGGTTTTCAGGGTGGTAGATGTGCTGGGGGTGTCTCAGTCAGTGAACCATGGGACAAACTCAATCAGTCAGACCATGAGGGTTTTCAGGGTGGTAGATGTGCTGGGGGTGTCTCAGTCAGTGAACCATGGTTTAGTTTAGTTTAGTCGATGGATCAGCATCATGGCACATGGGTGTGACCCATAAGTGCTCCGTTCTCCTAACTCAAATCTGAGTTTGGAGAAACTCAGCTCAGTGCACGAACTCCATAGTACCGGCAAGGATCCTAAAATACTTTGGGTAGATTTTTAACTCGAAATTTTGCCTGGGCAGCGCCGTTAGGCTACTCTTTTTCGATTTCCAACTGCCAAGGGATTTTTTACGTGCGCAACAATACACACGGGCGTCCAATCTCACTACCCAGAGACCAGGGAAAATTTTATTACTAGAAGTCCATGTGAAAAAATCGCGGTCCTCACCGGGGCTTGAACCCGGGACCTCCAGCACTCGAGGCGGACACCATACCTCGAGACCACGTAGCCACCTAGTGAACCATGGGACGACCTCAGTCAGTCAGACCATGAGGATTTAACACAGTTAAAATATTTTATTACTAAAAGGAACATTATCACTGCATGGTATTGGACACAAGGAAGGAAACTCATTTGTATCCTGACTCATTACTCTTTCCAGGATCTCCCTGTCCCCAGATGTCCTTTCTTACTAGGCCACATCATCTGTTGTCAGGTTACCCCTTTTCCCAAGTTCCTCTCTTGTCAGACCTCTTCCTGAGTCACCCCTATTCATGGGTCACATAGCCGCAAGAGCTCAGTAGCCTAACTTCAGAAGTAAGCTGGCACTGTTGTAAGTCTATGAAATGTACACAACTGCAGTAGAACTGTTATCACATTTACTGTTTGTAGAACAGTTCATAACTTAGTGCTATCCTGTTTGACTTCAGGAGAGGACTGGCCAGGGTTCAACAACCCATTAATACGAAACGACAGTCTCTGGGACAACGACTACAACCCCATGGAGCACAACACCTGGTCAACTAACACAGACAACACCCCAGTTGGCAATGTGAGTACAATGAGAATATGCTTGTAAAAATCTGTCCTTCCATTACAACTGTCCTTTCACTAGAACTGTCACCTCTGAGTGTAGTGTGTCGTAGGTGTGATTTTGATGGCTCTCTCTCTCTCTCTCTCTCTCTCTCTCTCTCTCTCTCTCTCTCTCTCTCTCTCTCTCTCTCTCTCTCTCTCTCTCTCTCTCTCTCTCTCTCTGTCTGTCTCTGTGTGTGTGAAGGGGGGGTTCTTCTCATACTGCCATTGTGGGAGTTTTTGTTGTGTGTATCTTTAATGGTTTGTTAATCATTAGATACTTGTATATATGTTTGAATAATTCAGAGGTGCAATTGTATCTAGTGATTGGAATCATGGTGTGTTTGGTGTGTGAGACAGGGTTGCTTGCTTGCTTGCGTTTGCTGGCTATGAACTCTAGCGTGAAGTCCTGTATGTTGGATGAAGACATCTGTTGTCCAACATCAGTGTGATGTCATACAGGACCTGAGGTTTGAGTGAGTATCCGTTGTCCCATGTCTGGCTTATTGGTGTGCAGACTAGTGGTTCTTCGCCGTGCAGGCAGATACTCTCAGCGATCCTACTACGTTAACCAGGACCCCAAAGGGACCTGTTGCCCAGGATGCACGACTAGGACGTGTTAGTAGGTCTTGGCCAGTATAAAACCTGGCCCATGTGCTTTGGAAACACCTCTGCGTCTCAGACTGGGTTGTATTTGATGATTGATTTGTGTAGCTGATGAGTTTTATGGCTTGTATTAGTTGATTTATTTTTCCCCCACGTTTCCATCCTGTTTCAGGATATTGCGGTCAACACCAGCATCTTTCACCTGTATGTTGATTCCTAGGCTAGATTACGCTCATCAGCATGCCACGACTTTCTGAGCGACCGGCTCCATACTCTCATAAGTCACTGGTGTGACTTGAACCACTGCTAATTCTCGTGCGCTCACGTCAACCATGAGAGTATTCAGGGTTAACAGAGAAAGCTGCTAACCCCTTGGCCAGGGAGCTGGCTGTAGTAGTTGATTGACAGTAGTATTTAATTTATGTGTAATTGATGATTGAAAGTGGCTGATGACTTATTGTTTGTGATGAGTTGAGACTGGCATGTTGTGATGAGTTGAGACTATCATGTTGTGATGAGTTCAGACTGGCATGTTGCTTGCACCTGATGCTGTTTCTGATACTGAAGACCCAGAAATGGTTGGCAGCAGACATTTAACTCATGCTACATAAACTCTTGTGTCACGCGTGCGTCTGACCTTGCAAGTCTTCGAGGCTCAGTCAGTAAGAGTGACCTACATTTGACACCACTGTCATGTGGACCTTCTAGTTGTCTGCAGTCAAGTCTTGTCCTCTCTGTGACAGATGTCCTCTCTGTGATAAATGACCTGTTCTCATAACTGGATATTAACATTTGTGACAAGTTTCTTCTGCTGGTAGATATTTTTTTATGGGTAATAGCAGTCCTGTTGTTACTGATGGATGAAAGTTAACGTTTATGACACATGACTTATTCTGGTAGATGAATCTTAACATTTGTGGCAAGGTGGTAGATCATTTTTAACATTTGTAGTAACAGTCCTGTTGTAACTCATGGATACAAGTTAACATGTGTGTCATGTCTTATTCTGGCATACAAATGTTAACATTTATTACACATGGCCTGTTCTGGTGGATTATTAACATTTATGGTAGTTGTCCTATAACATGTTAATATTTGTGACACTTGTCTTGTTCTGGTAGATGAGTGATAAAATTTATGATAGGTGTCCTTTTATAGCTGACCCGGCCCGGCTTCGCCCAGGCCCTGGAGGGGATCTATCTATCTATCAGTCTGTCTGTCTGCTTGTTTGTCTGTCTGTCTGTCTGGCTGACCCGGCCCGGCTTCACCCAGTCCCTGGTGGGGAGCATCTCATTTAATTCATATAAGTAGTCATATAAGCTCTCCCGTTCCTGACTATCTGTCTGTCTGTCTGTCTGTCTGACCCGGCTTCACCCAGTCCCTGGTGGGGAGCATCTAATTTAATTCATATACGTAGTCATATAACCTCTCCCGTTCCCGACTATCTGTTTGTCTGTCTATCTGTCTGTCCCGGCCCGGTTCACCCAGTCCCTGGTGGGGAGCATCTCATTTAATTCATATACGTAGTCATATAAGCTCTCCCGTTCCCGACTGTCTGTTTATCTGTTTGTCTGTCTGTCTGACCCGGCCCGGCTTCACCCAGTCCCTGGTGGGGAGCATGTCATTTAATTCATTCATATAAGTAGTCAAATAAGCTTCCGTTCCCGACTATCTGTCTGTCTGTCTATCTATCTGACCCGGCGTGGCTTTGCCAGTAAACAGTAACTTAAAAGAATGTCCTTCCACACACCATTCATTATTTTTAATGAAAACTGTTTATCACCGACATGACAGTTGATAAGTTCTGTAAGCAGAAAAAGATGGGTTACAATGTTGTGCATTATGCATTATTTTTATGCAAACTTTGAAAATGCCTTAAAGATTATATCATTATTTATTATAACTCATATGCCTAAAAATAACTATAGACAAAGAGTTTAACAATAGTGCAAGTAAGTCCAACAATATGACTATAAAGTATATAGAAATGTTATTAAAAGTTATGCCCCTTGAAATAACTTTTCTAGAGTGAAGTCCCCCTGCTATATAGACATTATATAATGAAAATGAAAAAGTAAATGTTATTAAATAAGTAGAAGATTTTACACTATGAAACTATTATAGTCGGTTGCACAGGAATGAAAGGAAGACATGTAGAAAATTTCATCTCAATCGGATGTACCGTTATCGAACCCATCCAATACAAACATAACCACAAACAAAGTCAGTCACATACATTCTGTTTAATAGATATAGATGGATACATGTTAACATTTGTGACACTTTCTGGCAGATAAATATTATTTATGACGAAAGTCATTTTTCTGAAAATAAACATTTGCAACAGGGCACTTTGTTGTACCTGAAAGAGAAAAGCTCACAGTTGTAAGCGGTGGCTTTTTGTAGATGATCTTTCTGGGGAATGTTGTTCCCTGGAGCAAGTGCTCGCTAGTAAATGCATGTGACTTACATAAGATTATGTTCTCACCACTGGAGGACAGCACGGACAGCATTGTCCACATTCATCAGTGGACTGTTGGTGACCAGGACTAGACCACACATGCTATATCAAGGACAGTGTCACAACAGGGTCTGACCTTGCAAGTCGAGGGGTTCAGATAGTAAGAGTGACCTACATTTGTTGATGTATGTGTGAAACACTGGTAGCATTTCTTGCTTCTCACTTCTTGTCTCATCATACTGCTGGATCTGTTCAAATTTATCACATCAAGTATTTACTTTTACACTCTGACTGCTGGGAGGGGTAATCTGGAAGATTGATGTCTCTCTCTCTCTCTCTCTCTCTCTCTCTCCTCTCTCTCTCTCTCTCTCTCTCTCTCTCTCTCTCTCTCTCTCTCTCTCTCTCTCTCTCTCTCTCTCTCTCTCTCTCTCTCTCTCTCTCTCTCTCTCTCTCTCTCTCTTTCCCATCCCCCCTCCTGCTGAATTTATAGTAACTACTTACTACATTTACAATTGATGGTATCTGAGTGAGGAAAGGGTGGGGTGTTCATAGCTGAGGTTGAATTGCAACTAATACCTTCTCTTCTGGTCTCATGATCCTCCTACTAAATCTACAATAACACAGCTGATCCATTCTCTCTTCTGATCTCATGATCCTCCTATTAAATCTACAATAACCCTTTACAGGGCAGACGTTTGTCCATTTTCTAGTCCTGAACGGGCAAGATTTTGAGCTTCGGTAAAATTTCTTGTTACGTTAGTAAAAACATTACATATAAGGTGTTAGTCAACAGATTTAAGTAAAATAAAAAACAAAATGAAGGAAAAAGCATGCAGATTATTTTACTCACATGAATATTGCCGGTAATCCACACATAAACAAAAATATTTACAAAATACAACATATTGTTTGTGATTGTCGGTCATTTATACAGCAATTTACAAACACATTTTCAGAATCAGAATCACTTTCTTTAAAGTCCGACTCACGACTGCTAACACTGATCACTGATATCTAGCTCCGATTAATAGTCAACTTCATGCCCTTCAATGTCACTTAAACTGAACCCAGCGAAATCTCCGCTATCACTTGAAGAATCGTCAAAATCCATTTTGAAATACAAAGCGTAAAACCCCCAACAACTTTTTAAAAATCCGTTCAAATTCAAAGTTCACGCTTGCAAACGGCGGCCACGTTGTCAGGCTATCGGCAACACCAAAAGTATACAATGGGAAGCCTCGGAAATCCGCGAGATAGCATTTTTACAATGCTTAGTATTCACTGGCGTTTTCGGACGTTTTGCCCGTCCACGGGTAAAGGCACGTTCGGCCGCTATGCCCGGTAAAGGAATAACAGCTGATCCCTTCTCTCTTCTGGTCTCATGATCCTCCTACTAAATCTACAATAATAGAAAATGGATCCACAGCTTATATTTCATGCTTGCAAGTAGTGATTGGAATGAGACGGTGTACTTTTATTTGGTGTGTGAGACTGTCTTGTTTTTGATGGTTGAAAGAAGAAAGCTGTATTGTGCAGCTGATTGAGAGAAACTTGTGGCTTGTATTTGTTGATTGAAAGTAGTATTTGATCTTAGTGTAACTGGTGATTGAAAGTGGCTGATGACTTGTTGCTTGTCGTGAGGTGAAACTGGCATGTTGCTTGTAATGAGTTGAGACTGGCATGTTGTGATGAGATGAGACTGGCGTGTTATGATGAGATGAGACTGGCATGTTGTGATAAGATGAGATGAGACTGGCATGTTGTGATGAGATGAGACTGGCATGTTGTGATGAGATGAGACTGGCATGTTGTGATGAGATGAGACTGGCATGTTGTGATGAGATGAGACTGGCATGTTGTGATGAGATGAGACTGGCATGTTGTGATGAGATGAGACTGGCATGTTGTGATGAGATGAGACTGGCATGTTGTGATGAGATGAGACTGGCATGTTGTGATGAGATGAGACTGGCATGTTGTGATGAGATGAGACTGGCATGTTGTGATGAGTTGAGACTGGCATGTTGTGATGAGATGAAACTGGCATGTTGTGATGGGTTGAGACTGGCATGTTGCTTGCGCCTGATGTTGTTTCTGACACTGAAGACCCAGAAATGGCTGGCAGCAGACATTTAACTCATGCTACATTAACTTTTGTGTCACGCGTGCGTCTGACCTTGCAAGTCTTCAAGGCTCAGTCAGTAAGAGTGACCTACATTTGACACCACTATCATGTGGACCTTCTAGTTGTCTGCAGTCCCGTCTTGTGTCCTCTTTGTGACAAATGTCCTGTCCTCATAGATGTATGTTAACATTTGTGACAACTTTCTTCTTCTAATAGATCATTTTAGTATTTTTAATGGCAGTCCTATTGTTGCTGATGAATGTAAATCAACATTTGTGACAAACATCTTCTTATAAATCATTTTAACATTTGTATTGTTCTTACTAATAAATTTAAATTAATACTTATAACACTTGACGTATTCTGGTAGATAAATTTGTGACCAGACTTGTCTTCTAGTAAATTGTATTTCACATTTATAATACCAAACATTCTATAGCTGAGGGATGCATGTTAACATTTGTAACACATGTCTTGTTCTGGTAGATAAACGATGAAATTTATTATAGGTGTCCTTATGTAATTTATGGATAAATGTTAACACTATGACATATTCTGAAAATAAATATTAATGTATGCGACTGATGTCTTTATCTGAAAATGATATTTGCAAAAGGGCACTTTATTGTAACTAATAGAGAAATGTCAGCATTTGTGTGGTGTGTCCATTTGTAAGTGATTTTTGTGGGAAATGTTACTTGAGGTGCATTGCCAAATAAATGCATGTGACCTAAATTAAATGTTATCACTGGAAAACAATACGGGCAACATTGTCAACAGCCGTCAGTAGTAGACTGTTGGTGACCAGGACTGGACCACACACGCTATATCAAGGATAGTGTCACAATAGGGTCTGATCTTGCAGGTCGAGGGGTTCAGATAGTAAGAGCGACCTACATTTGTAGATGTATGTGTGAAACCCTGGTAGCACTTCTTGCTTCTCTTTTCTTGTCTTATCATACTGCTGGATCTACTATTTCTTCAAGTATTTGCTTTTGCTGGTTACTGTTGGAAGGGTGATATTGAGACTTTCAGTTGATGCTTTCTCTCTGTTCTCTCTCTCTCTTTCTCTCTGTTGTCACTCTCTCCTTCTCTCTCTCTCTCTCTCTCTCTCTCTCTTCTCTCTCTCTCTCTCTCTCTATATATATATATATATCTCTCTCATCTCATCATGTTCCTCTTGTACCTTACGGTGTCGAGGTGAAGTGTAAACTTCGTGAGAGTGCCCGGTTATGGGCTTCGTATATCGACATTCCCATGGATTCTGTTATTCCCTCCGTCCAACGTTTACGTGGTCGGCCTCTTCCTCTGTTTCCATCTGGTCTGTACATCATTGCTTGTTGTGGCATGCTGTTGACTGGTAGCCTACTTGCATGGCCAAACCATTTGACTTGCTGCTTTCTAATAAAATCTAGAGCAGCTTTAACCCCCACTTTAGTCCTGATTTCTTCATTTCTGATCTTATCTCTTCTTGATACGTTGAGTATTCTTCTCAGGAACCTCATTTCTGTTGTTGTGATTTTTCTTTTCTCTTTTTCTGTCATTGTCCAGGTTTGGCATTGGTAGCACAGAGTTGGTAGGAAGATTGTGTTGTAAAGTGCTTTCTTAATAGTTATTGATACATGTTTGTTCTTTAGTATTGGTGCCATTTGTCCAATGAGTTGATTTGCCTTATTGCACCTATTTTCGATCTCGTCTTTTGATCTGCCATTTGATGGTATTATACTTCCTAGGTACTTGAAGCTCTTTACTTGTTTCAAGGGATGTTCGTTTAGGTGAATTGTTGCTGTTTGTTCTTCTTTAGTTATAGTCATTACCTCTGTTTTGCTTGTGCTAATTTTCATGTTATGTTCCCTACACATTTCGTTTAGACTATTCATGTGGTCTTGTAATTCAGCTTCTGATTTTGCTATTAGTGCTTGGTCGTCCGCAAACAGGAGTTCTCTAATGGTTAGATTTGCAGATGGTTCTTCTTCTGTGTTCTCGTCATGCGGTATTCTTGCTGTCTCTGCTTGGCTGGTTTCTTTACATATGTTGTCTATATATGTTATGAACAAGAGAGGGGACAGGACACAACCTTGTCGTACTCCAGATCTTATGGTGAAGGGTTCTGAGTGTCCTCCAGTTGCTCTCACTATGCATTCACTGTTGTTGTATAAACTTCTACATAGGTTTGTTAGATGTGTGCTCACTCCATATTGTTTAAGGATTTCCCACAGCTTGTTTCTATCTACCCTATCAAATGCCTTTTCTTGGTCAACAAAGGCTAAGTAGAGTGTTTCATTGAATTCAATTGATTTTTCTATAAGTTGTCTAAGAGCAAAAATGGCGTCTGTGCATCCTTTGTTTTTCCTAAATCCAAGCTGCGTTTCACAAAATATTTTCCCAGTATGACTCAACAGTGAAATGCCTCTGTATTGTGTGCAATCTCTTTTGCTGCCTTTGTTTTTTCAAATTGGGATAATTATGGCGTTTCCCCAGTCTCGTGTCTGTTGTTCTACCCAAACATGATTGAATAGTCTATGTAGCCAAGCTGTTCCTACTTCCCTTGCTGCTTTAATTAGTTCATTTGGTATTTCATCCTGTCCTGGTGATTTGTTCAATGGGGCTAATCTGATGGCTTCTATAATTTCTTCTTTTAGTATGTCTGATTCTAGTTCCTCGGTGACATCTGTGTAAGTCTCTTGAATTCCTGTGACATCTGATGGGATGTTGAGAAGTTGTTCGAAATACTGCTTCCATCTTAGTAGGATCTGTTTTTGTTCACTTATTGGTTCTCCATTTTCGCTGTTAATTATTTCAGTTGGGTCAAAGGGTTCTCCTCTGGTTCACATTGCACTTATCTTTTTGTAGAAGTTTCTGGTTGCCTCCTTGTAGTTTTTATTTAGGGTTTCTCCATACTCTTCCCAGTCTTTCTGTTTTTCCCTCTTTACTATTCTACTCACATGTCTTCTCGCTATTCTGTATTCTCTGTAATCACATTCCTGTTTGCTCTTCAACCACTTTTTATATTTTTCCTTTTTTTCTTTTACCGCTTTCTTTACTTCTGCGTTCCACCAACTTGTTATTTTCTTTATCCGTGTTTTGTGTTTTTTCGTGGTTCCGCATGTTATTTTTGCAGTATTTAAAATGCTTGATTTGAACATCTCCCATTCTTCTTCCACTGTTTTTCTTTCCGTAGGTAATTTTACAAAGAGTTCAGTTAGTTCTTTCTCATAATTTTCCCTTACTGCCTCGTCTTTAAGGTTTTTTAAGTTTACTGATTCGCATGGCATGTATTTTCCTGCTCTTTGTTTTCTTCTTCTGATGGTTCTTATTGTGGCAACGACTGCTTTATGATCTGTGTTTATACTGAAATTGGGCACTGCTCTTGCATCTAATATATTTCTCTTTCTGTTATTTCTTGTTAATATAAAATCAATTTGGCTTATAAAATCAATTTGAAAACATTTCTTCAATAAAAAAAAAATATAAAGAACCTATTACATTTACCTTTGATGGTGACTATGTGGAGGTGGGGGATACTTACATTAATTGCAACTCAGTCCTCATATTACTATTCACATTGATAGATAATTGTTAATGTTTGTGAGAAGTGTTCTGCTGAAAGCAACAGACAAATGTTACCATCCGTATCTTGTTACTGATAGATAGTAGTAACATTTCTTCTTCATTCCTCTGTGGAGGGAACCGTGTCACACCCAGTTTATGCACCTGACAGGTCAGTGTGTCCACTTCTGCCTGCATTTGTGTCACGTTTGCTCCCTCTAGACAGATTCCATCCAGGGTCACGGATTAACATTTCTATATTTTCTGTTGTAACTGATTCTCGTTAGAAATATTGTTGCCTGAAGACAATGTCCGTTAAAGAATGCATGTGATCTCTAAATAAGATGGTGTTCTCACAACTGGACAATAGTATGGGAAATATTGTTGGCAGTCATCAGAGGACTGTTGCCAACTAGGGCTGGCCCATACATGCTACAGCAAGGACAATGTTACTGTAGGGTCTGACCTCGCCAGTCCACCTGGTCAGATAGTAAGAGTGACCTACATTTGTTGACCAGTTTGTTGCACATTATGGTGGCAACACTTCTTCTATTGTCCTCTCTTCTACTTCTGCTACCAGATCTCCACCATGAATGCCAGCATCTGTGGTTAAGGGGTAGCAAACACATTTCACAATCCCACATACCTGGTGTGACATCAGCTGCAGGCAATCTAGAAGCAAACCGCCCCATGTCGAGTTTTAATTGGAACATATGACCAGTAGATCAGCCAGCAAGTGTGCTAGCCACTGTACTGGCCAGGCTCCCACAGCTAGCAGTGAGACTGTGATATATGGGGGTGTTGTCCATCTTAAGTGGAGACGTAGTTCCAGACTATGTACAGCACTTATGTTTTCACAGACTCTCTTTGATTGCTTCTTTCTGGAAGTTAACGTTGTCTCTTTCTTCTTCTACTTGTTGTTTGATTGTTTTCTTTCTGGGGTCATTTCTGTTTGTATTTATAATCTTGTTTCTGTCCATCAGTAGAAGTATAATGGATATGATCATTCTTCTGTTCATCTTTAGATACTTCTGTCTCTCTTTAAATGTGGGTGTCAGGTTGCTGCTATTGCTTTCATGTCACTCATTTCTCTTGTAGCAGTTCTGGCAATACTTTATCTGCCCTTTGTCACACATTGGGGCATAAACCATATGCCAAGCCACCCTATCTGTTGCTGTCTCCTGCAGCTCCCTCAATGCTCTCCCCTTATTATTTATCTCTGTCTGTAATTCTCTTCTCCGTTCTGTAATTCTCTTCTCGTGTTTTTAGGAATATTTCTTCAGGTATCCAAAAATTAATTACCTTCAGCGTCAGTCAAACATTCATTAATCCTGCTATCACATTCTTCCATACATGGAATCCAGGAATGCGTTCTGAAACAAATAGTTAAGAACAAGTACTCTGATGTCCTGGCAGCGGCTGCAGCACAGTGGCTGGACATGGCCGGGTGGTCGTGTGTTTGAGTCCTCACAGAGGCCCGGGGTTTGTTGAACTGACTTGGGATCCCAGCTTGATGCAGCCTACAATGGGCAACGGGACATGTTGTGGGAAGTAAAGGACACATGCATGATATTGACCACATCAACCGTCGTGTATCACTTGGCCTATACAGATATTGAACTAGCACCATTTAGCCAACAGACCCACACAAAGCACGGAAGAGAGTCTTTTACTTGACTTGTGTTACTGTGGCATTCTTGTAGTTAGGCTGAACACTGGTTGTTGCAGCACACATTCAGGCCCGCCCCTTTCTCTGTCTGTGCTAACATGAAGTGTCCCCACTGACGGCCAGTATCAGCATGAGCCCCATGCTCAATCACTGGACTATTTCATCCACCAGTTTCTCAGCTCACTTATTCATCAATATGTTATCAGATTCCTTTGACAGTCTTCAAATGTGGGGTGGGGACATTTACTATCTGTTATTTGTTTCTGCGTAGTAATTTCTATTTATTTCCATTTGTGTATCTGTCATTATTGTACCTCCATTCTGTGTGTAATATGTCATGTGTCCGTCCATTATCGCTCGGTCTTGACCCCCGCTCTAAAACCATATCATGTGGTGGTGGTTTGTGTGCCAGGTGGTCACTCACTAGTAAGTACATGTCATCTACAGGAGCTGATGTTCTCATAACTGGACAACCTATACTTCTCTCCATCCCTTTTCCCATCTCATTGACTGTTTTTGTGTTGACAATGAAATGTTAATAATTGTGTCAGGGCACTTTACGGTAACTGGTCGATAAATGTTAACATATCTCAGAAATGTCTTGTTCTCACTGATTGTTTAAGGAAAATGCTTTTTGATGAGGATGTCCTCTAGCAAATGCATGTGGCCAAGATATGTGATGCTGTTCACACAACTGGTGAACAGTAGGTGAATCATCAGCAGTCACCAGTGGACTGTTGGTGACCAGGACTGGACCACACATGCTATATCAAAGACAGTGTCACAACAGGGTCTGACCTTGCAAGTCGAGGGGTTCAGATAGTAAGAGTGACCTACATTTGTTGATAAGTGTGTTAGAACCACGGCAACACTTCTTTTACCTTCTTCTCTTAGTCTCCTGCTGGCGGATCTACAAATATTTATGCCCTCGCACATTAACTTTTGCTGTCATCTAGGAGGAGTATTGAGGACTGAGATTTCATTCCAGTTGATTCCTATATCTTCTGTTGTTTTATTATCCTTCTGCTGAATCTACAATAATAGATGATTGATTCCTTCTCTCCTCTTGTCATATTGACATCCTGCTTACTCTACAATAACATCTTGTAGAATCTACAATAACAGACACTTGATTCCTTATTTTTTATCTTATCTTATTGACATCCTGCTTAATCTACAATAACATTGTGCTGAACCTGCAAGGACAAAAAAAAGTGTGGATGCATTATCCAGTAGCTTGTTGTGATAACTGAAAAGTGTGTAATACAGTGGTTCTCAACCTTTTTTGGTCCGTGCGCCTCTCTCTCTCTCTCTCTCTCCTCTCTCTCTCTCTCTCTCTCTCTCTCTCTCTCTCTCTCTCTCTCTCTCTCTCTCTCTCTCTCTCTCTCTCTCTCTCTCTCTCTTCTCTCTCTCTCTCTCCTCCCTCCCTCCCCCCCCCCTTTCCTATCAAAAATTTGGCCTGTGCCCCCCTTCACCGTATTTTCAGAACGTCATTCCCCCTCTTTCATATTTCCTATTAAAAAAATTCCCCCACCCCTACACAATATACATAAAAGTGGAAGTGGAAGTAAGAGCATATACTAAAACAAGTCTAGACATCCACATAAAACATGATTTGTGGGTCTACTTACTTTATAAAATGAATTTTAGAAGGATGAGACATACATAACTGTAAAGTATGAAGGGAAAAACAATATCAAGTAATCGGTTCTTGTATTAACACGATCTTGAAATGGTCTTCATTCTCCCCCCCCCTCCCCCCCCCCCCCTTGGAAACCCTGAAATTCCCCCCTGGGGGAATTCCCCACCGGTTGAGAACCACTGGTGTAATATGAGGGTAAGGGGAGCCAGGGATTAAGTTGTATGCCCCATACAGCATTTGTGTTCTAGATAATGGTTGTGCTGTGTGTACATCTTCTTACATTGTCTTTTGTTGTTCCTATAGGGACATCTTTCTTGCATATTGTTGGAGGAACATTGATTGTCTTCTCTCTTGGGCCAGTTGTATTGACACCTTTTTTTCTGTCCAACAGTGGAAACCTCATGGGGTTGATCATTCTTCTATATGTTAGCAGATTCCTCTGTCTCTTTTTTAAATGTGTAGAGGGGACACTTTGTTTATGGTATTTATATCTGTGTCCCCTCTGCCGTGCGTCCACCTTGACGAGGTAGAGGGGCTTGCGCGTTCCAATGACCCCAAGAGCTATGCCGACGGTAGCACTGCTACTGGTAGGGTCACCCATGTCGGACAGGTCAAGGGAGAGGGACCAGACGAAGTGACGCACAAACCTGCTGCCTTGTAGGTAGACTGGGGACAGTCAAAGGCTAGGGAAAGCATCCCGAAAAGTGCTTGTCGAAATCGGATGTACTGAGCCACAAGCTTGACAAAGAAGTGCAACGTAACTTTATCATTTCATGATGCCACAGATGAAAATTAATCGTTATGGTGCTAATCCCGTGAAGTCCCATCAGGCGGTGATAGTGCCGGGCCCCCTGCCTCGAGGGGGTCCACCCATGACTACTGGTGGTCACCTTCCCCTGTGCTGTGGAGTCAAGGCACAGAGGAGTAGGTTAAGAGCTATTGACCAAATACCAAGGACACTCAACATACTACAGTGGAATGCCGAAGGAGTTTATAACAAGAAAGAATCCCTGACACAGCGTCTTCATAAAGATAGAATAGATGTGGCATGCATTCAAGAGACACACCTCAATGCCAATCGCAAATTTTCAGTCAGAGGATATCAGGCCACACGTTTCGACCGCGAAGGACATAAAGGAGGAGTTCTAATACTTACACGAAATACAATACCTTGCAGCGAAGTATCTGTGATCTCTGACAACCAAACAGAAATTATAGGTGTTGATATAATGATAAAGGACGTGAAAATAAGAATCTACAATCTGTATAGCCCAGCAGATAAGGACCTTACACTCTCAAACATGAAAATAACTGACACAAACTGCATTATTGTCGGAGACTTTAATAGCCGTTCAGAAAGATGGGGATATCCAGATACTGACAAAAGAGGAGATGAATTGGAGGACTGGGAAATAGACTCAAATCTCCATCTACTCAACAAAGCGGATGACACACCGAGCTTCTACTCCAGAAGATGGATTACCACTTCTACTCCAGACTTAGCTTTCTGCACAGGAGACATCCTCCACAAAATCGATCGCCATGTGCTGGACCAATTAGCAGGTAGTGACCACAGACCAATCAAGCTTGTAATGAATATGGAGTATGTTCCACAGGAGCAAAAGCCCTTGCCCCGCTGGAATTACAAACGAGCAGATTGGGACAGATTTGCCATACTAACAGACAAATATTGTGAAAACATAAATACACGATATGGCAACATAAAGCAAATGGTGGAAAGTCTAAACAGAGCGATAATACAGGCAGCCACTGAGTCCATTCCTAGAGGAGCGAGGAAAAATTACAAACCATACTGGACTGAAGAACTACAAAGTTTGGAGGACAAAGTTGAAGATGCCAGGAAGACAGCAGAGAGAGAACAAACAATTGAAGCGAATATCTCTCTCAAAGCCATCTCAGCAAAATATAAAAGGACAGTAAATCAAACAACAAGAGATTGTTGGAGGGAAAAAACAGAAAACCTGAATTTTGACAGGGATGGAAACAAACTATGGAAACTAGTGAAAGCCATGAACAATGAAGGACCTAGAAACAAACAAATAACAATTAAACAAGGAAATGCCTTGCTTACAGGAAAAAAGGCTGCAAATGCACTAATGAAACACTATGCAAATGCAAACCACATTGATATTACAACCGAACAGAAGAAAGCAATCAAAGACAAACAGATACATCATAGAAATACAGAGACAGCAGCAGAATATATGATGGCAAATCTAACAATGGAAGAAATGGAACAGGCAATGAATACCCTAAAAAAGAAGAAATCACCAGGAAAGGATGGAATCACAAATGAAATGCTAATAGGACTAGGCAACAAGGCAAAGAAGAAACTACTAGCAGTCCTAAATAACAGCTGGAAGAGAGGAATAGTCCCACAGGCATGGAAGGAAGCTATACTAATACCAGTCCCAAAGAAAGGAAAAGACCTGGAAGAACCAAATGGCTATCGACCTATCAGTCTACTTAGCTGTGTAGGAAAATTAATGGAACGCATTATCAATGGCAGGCTAACATGGCATCTGGAAGAAAACAAACTCTTAACACCACACCAAGCAGGATTCAGAAAGTACAGATCCACTGAAGATCAAATAACCTATATAGCTCAGGAAATAGAGGATGCCTTCCAAGAGAAAAAGCACACACTAGCAGTCTGGATAGATTTAGAAAAAGCATTTGATAAAGTATGGAAGGAAGGACTGAAAGTAAAACTGCAAAACATGCATGTTTGTGGAAAAATGTATAAATGGATCAGCCACTACCTTGAGAACAGAACTGCCAGGACAAAAGTACAAGGACAAACAAGCAAAATGATGCTGCTGGAGCAAGGTGTCCCCCAAGGAGGAGTTCTTTCACCAACATTATTCCTAGCATATATAAATGACATCACAGAAAATTTTCCAGCCAGAGTACACACATCCTCCTTTGCAGATGACCTAGCCATATGGACATCTGAAGAATATATTAGTACAGCTAACAGCAGAATACAGCAAGCCTTATTAGCGCTAGAGGACTGGTCAAAATCATGGCTAGTGAAGATAAGTGAGGAGAAAACAACATGCACAGTGTTCTCCCTCTCAAATAAAACTCAGCAACCTAAGCTGGTATTGAATGGAAAAATATTGCGCCATGAAGAAAATCCAAACTATCTAGGAGTCACCTTTGATCGTCGCCTGACATGGAAGACACAGGTTGAGAAAAATCGAACAAGAGCAAGGCAGAGAATGGCAATCATGAAAAAGCTTGCTGGTACAACGTGGGGAGCAGATGAGAAAGTTCTCAAGAAGTTATATACTGGACGGGTGAGGCCAGTACTGGAATATGGCATTGCAGCTTGGGCAACAGCAGCTAAGTCAAACTTTAACAAAATAAGTAGAGTCCAAAACCAAGGAATGCGAATCATAACTGGAAGCCTGAAGACAACGCCTATTAATGAACTAGAAAAGATCACTTGTTTACAACCAATGCAGGATAGAAGAGATAGCAGAGCCCAGCAACAAGCAGAAAAATTTAGAAGATTGACAGACCACCCTATGTACAACAGATTTAATGGTTTTGGAAAGGGAAGACTGAAGCGTAGCAACTTTGTAGAAACTGCAAAACGAAGGATTAGGGCAGATCCTATACTTAACATATCAACAGTCAAGCCCATACACAATGCACACAAGTTCCAAGCTTGGAGACAGCAGCAACTGCCTGAGATGATAGAAAACATTCCTGGTATTGAGAAAAAGAACACTCAGCATGAAACCGAAAGAAGAGAAATAACCCTAAACTACATAAAAGAACGTTACCCAAGCAGGAATTGGACCCATGCATATACAGATGGATCAGCCAAAAATTCAATAGAGAATGGAGGAGGAGGAATTCTCCTAAATTTAAAAAATGGAGTGAAAAAAACACATTCAATGGCAACTGGAAAATTTTCAAGTAACTTCAAAGCGGAGGTAGAGGCTTTGAAAACTGCAGCAGAAATGCTCCTGATGGAGGAAAATAAAGAGAAGCAAATAGCTATCTTCACAGATGCAAAGTCAGCTGTCTCAATACTGAAGAGCAATAACAGCACAGAACTAACTGACCTAAGAGCAGCACTCCATGGTCTATGCCAGAAATCCAAAAAAGTTGTAATACAGTGGATCCCATCACATTGCAGTATACCTGGAAACGAAGAGGCTGACAGACTGGCAAAAGAGGGCGGACGACTACCACAGCCTGACATAGACATAACCTATAATGAGGCAAAGAGGTTGATAAAAAGCACTTATAGAACCAAGTGGGAATCAGAGCATCCAGGCCATCAGAAGGATGATGCATATTACAAACTCGACCGAAGAGAACAAGTAGCAATCTTCAGACTCCGCACAGGACATAACAGGCTGAAATACCACTTGTTCAATAAACTAAAGATAGGAGATACCGATGAATGTAATTGTAGAACTGGAAAAATGACAGTAAAACATTTGCTGCAGGATTGCCCAACGTATGCAGAACAGAGAAAGATATTTTGGCCCACACCTGCTTCATTTGAGGACAAGCTCTATGGAGATATCAACAAGCTCAAGTTGACCGTAGCTTACTTTAACTACATACAGGTTGACATTTAAAGGTGTATGAAGAAGTATTCAGACTGCCACACTTCATACCACAGGTATGTCGGTTACAAAAGCCTCCCAGAGGCATGAAATGGAATATTGCTGGATAGGAGATCCATTACGTGGAAAGTCCGAACCAAAAGCTCACTGTGTGGGCTTTCAAAAAAGGTGGAAAAAGTGTCCTAGTGGCACGAAATGGAATATTGCTTGGATAGCAAATCCATTATGTGGAAAGTCCGAATCAAAAGCTCACTGTGTGGGCTTTCAAAAAAGGTGGAAAAGTGTCCTAGTGGCACGAAATGGAATATTGCTCGGATAGCAAATCCATTGTGCGGAAAGTCTGAATCGAAAGCTCACTGTGTGGATGTCATCTGCATACTGCATTCTTCTGGTTTCCGGTAGAACAGCCTATGGTGAACGGAAGGCCCAATATACGGAAGTGAGGCTAAGCAGCCATGTGCAGGACGTGACGATTCCTTGGGTGAGCCCAGTACCAGAGCGCTGTGTGTTGGCTCTGCAAGTATGGAAGCCTCCTTGGATGGCGGGGAATGCCCATGGTCTGCCCCTGCCTTCCCTTGAGGGCTGACCAGGATCTCTTAGGCTGTTCTATATGGGCCAGCTAGGATGGGAGATAACACCACAACAGTGAGAGTCAAACGTCCTAAGAAACCCCCGGGAAGGTTAACCCGGTCAACAAATGCCCGCAGAAGTCGGATGTGTCGGCCTAACGGCGCAAGAACGCAGCTCTGCTGTAAACAGGCACAACGCAATCACATCCGGAAAAAAAAACTCCGGATGAACGAAGAAGAAGAAGAATATCTGTGTAGTTTTTAAATGTGGTGAGAGGACATTTTCTTTCTTATATTATTTGTATCTGTAGTAATGTCTATTTATTTCCATTTACATGACTGTCGTTATTCAACCTCCATTGGATGTGTAACATATCATCTGTCGGTCCATTATCTCTCAATCTTGACTCCTGCTCTAACACCAGATCATGTGGTGGTTTTTTGTGTTCAGGTGGTCACTCACAAGTAAGTGCATGTCATCTACACGAACTGATGTTCTCATAACTGGACAACCTATACTTCTCTCCATCCCCTTTCCCATCCCATTGACTGATTTTGTGTTGACAGTGTTCACATTTGTGTCACATTTCTTGTTCAGCTGGATATTTTTTTTTATGACAGGGCACTTTATGGTAACTGCTAGATAAATGGTAACATTTCACATCAATGTCCTGTTGTCACTGATTGTTTGAAGAAACTGCTCTTTGATGAGGATGTCCTCTAGTAAATGCGTGTGACCAAGATATGTGATGCTGTTCACACAACTGGTGAACAGTGGGTGAATCGTCAGTAGTCATCAGTAGACTGTTGGTGACCAGGACTGGACCACACATGCTATATCAAAGACAGTGTCACAACAGGGTCTGACCTTGCAAGTTGAGGGGTTCAGATAGTAAGAGTGACCTACATTTGTTAAGTGTGTTAGAACCACGGCAACACTTCTTTTACCTTCTTCTCTTAGCCTCCTGCTGGCGGATCTACAGCAATTAATCCTATCGCACATTGACCTTTGCCATCATCTAGGACAGTGGTTCTCAACCGATGGGTAATTCCCACCCAGGGGGGAATTTTAGGGTTTCCGGGGGAGGGGGGTGGGGTTAAGATTATTTCAAGATCATGTTAATACAAGAACCGATTGCTTGATATTGTTTTCCCCTTTATACTGTATGGTTCTGTACATCTCACCCTTCTAAAATTCATTTTATAAAGTAAGTAGACCCACAAATCACTTTTTATGTGGACGTTTAGACTTGTTTTAATATGTGTTATTAAATTTAGCTTCCATTATTACATATACTGTGTAGGGGTGGGGGGGGGGAGGAATGACGTTCTGAAAATATAGTGAAGGGGGGCACAGGCCACATTTTTAGGTAGGAAATACGAAAAATGGGAGGGGGAGAATGACGTTCTGAAAATATGGTGAAGGAGGGCATGGGCCAAAAAAGGTTGAGAACCACTGATCTAGGAGGAGTGTTGAGGATAGATTTCATTCCAGTTGATGCCTATATCTCCTGTAGTTTTATTATCCTTTTGGTGAATCTACAAGAACAGACGATTGATTCCTTCTCGCTTGTCTTATTGATATCCTGCTGAATCTACAATAACATTGTGCTGAATCTTCAAGAACAAAAAGCGTGGATGCATTATCCAGTAGCTTGGTGTGACACTGAAAAGTGTCTAATATAGGGGTGAGGGGAGGAGTTGAGGTGTGAACCAGGGATTCAGTTATATGCCCCATACAGAATTTTCTTATATTATTTGTATCTGTAGTAATCACTATTTATTTCCATTTACGTGACTGTCGTTATTGAACCTCATTTCTGTGTGTAACATGTCATCTGTCAGTCCATTATCGCGCCGTCTTGACATTCACGCGCGCGCGCACACACACACACACACACACCCCCTCCCCCGACCTACAACCATATCATGTGGTGGCTATTTGTGTGCCAGGTGGTCACTCACTAGTAAGTGCAGGTCATCTACATGAGCTGATGTTCTCATAATTGGACAACCTATACTTCTCTCCATCCCCTTTCTTATCTCATCGACTGTTCTTTGTGTTGACAATGTTCACACTTGTATCACCTTTTTTTTTTTTTGCGCTCGCTTGCTTTGAACTCAAGTGTAGTCCGTGTACACTACTTCTAATAGTGCTGGACCAAATTGTGCATGTGGATTAGCTACATTTTGTGTTCAACTGGATATCAAAAATGTTAACATTTATGACAAAGCACTTTATGGTAACTGATAGATAAAAGGTAATATTTCTCAGAAACGTCTTGTTGTCACTGATTATTTAAGGAACATGCTTTGATGAGGATGTCCTCTAGTAAATGCATGTGGCCAAGATATGTGATGCTGTTCACACATCAACTGGTGAACAGTAGGTGAATCGTCAGCAGTCAACAGTGGACTGTTGGTGACCAGGACTGGACCACACATTCTATATCAAAGACGGTGTCACAACAGGGTCTGACCTTGCAAGTCGAGGGGTTCAGATAGTAAGAGTGACCTACATTTGTTGATAAGTGTATTAGAACCACGGCAACACTTCTTTTACCTTCTTCTCTTAGCCTCCTGCTACATCGATCTAACCCATCGCACATTGATCTTTTCTGTCATCTAGGTGGAGTACTGAGGACAGATTTCATTTCAGTTGATTCCTATATCTCCTGTAGGTTTATTAATCTTCTGCTGATCTACAACAATAGTCAATAGATTCCTTCTCTCTTGTCTTATTAATATCCTGCTGAATCTACAATAGCATCCTGATGACTCTACAAGAACAGAAAGCATTGATGCATGAGTCAGTAGTTTGGGGGATACTGAAAAGTGTGAAATGTTGGGGTAAGGGGAGGGTTGAGGTTGAACCAGGGATTAAGTTGTATGCCCCATATAGAATCTGTGTTCTAGATATGTGCCAGGGTCTGCTGGAGGTGACTGGTTCATTAAATGACTGCTGGTGTCAGAATACGACTGAGTATCTGGGTCTGCCGCTTAATGCCAGACTTTTGTAAATACTTCTTTCTTACTGTCCATATTCAGAAGGGGTATGATTTAATTATTTCTTTTCCTCTCCAGACAACACCCTGGTCATTTCTCAGCACAAAACTTGGCTGAATAATTAGACTACGATTCTCCACACAACATAACATTAGTAGACTCGAACAGTAGTGATCTCAAACATTAGTCGACTCAAACGCCAGTTGTAGTTTTAGGTGTATATTATTCTACACAGACTAAAGTAGACATCGCCAATGCACAAATCAGATATTCAACAATAATTCTACATAACGTTTTCTACACATAGACTATCTTAAAAGAGTGACTCAGTGTTGGCCATCACTCATCGTCATACTGTGGTCCCCACTCCGTGAAACCATAATCTAGACTGCCTTGTCCGGACCCCACTTCCTGTTGACTTGGGAAGCGAGTCCCAACGTTTTCACGTTGCGTGAAAATACCCACTTTTCATGATCCAGGTGTCCACTTACTGAACACTGTCATAACTTCTAACATCTAACCTGGGTTATGACTTGACTATGCCATGACGTCACCAAGGTCATGGCAGTATGGTTGTGCTGTGTGTACATCTTCTTACATTGTCTGTTATTATTTCCCTAGGGACGTCTTTCTTGCATATTATTAGAGGTACACAAGATTGTCTTCTCTCTTGGGCATTGTCTTCTCTCTTGGGCCATTCGTATAGTCTAATCTTGTTTCTCTCCAACAATGGAAGCGTTATGGGGTTGATTATTCTTCTATATGTTACTAGATTCCTGTCTTTAAATGGGAGGAGGGGACATTTTTAAAAATTTTATTTGTATCTGTGTAGTCTTCAAATGTGGCGAAAGAACACTTTCTTTCATATATTATTTGTATCTGTAGTAATCTCTATTTA
Source organism: Cepaea hortensis (assembly GCA_963921405.1). Classification (NCBI taxonomy): domain Eukaryota; kingdom Metazoa; phylum Mollusca; class Gastropoda; order Stylommatophora; family Helicidae; genus Cepaea; species Cepaea hortensis. Next base: position 73,182,799 of record OY992879.1, read on the forward strand.
TTTCCATTTACCTCATTATTGTATCTCCATTCTGTGTATGATGTGTCATCTGTCCGTCCATTATTGCTCGATCTTGACCCCCTGCTCTAAAACCATATTATGTGGTGGCTATTTGTGTGCCAGGTGGTCACTCACTAGTAAGTGCATGTAATCTACATGACCTGATGTTCTCATAACTGGACAAGCTATACTTCTATTCATCCCTTTTCTCATCTCATTGACTTTTGAGTGTGTGTGGGTGGGTGGGTGTGTGTGTGTTTTTTTGTTTTTGTTTTTTTTTGACAATGTTCACACTTGTTTCACATTTCTTATTCAACTGGATATAAAACATGTTAACATTTGTGACAAGGCACTTTATGGTAACTGATAGATAAACGGTAACATTTCTCAGAAACGTCTTGTAGTCACTGATTGTTTAAGGAACATGCTTTGATGAGGATGTCCTCTAGTAAATGCATGTGGCCAAGATATGTGATGCTGTTCACACAACTGGTGAACAGTAGGTGAATCGTCAGCAGTCACCAGTGGACTGTTGGTGACCAGGACTGGACCACATATGCTATATCAAAGACGGTGTCACAACAGGGTCTGACCTTGCAAGTCGAGGGGTTCAGATAGTAAGAGTGACTTACATTTGTTAGAACCATTGCAATGCTTCTTTTACCTTCTTCACTTAGCCTCCTGCTGGTGGATCTAAAGCAATTAACGCTATCACACATTGACCTTTGCTATCATCTAGGAGGAGTATTGAGGATAGATTTCATGCCAGTTGATTCCTATATCTCCTGCAGTTTTATTATCCTTGTGCTGAATCTACAAGAACAGACGATTGATTCCTTCTCCTTTGTCTTATTGATATCCTGCTGAATCTACAATAACATTGTGCTGAATCTTCAAGAACAAAACGCGTGGGTGCATTATCCAGTAGCTTGGCGTGACACTGAAAAGTGTCTAATATAGGGGTGAGGGGAGGAGTTGAGGTGTGAACCAGGGATTAAGTTGTATGCCCCATACATAATCTGTGTTCTAGTTATGGTTTTGCTGTGTGTACATCTTCTTACAATGTCTTTTGTTGTTTCTGTATGGGCTGTGGATGTTAAATATTTCTTGCAAATTGTTAGATGTACACAAGATTGTCTTCTCTCTTGGGCCATTTGTATTGACAAACCTTTTTCTGTCCAACAATGGAAGCGTTGTGGAGTTGATCATTCTACATGTTATCAAATTCCTATTCCTGTCTTTTAATTGGGGGGGGGGGGGGGGGGGGCACATTTTGTTTAAGGTATTTGTATATGTGTGTAGTCTAAATTTGGGGAGAGGTCATTTTCTTTCTATTATTTGTATCTGTAGTAATCTCTATTTATTTCCATTTACGTGACTGTCGTTATTGAACCTCATTTCTGTGTGTAACATGTCATCTGTCAGTCCATTATCGCTCGGTCTTGACATTCACGCGCGCGCGCGCGCACACACACACCCCCTCCCCTCCCCCGATCTAAAACCATATCATGTGGTGGCTATTTGTGTGCCAGGTGGTCACTCACTAGTAAGTGCAGGTCATCTACATGAGCTGATGTTCTCATAATTGGACAACCTATACTTCTCTCCATCCCCTTTCTTATCTCATCGACTGTTCTTTGTGTTGACAATGTTCACACTTGTATCACCTTTTTTTTTTTTTTTTTTGCGCTCGCTTGCTTTGAACTCAAGTGTAGTCCGTGTACACTACTTCTAATAGTGCTGGACCGAATTGTGCATGTGGATTAGCTACATTTTGTGTTCAACTGGATATAAAAAATGTTAACATTTATGACAAGGCAATTTATGGTAACTGATAGATAAAAGGTAACATTTCTCAGAAATGTCTTGTCACTGATTGTTTAAGGAACATGCTTTGATGAGGATATCCTCTAGTAAATGCATGTGGCCAAGATATGTGATGCTGTTCACACAACTGGTGAACAGTAGGTGAATCGTCAGCAGTCACCAGTGGACTGTTGGTGACCAGGACTGGACCACACATGCTATACCAAAGACAGTGTCACAACAGGGTCTGACCTTGCAAGTCGAGGGGTTCAGATAGTAAGAGTGACCTACATTTGTAGATAAGTGTGTTAGAACCATGGCAACACTTCTTTTACCTTCTTCTCTCAGCCTCCTGCTGGTGCATCTACAACAATTTATGCCATCGCACATCTTTGATTTCATCTAGGAGGAGTATTGAGGACTGAGATTTCAGTCTAGTTGATTCCTACATCTCCTGTAGTTTTGTTATCCTTCTGCTGACTCTACAATAACATCCTGCTGCTGACTCTGCAATAACATCCTGCTGATTTTACAATAACATTCTGCTGACTCTACTAGAACAGAAAGCTTGGATGTATGAGTCAGTAGTTTGAGGGATACTGAAAAGTGTGTAATGTGGGGGTAAAGGGATAGTTGAGGTGTGAACCAGGGACTATGTTCTGTGCCCCATACTGCATCTGTGTTATAGATATGGTTGTGCTGTGTGTACATCTTCTTACATTGTCTTTTATTGTTTCTGTATGGACTGGATGTTGTATCTTTCTTGTGTACGAGTGACACAGAATGAAATATTGTTTGGCTAGCAAATCCATTATGTAGAATGTCTGCACCGAAGATTCACTGGGTGGGCTTCACCAAAGGTGGACAAGTATCCCACTGGCACGAAATGGAATATTGCTTGTCTAGCAAACTCATTCTGTGGAAAGTCTGAACTGAAAGCTCGCTGAGTGGATGTCATCTGCTGACTGATCTCTCCTGGTTTGCGTGGGAGCGGCCTGTGGTGAACGAAATGCCCAATATACGGAAGTGAGGAAGTAAAGCAGCCATGTGCGGGACGTGGCAATTCCTAGGGTGAGCCCAGTACCAGAGCACTATGTGTCTGCTCTGCAATTATGGAAGCCTTCTTGGATGGCGGGGCATGCCCATGGTCTGCCCCTGCCTTCCCTTGAGGGTTAACCGAGATGTCTTTGGCCGTTCTAACCTGACCAGCTGGAATTTAGATGACACCACAACAGTGAGAGTCGAATGTCCTTCGAAACATCCGGGAAGGTTAACCCGGTCAACAAATGCCAGCAGAAGTCGGATGTGTCGGCCTAAAGGCGCAATATGGCAGCTCTGCTGTAAACAGGCACAACGTAATCACGTCCAAAAAACTCTCTGGATGAACGCAGAAGACGAAGAAATATCTTTCTTGCATATTGTTTGATGTACACAAGATTGTCTTCTATTTTTGGGCCATTTGTATTTACAAATCTTGTTTCTGTCCAACAATGGAAACATTAAGGGATTGATCATTCTTCTATATGTTATCAGATTCTTCTGCCTGTCTTTAAATGGGATCAGGAGATATTTTCTATGTTATTTGTACCTGTGTAGTCTTTCAATGTGGGGGGGGGGGGGGGGGGGGGGGGGGAATTTTCTGTCTTATATTATTTGTATCTGTAGTAATCTCTATTTATTTAAATTTATGTGACTGTCATTATTGTATCTCCATTCTGTGTGTAACATGTCATCTGTCAGTCCATTATTGCTCGGTCTTGACCCCCGCTCTAAAACCATATCATGTGGTGGCTATTTGTGTTCCAGGTGGTCACTCACTAGTAAGTGCATGTAATCTACATGAGCTGATGTTCTCATAACTGAACAACTTATACTTCTCTTCATCCCCTTTCTCATCTCGTTGACTTTTTTTGTGTTGACAATGTTAAAATTTGTGTCACTTTATTTTATATATATATTGCGCTCGCTAGCTTTGAATTCAAGCGTAGTCCTTGCATACTACTTTAATAGTGTTGGACTGAATTTTGCTTGTGGATTATCTACATTTCTTGTTCAGCTGGATCTAAAAAATATTACCATTTATTACAAAGCACTTTATGGTAACTGATAGATAAATGGTAACATTTCTCAGAAATGTCCTGTTGTCACTGATTGTTTAAGGGAAATGCTATTTGATGAGGATGTCCTCTATCAAATGCATGTGGCCAAGATATGTGATGCTGTTCACACAACTGGTGAACAGTAGGTGAATCGTCAGCAGTCATCAGTGGACTGTTGGTGACCAGGACTGGACCACACATGCTATATCAAAGACAGTGTCACAACAGGGTCTGACCTTGCAAGTCGAAGGGTTCAGATAGTAAGAGTGACCTACATTTGTTGATAAGTGTATTAGAACCACGGCAACACTTCTTTTACCTTCTTCTCTTAGCCTCCTGCTACATCGATCTAACCCATCGCACATTGATCTTTTCTGTCATCTAGGTGGAGTACTGAGGACAGATTTCATTTCAGTTGATTCCTATATCTCCTGTAGGTTTATTAATCTTCTGCTGATCTACAACAATAGTCAATAGATTCCTTCTCTCTTGTCTTATTAATATCCTGCTGAATCTACAATAGCATCCTGATGACTCTACAAGAACAGAAAGCATTGATGCATGAGTCAGTAGTTTGGGGGATACTGAAAAGTGTGAAATGTTGGGGTAAGGGGAGGGTTGAGGTTGAACCAGGGATTAAGTTGTATGCCCCATATAGAATCTGTGTTCTAGATATGTGCCAGGGTCTGCTGGAGGTGACTGGTTCATTAAATGACTGCTGGTGTCAGAATACGACTGAGTATCTGGGTCTGCCGCTTAATGCCAGACTTTTGTAAATACTTCTTTCTTACTGTCCATATTCAGAAGGGGTATGATTTAATTATTTCTTTTCCTCTCCAGACAACACCCTGGTCATTTCTCAGCACAAAACTTGGCTGAATAATTAGACTACGATTCCCCACACAACATAACATTAGTAGACTCGAACAGTAGTGATCTCAAACATTAGTCGACTCAAACGCCAGTTGTAGTTTTAGGTGTATATTATTCTACACAGACTAAAGTAGACATCGCCAATGCACAAATCAGATATTCAACAATAATTCTACATAACGTTTTCTACACATAGACTATCTTAAAAGAGTGACTCAGTGTTGGCCATCACTCATCGTCATACTGTGGTCCCCACTCCGTGAAACCATAATCTAGACTGCCTTGTCCGGACCCCACTTCCTGTTGACTTGGGAAGCGAGTCCCAACGTTTTCACGTTGCGTGAAAATACCCACTTTTCATGATCCAGGTGTCCACTTACTGAACACTGTCATAACTTCTAACATCTAACCTGGGTTATGACTTGACTATGCCATGACGTCACCAAGGTCATGGCAGTATGGTTGTGCTGTGTGTACATCTTCTTACATTGTCTGTTATTATTTCCCTAGGGACGTCTTTCTTGCATATTATTAGAGGTACACAAGATTGTCTTCTCTCTTGGGCATTGTCTTCTCTCTTGGGCCATTCGTATAGTCTAATCTTGTTTCTCTCCAACAATGGAAGCGTTATGGGGTTGATTATTCTTCTATATGTTACTAGATTCCTGTCTTTAAATGGGAGGAGGGGACATTTTTAAAAATTTTATTTGTATCTGTGTAGTCTTCAAATGTGGCGAAAGAACACTTTCTTTCATATATTATTTGTATCTGTAGTAATCTCTATTTATTTCCATTTACCTCATTATTGTATCTCCATTCTGTGTATGATGTGTCATCTGTCCGTCCATTATTGCTCGATCTTGACCCCCTGCTCTAAAACCATATTATGTGGTGGCTATTTGTGTGCCAGGTGGTCACTCACTAGTAAGTGCATGTAATCTACATGACCTGATGTTCTCATAACTGGACAAGCTATACTTCTATTCATCCCTTTTCTCATCTCATTGACTTTTGAGTGTGTGTGGGTGGGTGGGTGTGTGTGTGTTTTTTTGTTTTTGTTTTTTTTTGACAATGTTCACACTTGTTTCACATTTCTTATTCAACTGGATATAAAACATGTTAACATTTGTGACAAGGCACTTTATGGTAACTGATAGATAAACGGTAACATTTCTCAGAAACGTCTTGTAGTCACTGATTGTTTAAGGAACATGCTTTGATGAGGATGTCCTCTAGTAAATGCATGTGGCCAAGATATGTGATGCTGTTCACACAACTGGTGAACAGTAGGTGAATCGTCAGCAGTCACCAGTGGACTGTTGGTGACCAGGACTGGACCACATATGCTATATCAAAGACGGTGTCACAACAGGGTCTGACCTTGCAAGTCGAGGGGTTCAGATAGTAAGAGTGACTTACATTTGTTAGAACCATTGCAATGCTTCTTTTACCTTCTTCACTTAGCCTCCTGCTGGTGGATCTAAAGCAATTAACGCTATCACACATTGACCTTTGCTATCATCTAGGAGGAGTATTGAGGATAGATTTCATGCCAGTTGATTCCTATATCTCCTGCAGTTTTATTATCCTTGTGCTGAATCTACAAGAACAGACGATTGATTCCTTCTCCTTTGTCTTATTGATATCCTGCTGAATCTACAATAACATTGTGCTGAATCTTCAAGAACAAAACGCGTGGGTGCATTATCCAGTAGCTTGGCGTGACACTGAAAAGTGTCTAATATAGGGGTGAGGGGAGGAGTTGAGGTGTGAACCAGGGATTAAGTTGTATGCCCCATACATAATCTGTGTTCTAGTTATGGTTTTGCTGTGTGTACATCTTCTTACAATGTCTTTTGTTGTTTCTGTATGGGCTGTGGATGTTAAATATTTCTTGCAAATTGTTAGATGTACACAAGATTGTCTTCTCTCTTGGGCCATTTGTATTGACAAACCTTTTTCTGTCCAACAATGGAAGCGTTGTGGAGTTGATCATTCTACATGTTATCAAATTCCTATTCCTGTCTTTTAATTGGGGGGGGGGGGGGGGGCACATTTTGTTTAAGGTATTTGTATATGTGTGTAGTCTAAATTTGGGGAGAGGTCATTTTCTTTCTATTATTTGTATCTGTAGTAATCTCTATTTATTTCCATTTACGTGACTGTCGTTATTGAACCTCATTTCTGTGTGTAACATGTCATCTGTCAGTCCATTATCGCTCGGTCTTGACATTCACGCGCGCGCGCGCGCACACACACACCCCCTCCCCTCCCCCGATCTAAAACCATATCATGTGGTGGCTATTTGTGTGCCAGGTGGTCACTCACTAGTAAGTGCAGGTCATCTACATGAGCTGATGTTCTCATAATTGGACAACCTATACTTCTCTCCATCCCCTTTCTTATCTCATCGACTGTTCTTTGTGTTGACAATGTTCACACTTGTATCACCTTTTTTTTTTTTTTTTTGCGCTCGCTTGCTTTGAACTCAAGTGTAGTCCGTGTACACTACTTCTAATAGTGCTGGACCGAATTGTGCATGTGGATTAGCTACATTTTGTGTTCAACTGGATATAAAAAATGTTAACATTTATGACAAGGCAATTTATGGTAACTGATAGATAAAAGGTAACATTTCTCAGAAATGTCTTGTCACTGATTGTTTAAGGAACATGCTTTGATGAGGATATCCTCTAGTAAATGCATGTGGCCAAGATATGTGATGCTGTTCACACAACTGGTGAACAGTAGGTGAATCGTCAGCAGTCACCAGTGGACTGTTGGTGACCAGGACTGGACCACACATGCTATACCAAAGACAGTGTCACAACAGGGTCTGACCTTGCAAGTCGAGGGGTTCAGATAGTAAGAGTGACCTACATTTGTAGATAAGTGTGTTAGAACCATGGCAACACTTCTTTTACCTTCTTCTCTCAGCCTCCTGCTGGTGCATCTACAACAATTTATGCCATCGCACATCTTTGATTTCATCTAGGAGGAGTATTGAGGACTGAGATTTCAGTCTAGTTGATTCCTACATCTCCTGTAGTTTTGTTATCCTTCTGCTGACTCTACAATAACATCCTGCTGCTGACTCTGCAATAACATCCTGCTGATTTTACAATAACATTCTGCTGACTCTACTAGAACAGAAAGCTTGGATGTATGAGTCAGTAGTTTGAGGGATACTGAAAAGTGTGTAATGTGGGGGTAAAGGGATAGTTGAGGTGTGAACCAGGGACTATGTTCTGTGCCCCATACTGCATCTGTGTTATAGATATGGTTGTGCTGTGTGTACATCTTCTTACATTGTCTTTTATTGTTTCTGTATGGACTGGATGTTGTATCTTTCTTGTGTACGAGTGACACAGAATGAAATATTGTTTGGCTAGCAAATCCATTATGTAGAATGTCTGCACCGAAGATTCACTGGGTGGGCTTCACCAAAGGTGGACAAGTATCCCACTGGCACGAAATGGAATATTGCTTGTCTAGCAAACTCATTCTGTGGAAAGTCTGAACTGAAAGCTCGCTGAGTGGATGTCATCTGCTGACTGATCTCTCCTGGTTTGCGTGGGAGCGGCCTGTGGTGAACGAAATGCCCAATATACGGAAGTGAGGAAGTAAAGCAGCCATGTGCGGGACGTGGCAATTCCTAGGGTGAGCCCAGTACCAGAGCACTATGTGTCTGCTCTGCAATTATGGAAGCCTTCTTGGATGGCGGGGCATGCCCATGGTCTGCCCCTGCCTTCCCTTGAGGGTTAACCGAGATGTCTTTGGCCGTTCTAACCTGACCAGCTGGAATTTAGATGACACCACAACAGTGAGAGTCGAATGTCCTTCGAAACATCCGGGAAGGTTAACCCGGTCAACAAATGCCAGCAGAAGTCGGATGTGTCGGCCTAAAGGCGCAATATGGCAGCTCTGCTGTAAACAGGCACAACGTAATCACGTCCAAAAAACTCTCTGGATGAACGCAGAAGACGAAGAAATATCTTTCTTGCATATTGTTTGATGTACACAAGATTGTCTTCTATTTTTGGGCCATTTGTATTTACAAATCTTGTTTCTGTCCAACAATGGAAACATTAAGGGATTGATCATTCTTCTATATGTTATCAGATTCTTCTGCCTGTCTTTAAATGGGATCAGGAGATATTTTCTATGTTATTTGTACCTGTGTAGTCTTTCAATGTGGGGGGGGGGGGGGGGGGGGGGGGGGGAATTTTCTGTCTTATATTATTTGTATCTGTAGTAATCTCTATTTATTTAAATTTATGTGACTGTCATTATTGTATCTCCATTCTGTGTGTAACATGTCATCTGTCAGTCCATTATTGCTCGGTCTTGACCCCCGCTCTAAAACCATATCATGTGGTGGCTATTTGTGTTCCAGGTGGTCACTCACTAGTAAGTGCATGTAATCTACATGAGCTGATGTTCTCATAACTGAACAACTTATACTTCTCTTCATCCCCTTTCTCATCTCGTTGACTTTTTTTGTGTTGACAATGTTAAAATTTGTGTCACTTTATTTTATATATATATTGCGCTCGCTAGCTTTGAATTCAAGCGTAGTCCTTGCATACTACTTTAATAGTGTTGGACTGAATTTTGCTTGTGGATTATCTACATTTCTTGTTCAGCTGGATCTAAAAAATATTACCATTTATTACAAAGCACTTTATGGTAACTGATAGATAAATGGTAACATTTCTCAGAAATGTCCTGTTGTCACTGATTGTTTAAGGGAAATGCTATTTGATGAGGATGTCCTCTATCAAATGCATGTGGCCAAGATATGTGATGCTGTTCACACAACTGGTGAACAGTAGGTGAATCGTCAGCAGTCATCAGTGGACTGTTGGTGACCAGGACTGGACCACACATGCTATATCAAAGACAGTGTCACAACAGGGTCTGACCTTGCAAGTCGAAGGGTTCAGATAGTAAGAGTGACCTACATTTGTTGATAAGTGTGTTAGAACCATGACAACACTTCTTTTACCATCCTCTCTTAGTCTCCTGCTGGCGGATCTACAATTATTTATGCCCTCGCACATTAACATTTGCTGTCATCTAGAAGGAGTATTGAGGACTGAGATTTCATGCCAGTTGATTCCTATATCTTCTGTTGTTTTATTATCCTTCTGCTGAATCTACAATAACAGATGATTGATTCCTTCTCTCCTCTTGTCATATTGACATCCTGCTTACTTGATTACTTATTTCATCTTATCTTATTGACATCCTGCTTAATCTACAATAACATTGTGCTGAATCTGCAAGAACAAAAAGTGTGGATGCATTATCCAGTAGCTTGGGGTGATAACTGAAAAGTGTGTAATATGAGGGTAAGGGGAATCAGGGATTAAGTTGTATGCCCCATACAGCATTTGTGTTCTAGATAATGGTTGTGCTGTGTGTACATCTTCTTACATTGTCTTTTGTTGTTCCTATAGGGACATCTTTCTTGCATATTGTTCGAGGCACATTGATTGTCTTCTCTCTTGGGCCAGTTGTATTGACTCACCTTATTTCTGTCCAACAGTGGAAGCTTCATGGGGTTGATCATTCTTCTATATATTAGCAGATTCCTCTGTCTCTTTTTTAAATGTGGAAAGGGGACATTTTGTTTATGGTATTTGTATCTGTGTAGTCTTTAAATGTGGCGAGAGGACATTTTCTTTCTTATATTATTTGTATCTTTAGTAATGTCTATTTACTTCCATTTACATCACTGTCGTTATTCAACCTCCATTGCATGTGTAACATATCATCTGTCGGTCCATTATCTCTCAATCTTGACTCCTGCTCTAACACCAGATCATGTGGTGGTTTTTTGTGTTCAGGTGGTCGCTCACTTGTAAGTGCATGTCATCTACATGAGCTGATGTTCTCATAACTGGACAACCTACACGTCTCTCCACCCCCTTTCCCATCTCATTGACTGATTTTGTGTTGTCAGTGTTCACATTTGTGTCACATTTCTTGTTCAACTGGATATTTTTTTTTATGTTGACATTTGTGACAGGGCACTTTATGGTAACTGCTAGATAAATGGTAACATTTCACATAAATGTCCTGTTGTCACTGATTGTTTGAAGAAACTGCTCTTTGGTGAGGATGTCCTCTAGTAAATGCATGTGACCAAGATATGTGCTGCTGTTCTCACAACTGGTGAACAGTGGTGAATCATCAGTAGTCACCAGTGGACTGTTGGTGACCAGGACTGGACCACACATGCTATATCAAAGACAGTGTCACAACAGGGTCTGACCTTGCAAGTCGAGGGGTTCAGATAGTAAGAGTGACCTATATTTGTTGTTAAGTGTATTAGAACCATGGCAATGCTTCTTTTACCTTCTTCACTTAGCCTCCTGCTGGCGGATCTACAGCAATTAATCCTATCGCACATTGACCTTTGCTGTCATCTAGGAGGAGTGTTGAGGATAGATTTCATTCCAGTTAATTCCTATATCTCCTGTAATTTTATTATCCTTCTGCTGAATCTACAAGAACAGACGATTGATTCCTTCTCCTTTGTCTTATTGATATCCTGCTGAATCTACAATAACATTGTGCTGAATCTTCAAGAACAAAACGCGTGGGTGCATTATCCAGTAGCTTGGCGTGACACTGAAAAGTGTCTAATATAGGGGTGAGGGGAGGAGTTGAGGTGTGAACCAGGGATTAAGTTGTATGCCCCATACATAATCTGTGTTCTAGTTATGGTTTTGCTGTGTGTACATCTTCTTACATTGTCTTTTGTTGTTTCTGTATGGGCTGTGGATGTTAAATATTTCTTGTGAATTGTTAGATGTACACAAGATTGTCTTCTCTCTTGGGCCATTTGTATTGACAAACCTTTTTCTGTCCAACAATGGAAGCGTTGTGGAGTTGATCATTCTACATGTTATCAGATTCCTATTCCTGTCTTTTAATTGGGGGGGGGGGGGCACATTTTGTTTAAGGTATTTGTATATGTGTGTAGTCTAAATTTGGGGAGAGGTCATTTTCTTTCTATTATTTGTATCTGTAGTAATCTCTATTTATTTCCATTTACGTGACTGTCGTTATTGAACCTCATTTCTGTGTGTAACATGTCATCTGTCAGTCCATTATCGCTCGGTCTTGACATTCACGCGCGCACACACACACCCCCTCCCCTCCCCCGATCTAAAACCATATCATGTGGTGGCTATTTGTGTGCCAGGTGGTCACTCACTAGTAAGTGCAGGTCATCTACATGAGCTGATGTTCTCATAATTGGACAGCCTATACTTCTCTCCATCCCCTTTCTTATCTCATCGACTGTTCTTTGTGTTGACAATGTTCACACTTGTATCACCTTTTTTTTTTTTTTTTGCGCTCGCTTGCTTTGAACTCAAGTGTAGTCCGTGTACACTACTTCTAATAGTGCTGGACCGAATTGTGCATGTGGATTAGCTACATTTTGTGTTCAACTGGATATCAAAAATGTTAACATTTATGACAAGGCAATTTATGGTAACTGATAGATAAAAGGTAACATTTCTCAGAAATGTCTTGTCACTGATTGTTTAAGGAACATGCTTTGATGAGGATATCCTCTAGTAAATGCATGTGGCCAAGATATGTGATGCTGTTCACACAACTGGTGAACAGTAGGTGAATCGTCAGCAGTCACCAGTGGACTGTTGGTGACCAGGACTGGACCACACATGCTATACCAAAGACAGTGTCACAACAGGGTCTGACCTTGCAAGTCGAGGGGTTCAGATAGTAAGAGTGACCTACATTTGTTGATAAGTGTGTTAGAACCATGGCAACACTTCTTTTACCTTCTTCTCTCAGCCTCCTGCTGGTGCATCTACAACAATTTATGCCATCGCACATCTTTGATTTCATCTAGGAGGAGTATTGAGGACTGAGATTTCAGTCTAGTTGATTCCTACATCTCCTGTAGTTTTGTTATCCTTCTGCTGACTCTACAATAACATCCTGCTGCTGACTCTGCAATAACATCCTGCTGATTTTACAATAACATTCTGCTGACTCTACTAGAACAGAAAGCTTGGATGTATGAGTCAGTAGTTTGAGGGATACTGAAAAGTGTGTAATGTGGGGGTAAAGGGATAGTTGAGGTGTGAACCAGGGACTATGTTCTGTGCCCCATACTGCATCTGTGTTATAGATATGGTTGTGCTGTGTGTACATCTTCTTACATTGTCTTTTATTGTTTCTGTATGGACTGGATGTTGTATCTTTCTTGTGTACGAGTGACACAGAATGAAATATTGTTTGGCTAGCAAATCCATTATGTAGAATGTCTGCACCGAAGATTCACTGGGTGGGCTTCACCAAAGGTGGACAAGTATCCCACTGGCACGAAATGGAATATTGCTTGTCTAGCAAACTCATTCTGTGGAAAGTCTGAACTGAAAGCTCGCTGAGTGGATGTCATTTGCTGACTGATCTCTCCTGGTTTGCATGGGAGCGGCCTGTGGTGAACGAAATGCCCAATATACGGAAGTGAGGAAGTAAAGCAGCCATGTGCGGGACGTGGCAATTCCTAGGGTGAGCCCAGTACCAGAGCACTATGTGTCTGCTCTGCAATTATGGAAGCCTTCTTGGATGGCGGGGCATGCCCATGGTCTGCCCCTGCCTTCCCTTGAGGGTTAACCGAGATGTCTTTGGCCGTTCTAACCTGACCAGCTGGAATTTAGATGACACCACAACAGTGAGAGTCGAATGTCCTTCGAAACATCCGGGAAGGTTAACCCGGTCAACAAATGCCAGCAGAAGTCGGATGTGTCGGCCTAAAGGCGCAATATGGCAGCTCTGCTGTAAACAGGCACAACGTAATCACGTCCAAAAAACTCTCTGGATGAACGCAGAAGACGAAGAAATATCTTTCTTGCATATTGTTTGATGTACACAAGATTGTCTTCTATTTTTGGGCCATTTGTATTTACAAATCTTGTTTCTGTCCAACAATGGAAACATTAAGGGATTGATCATTCTTCTATATGTTATCAGATTCTTCTGCCTGTCTTTAAATGGGATCAGGAGATATTTTCTATGTTATTTGTACCTGTGTAGTCTTTCAATGTGGGGGGGGGGGGGGGGGGGAAATTTTCTGTCTTATATTATTTGTATCTGTAGTAATCTCTATTTATTTAAATTTATGTGACTGTCATTATTGTATCTCCATTCTGTGTGTAACATGTCATCTGTCAGTCCATTATTGCTCGGTCTTGACCCCCGCTCTAAAACCATATCATGTGGTGGCTATTTGTGTTCCAGGTGGTCACTCACTAGTAAGTGCATGTAATCTACATGAGCTGATGTTCTCATAACTGAACAACTTATACTTCTCTTCATCCCCTTTCTCATCTCGTTGACTTTTTTTGTGTTGACAATGTTAAAATTTGTGTCACTTTATTTTATATATATATTGCGCTCGCTAGCTTTGAATTCAAGCGTAGTCCTTGCATACTACTTTAATAGTGTTGGACTGAATTTTGCTTGTGGATTATCTACATTTCTTGTTCAGCTGGATCTAAAAAATATTACCATTTATTACAAAGCACTTTATGGTAACTGATAGATAAATGGTAACATTTCTCAGAAATGTCCTGTTGTCACTGATTGTTTAAGGGAAATGCTATTTGATGAGGATGTCCTCTATCAAATGCATGTGGCCAAGATATGTGATGCTGTTCACACAACTGGTGAACAGTAGGTGAATCGTCAGCAGTCATCAGTGGACTGTTGGTGACCAGGACTGGACCACACATGCTATATCAAAGACAGTGTCACAACAGGGTCTGACCTTGCAAGTCGAAGGGTTCAGATAGTAAGAGTGACCTACATTTGTTGATAAGTGTGTTAGAACCATGACAACACTTCTTTTACCATCCTCTCTTAGTCTCCTGCTGGCGGATCTACAATTATTTATGCCCTCGCACATTAACATTTGCTGTCATCTAGAAGGAGTATTGAGGACTGAGATTTCATGCCAGTTGATTCCTATATCTTCTGTTGTTTTATTATCCTTCTGCTGAATCTACAATAACAGATGATTGATTCCTTCTCTCCTCTTGTCATATTGACATCCTGCTTACTTGATTACTTATTTCATCTTATCTTATTGACATCCTGCTTAATCTACAATAACATTGTGCTGAATCTGCAAGAACAAAAAGTGTGGATGCATTATCCAGTAGCTTGGGGTGATAACTGAAAAGTGTGTAATATGAGGGTAAGGGGAATCAGGGATTAAGTTGTATGCCCCATACAGCATTTGTGTTCTAGATAATGGTTGTGCTGTGTGTACATCTTCTTACATTGTCTTTTGTTGTTCCTATAGGGACATCTTTCTTGCATATTGTTCGAGGAACATTGATTGTCTTCTCTCTTGGGCCAGTTATATTGACTCACCTTTTTTCTGTCCAACAGTGGAAGCTTCATGGGGTTGATCATTCTTCTATATATTAGCAGATTCCTCTGTCTCTTTTTTAAATGTGGAAAGGGGACATTTTGTTTATGGTATTTGTATCTGTGTAGTCTTTAAATGTGGCGAGAGGACATTTTCTTTCTTATATTATTTGTATCTTTAGTAATGTCTATTTACTTCCATTTACATCACTGTCGTTATTCAACCTCCATTGCATGTGTAACATATCATCTGTCGGTCCATTATCTCTCAATCTTGACTCCTGCTCTAACACCAGATCATGTGGTGGTTTTTTGTGTTCAGGTGGTCGCTCACTTGTAAGTGCATGTCATCTACATGAGCTGATGTTCTCATAACTGGACAACCTACACGTCTCTCCACCCCCTTTCCCATCTCATTGACTGATTTTGTGTTGTCAGTGTTCACATTTGTGTCACATTTCTTGTTCAACTGGATATTTTTTTTTATGTTGACATTTGTGACAGGGCACTTTATGGTAACTGCTAGATAAATGGTAACATTTCACATAAATGTCCTGTTGTCACTGATTGTTTGAAGAAACTGCTCTTTGGTGAGGATGTCCTCTAGTAAATGCATGTGACCAAGATATGTGCTGCTGTTCTCACAACTGGTGAACAGTGGTGAATCATCAGTAGTCACCAGTGGACTGTTGGTGACCAGGACTGGACCACACATGCTATATCAAAGACAGTGTCACAACAGGGTCTGACCTTGCAAGTCGAGGGGTTCAGATAGTAAGAGTGACCTATATTTGTTGTTAAGTGTATTAGAACCATGGCAATGCTTCTTTTACCTTCTTCACTTAGCCTCCTGCTGGCGGATCTACAGCAATTAATCCTATCGCACATTGACCTTTGCTGTCATCTAGGAGGAGTGTTGAGGATAGATTTCATTCCAGTTAATTCCTATATCTCCTGCAGTTTTATTATCCTTGTGCTGAATCTACAAGAACAGACGATTGATTCCTTCTCCTTTGTCTTATTGATATCCTGCTGAATCTACAATAACATTGTGCTGAATCTTCAAGAACAAAACGCGTGGGTGCATTATCCAGTAGCTTGGCGTGACACTGAAAAGTGTCTAATATAGGGGTGAGGGGAGGAGTTGAGGTGTGAACCAGTGATTAAGTTGTATGCCCCATACATAATCTGTGTTCTAGTTATGGTTTTGCTGTGTGTACATCTTCTTACATTGTCTTTTGTTGTTTCTGTATGGGCTGTGGATGTTAAATATTTCTTGTGAATTGTTAGATGTACACAAGATTGTCTTCTCTCTTGGGCCATTTGTATTGACAAACCTTTTTCTGTCCAACAATGGAAGCGTTGTGGAGTTGATCATTCTACATGTTATCAGATTCCTATTCCTGTCTTTTAATTGGGGGGGGGGGGGGCACATTTTGTTTAAGGTATTTGTATATGTGTGTAGTCTAAATTTGGGGAGAGGTCATTTTCTTTCTATTATTTGTATCTGTAGTAATCTCTATTTATTTCCATTTACGTGACTGTCGTTATTGAACCTCATTTCTGTGTGTAACATGTCATCTGTCAGTCCATTATCGCTCGGTCTTGACATTCACACGCGCGCGCGCGCACACACACACCCCCTCCCCTCCCCCGATCTAAAACCATATCATGTGGTGGCTATTTGTGTGCCAGGTGGTCACTCACTAGTAAGTGCAGGTCATCTACATGAGCTGATGTTCTCATAATTGGACAACCTATACTTCTCTCCATCCCCTTTCTTATCTCATCGACTGTTCTTTGTGTTGACAATGTTCACACTTGTATCACCTTTTTTTTTTTTTTTTGCGCTCGCTTGCTTTGAACTCAAGTGTAGTCCGTGTACACTACTTCTAATAGTGCTGGACCGAATTGTGCATGTGGATTAGCTACATTTTGTGTTCAACTGGATATAAAAAATGTTAACATTTATGACAAGGCAATTTATGGTAACTGATAGATAAAAGGTAACATTTCTCAGAAATGTCTTGTCACTGATTGTTTAAGGAACATGCTTTGATGAGGATATCCTCTAGTAAATGCATGTGGCCAAGATATGTGATGCTGTTCACACAACTGGTGAACAGTAGGTGAATCGTCAGCAGTCACCAGTGGACTGTTGGTGACCAGGACTGGACCACACATGCTATACCAAAGACAGTGTCACAACAGGGTCTGACCTTGCAAGTCGAGGGGTTCAGATAGTAAGAGTGACCTACATTTGTTGATAAGTGTGTTAGAACCATGGCAACACTTCTTTTACCTTCTTCTCTCAGCCTCCTGCTGGTGCATCTACAACAATTTATGCCATCGCACATCTTTGATTTCATCTACTAGGAGTATTGAGGACTGAGATTTCAGTCTAGTTGATTCCTACATCTCCTGTAGTTTTGTTATCCTTCTGCTGACTCTACAATAACATCCTGCTGCTGACTCTGCAATAACATCCTGCTGATTTTACAATAACATTCTGCTGACTCTACTAGAACAGAAAGCTTGGATGTATGAGTCAGTAGTTTGAGGGATACTGAAAAGTGTGTAATGTGGGGGTAAAGGGATAGTTGAGGTGTGAACCAGGGACTATGTTCTGTGCCCCATACTGCATCTGTGTTATAGATATGGTTGTGCTGTGTGTACATCTTCTTACATTGTCTTTTATTGTTTCTGTATGGACTGGATGTTGTATCTTTCTTGTGTACGAGTGACACAGAATGAAATATTGTTTGGCTAGCAAATCCATTATGTAGAATGTCTGCACCGAAGATTCACTGGGTGGGCTTCACCAAAGGTGGACAAGTATCCCACTGGCACGAAATGGAATATTGCTTGTCTAGCAAACTCATTCTGTGGAAAGTCTGAACTGAAAGCTCGCTGAGTGGATGTCATTTGCTGACTGATCTCTCCTGGTTTGCATGGGAGCGGCCTGTGGTGAACGAAATGCCCAATATACGGAAGTGAGGAAGTAAAGCAGCCATGTGCGGGACGTGGCAATTCCTAGGGTGAGCCCAGTACCAGAGCACTATGTGTCTGCTCTGCAATTATGGAAGCCTTCTTGGATGGCGGGGCATGCCCATGGTCTGCCCCTGCCTTCCCTTGAGGGTTAACCGAGATGTCTTTGGCCGTTCTAACCTGACCAGCTGGAATTTAGATGACACCACAACAGTGAGAGTCGAATGTCCTTCGAAACATCCGGGAAGGTTAACCCGGTCAACAAATGCCAGCAGAAGTCGGATGTGTCGGCCTAAAGGCGCAATATGGCAGCTCTGCTGTAAACAGGCACAACGTAATCACGTCCAAAAAACTCTCTGGATGAACGCAGAAGACGAAGAAATATCTTTCTTGCATATTGTTTGATGTACACAAGATTGTCTTCTATTTTTGGGCCATTTGTATTTACAAATCTTGTTTCTGTCCAACAATGGAAACATTAAGGGATTGATCATTCTTCTATATGTTATCAGATTCTTCTGCCTGTCTTTAAATGGGATCAGGAGATATTTTCTATGTTATTTGTACCTGTGTAGTCTTTCAATGTGGGGGGGGGGGGGGGGGGAAATTTTCTGTCTTATATTATTTGTATCTGTAGTAATCTCTATTTATTTAAATTTATGTGACTGTCATTATTGTATCTCCATTCTGTGTGTAACATGTCATCTGTCAGTCCATTATTGCTCGGTCTTGACCCCCGCTCTAAAACCATATCATGTGGTGGCTATTTGTGTTCCAGGTGGTCACTCACTAGTAAGTGCATGTAATCTACATGAGCTGATGTTCTCATAACTGAACAACTTATACTTCTCTTCATCCCCTTTCTCATCTCGTTGACTTTTTTTGTGTTGACAATGTTAAAATTTGTGTCACTTTATTTTATATATATATTGCGCTCGCTAGCTTTGAATTCAAGCGTAGTCCTTGCATACTACTTTAATAGTGTTGGACTGAATTTTGCTTGTGGATTATCTACATTTCTTGTTCAGCTGGATCTAAAAAATATTACCATTTATTACAAAGCACTTTATGGTAACTGATAGATAAATGGTAACATTTCTCAGAAATGTCCTGTTGTCACTGATTGTTTAAGGGAAATGCTATTTGATGAGGATGTCCTCTATCAAATGCATGTGGCCAAGATATGTGATGCTGTTCACACAACTGGTGAACAGTAGGTGAATCGTCAGCAGTCATCAGTGGACTGTTGGTGACCAGGACTGGACCACACATGCTATATCAAAGACAGTGTCACAACAGGGTCTGACCTTGCAAGTCGAAGGGTTCAGATAGTAAGAGTGACCTACATTTGTTGATAAGTGTGTTAGAACCATGACAACACTTCTTTTACCATCCTCTCTTAGTCTCCTGCTGGCGGATCTACAATTATTTATGCCCTCGCACATTAACATTTGCTGTCATCTAGAAGGAGTATTGAGGACTGAGATTTCATGCCAGTTGATTCCTATATCTTCTGTTGTTTTATTATCCTTCTGCTGAATCTACAATAACAGATGATTGATTCCTTCTCTCCTCTTGTCATATTGACATCCTGCTTACTTGATTACTTATTTCATCTTATCTTATTGACATCCTGCTTAATCTACAATAACATTGTGCTGAATCTGCAAGAACAAAAAGTGTGGATGCATTATCCAGTAGCTTGGGGTGATAACTGAAAAGTGTGTAATATGAGGGTAAGGGGAATCAGGGATTAAGTTGTATGCCCCATACAGCATTTGTGTTCTAGATAATGGTTGTGCTGTGTGTACATCTTCTTACATTGTCTTTTGTTGTTCCTATAGGGACATCTTTCTTGCATATTGTTCGAGGAACATTGATTGTCTTCTCTCTTGGGCCAGTTATATTGACTCACCTTTTTTCTGTCCAACAGTGGAAGCTTCATGGGGTTGATCATTCTTCTATATATTAGCAGATTCCTCTGTCTCTTTTTTAAATGTGGAAAGGGGACATTTTGTTTATGGTATTTGTATCTGTGTAGTCTTTAAATGTGGCGAGAGGACATTTTCTTTCTTATATTATTTGTATCTTTAGTAATGTCTATTTACTTCCATTTACATCACTGTCGTTATTCAACCTCCATTGCATGTGTAACATATCATCTGTCGGTCCATTATCTCTCAATCTTGACTCCTGCTCTAACACCAGATCATGTGGTGGTTTTTTGTGTTCAGGTGGTCGCTCACTTGTAAGTGCATGTCATCTACATGAGCTGATGTTCTCATAACTGGACAACCTACACGTCTCTCCACCCCCTTTCCCATCTCATTGACTGATTTTGTGTTGTCAGTGTTCACATTTGTGTCACATTTCTTGTTCAACTGGATATTTTTTTTTATGTTGACATTTGTGACAGGGCACTTTATGGTAACTGCTAGATAAATGGTAACATTTCACATAAATGTCCTGTTGTCACTGATTGTTTGAAGAAACTGCTCTTTGGTGAGGATGTCCTCTAGTAAATGCATGTGACCAAGATATGTGCTGCTGTTCTCACAACTGGTGAACAGTGGTGAATCATCAGTAGTCACCAGTGGACTGTTGGTGACCAGGACTGGACCACACATGCTATATCAAAGACAGTGTCACAACAGGGTCTGACCTTGCAAGTCGAGGGGTTCAGATAGTAAGAGTGACCTATATTTGTTGTTAAGTGTATTAGAACCATGGCAATGCTTCTTTTACCTTCTTCACTTAGCCTCCTGCTGGCGGATCTACAGCAATTAATCCTATCGCACATTGACCTTTGCTGTCATCTAGGAGGAGTGTTGAGGATAGATTTCATTCCAGTTAATTCCTATATCTCCTGCAGTTTTATTATCCTTGTGCTGAATCTACAAGAACAGACGATTGATTCCTTCTCCTTTGTCTTATTGATATCCTGCTGAATCTACAATAACATTGTGCTGAATCTTCAAGAACAAAACGCGTGGGTGCATTATCCAGTAGCTTGGCGTGACACTGAAAAGTGTCTAATATAGGGGTGAGGGGAGGAGTTGAGGTGTGAACCAGTGATTAAGTTGTATGCCCCATACATAATCTGTGTTCTAGTTATGGTTTTGCTGTGTGTACATCTTCTTACATTGTCTTTTGTTGTTTCTGTATGGGCTGTGGATGTTAAATATTTCTTGTGAATTGTTAGATGTACACAAGATTGTCTTCTCTCTTGGGCCATTTGTATTGACAAACCTTTTTCTGTCCAACAATGGAAGCGTTGTGGAGTTGATCATTCTACATGTTATCAGATTCCTATTCCTGTCTTTTAATTGGGGGGGGGGGGGGCACATTTTGTTTAAGGTATTTGTATATGTGTGTAGTCTAAATTTGGGGAGAGGTCATTTTCTTTCTATTATTTGTATCTGTAGTAATCTCTATTTATTTCCATTTACGTGACTGTCGTTATTGAACCTCATTTCTGTGTGTAACATGTCATCTGTCAGTCCATTATCGCTCGGTCTTGACATTCACACGCGCGCGCGCGCACACACACACCCCCTCCCCTCCCCCGATCTAAAACCATATCATGTGGTGGCTATTTGTGTGCCAGGTGGTCACTCACTAGTAAGTGCAGGTCATCTACATGAGCTGATGTTCTCATAATTGGACAACCTATACTTCTCTCCATCCCCTTTCTTATCTCATCGACTGTTCTTTGTGTTGACAATGTTCACACTTGTATCACCTTTTTTTTTTTTTTTTGCGCTCGCTTGCTTTGAACTCAAGTGTAGTCCGTGTACACTACTTCTAATAGTGCTGGACCGAATTGTGCATGTGGATTAGCTACATTTTGTGTTCAACTGGATATAAAAAATGTTAACATTTATGACAAGGCAATTTATGGTAACTGATAGATAAAAGGTAACATTTCTCAGAAATGTCTTGTCACTGATTGTTTAAGGAACATGCTTTGATGAGGATATCCTCTAGTAAATGCATGTGGCCAAGATATGTGATGCTGTTCACACAACTGGTGAACAGTAGGTGAATCGTCAGCAGTCACCAGTGGACTGTTGGTGACCAGGACTGGACCACACATGCTATACCAAAGACAGTGTCACAACAGGGTCTGACCTTGCAAGTCGAGGGGTTCAGATAGTAAGAGTGACCTACATTTGTTGATAAGTGTGTTAGAACCATGGCAACACTTCTTTTACCTTCTTCTCTCAGCCTCCTGCTGGTGCATCTACAACAATTTATGCCATCGCACATCTTTGATTTCATCTACTAGGAGTATTGAGGACTGAGATTTCAGTCTAGTTGATTCCTACATCTCCTGTAGTTTTGTTATCCTTCTGCTGACTCTACAATAACATCCTGCTGCTGACTCTGCAATAACATCCTGCTGATTTTACAATAACATTCTGCTGACTCTACTAGAACAGAAAGCTTGGATGTATGAGTCAGTAGTTTGAGGGATACTGAAAAGTGTGTAATGTGGGGGTAAAGGGATAGTTGAGGTGTGAACCAGGGACTATGTTCTGTGCCCCATACTGCATCTGTGTTATAGATATGGTTGTGCTGTGTGTACATCTTCTTACATTGTCTTTTATTGTTTCTGTATGGACTGGATGTTGTATCTTTCTTGTGTACGAGTGACACAGAATGAAATATTGTTTGGCTAGCAAATCCATTATGTAGAATGTCTGCACCGAAGATTCACTGGGTGGGCTTCACCAAAGGTGGACAAGTATCCCACTATCACGAAATGGAATATTGCTTGTCTAGCAAACTCATTCTGTGGAAAGTCTGAACTGAAAGCTCGCTGAGTGGATGTCATCTGCTGACTGATCTCTCCTGGTTTGCGTGGGAGCGGCCTGTGGTGAACGAAATGCCCAATATACGGAAGTGAGGAAGTAAAGCAGCCATGTGCGGGACGTGGCAATTCCTAGGGTGAGCCCAGTACCAGAGCACTATGTGTCTGCTCTGCAATTATGGAAGCCTTCTTGGATGGCGGGGCATGCCCATGGTCTGCCCCTGCCTTCCCTTGAGGGTTAACCGAGATGTCTTTGGCCGTTCTAACCTGACCAGCTGGAATTTAGATGACACCACAACAGTGAGAGTCGAATGTCCTTCGAAACATCCGGGAAGGTTAACCCGGTCAACAAATGCCAGCAGAAGTCGGATGTGTCTGCCTAAAGGCGCAATATGGCAGCTCTGCTGTAAACAGGCACAACGTAATCACGTCCAAAAAACTCTCTGGATGAACGCAGAAGACGAAGAAATATCTTTCTTGCATATTGTTTGATGTACACAAGATTGTCTTCTATTTTTGGGCCATTTGTATTTACAAATCTTGTTTCTGTCCAACAATGGAAACATTAAGGGATTGATCATTCTTCTATATGTTATCAGATTCTTCTGCCTGTCTTTAAATGGGATCAGGAGATATTTTCTATGTTATTTGTACCTGTGTAGTCTTTCAATGTGGGGGGGGGGGGGGGGGGGGGGGGGGGGGGAAGGGGGGAATTTTCTGTCTTATATTATTTGTATCTGTAGTAATCTCTATTTATTTAAATTTATGTGACTGTCATTATTGTATCTCCATTCTGTGTGTAACATGTCATCTGTCAGTCCATTATTGCTCGGTCTTGACCCCCGCTCTAAAACCATATCATGTGGTGGCTATTTGTGTTCCAGGTGGTCACTCACTAGTAAGTGCATGTAATCTACATGAGCTGATGTTCTCATAACTGAACAACTTATACTTCTCTTCATCCCCTTTCTCATCTCGTTGACTTTTTTTGTGTTGACAATGTTAAAATTTGTGTCACTTTATTTTATATATATATTGCGCTCGCTAGCTTTGAATTCAAGCGTAGTCCTTGCATACTACTTTAATAGTGTTGGACTGAATTTTGCTTGTGGATTATCTACATTTCTTGTTCAGCTGGATCTAAAAAATATTACCATTTATTACAAAGCACTTTATGGTAACTGATAGATAAATGGTAACATTTCTCAGAAATGTCCTGTTGTCACTGATTGTTTAAGGGAAATGCTATTTGATGAGGATGTCCTCTATCAAATGCATGTGGCCAAGATATGTGATGCTGTTCACACAACTGGTGAACAGTAGGTGAATCGTCAGCAGTCATCAGTGGACTGTTGGTGACCAGGACTGGACCACACATGCTATATCAAAGACAGTGTCACAACAGGGTCTGACCTTGCAAGTCGAAGGGTTCAGATAGTAAGAGTGACCTACATTTGTTGATAAGTGTGTTAGAACCATGACAACACTTCTTTTACCATCCTCTCTTAGTCTCCTGCTGGCGGATCTACAATTATTTATGCCCTCGCACATTAACATTTGCTGTCATCTAGAAGGAGTATTGAGGACTGAGATTTCATGCCAGTTGATTCCTATATATTCTGTTGTTTTATTATCCTTCTGCTGAATCTACAATAACAGATGATTGATTCCTTCTCTCCTCTTGTCATATTGACATCCTGCTTACTTGATTACTTATTTCATCTTATCTTATTGACATCCTGCTTAATCTACAATAACATTGTGCTGAATCTGCAAGAACAAAAAGTGTGGATGCATTATCCAGTAGCTTGGGGTGATAACTGAAAAGTGTGTAATATGAGGGTAAGGGGAATCAGGGATTAAGTTGTATGCCCCATACAGCATTTGTGTTCTAGATAATGGTTGTGCTGTGTGTACATCTTCTTACATTGTCTTTTGTTGTTCCTATAGGGACATCTTTCTTGCATATTGTTCGAGGAACATTGATTGTCTTCTCTCTTGGGCCAGTTGTATTGACTCACCTTTTTTCTGTCCAACAGTGGAAGCTTCATGGGGTTGATCATTCTTCTATATATTAGCAGATTCCTCTGTCTCTTTTTTAAATGTGGAAAGGGGACATTTTGTTTATGGTATTTGTATCTGTGTAGTCTTTAAATGTGGCGAGAGGACATTTTCTTTCTTATATTATTTGTATCTTTAGTAATGTCTATTTACTTCCATTTACATCACTGTCGTTATTCAACCTCCATTGCATGTGTAACATATCATCTGTCGGTCCATTATCTCTCAATCTTGACTCCTGCTCTAACACCAGATCATGTGGTGGTTTTTTGTGTTCAGGTGGTCGCTCACTTGTAAGTGCATGTCATCTACATGAGCTGATGTTCTCATAACTGGACAACCTACACGTCTCTCCACCCCCTTTCCCATCTCATTGACTGATTTTGTGTTGTCAGTGTTCACATTTGTGTCACATTTCTTGTTCAACTGGATATTTTTTTTTATGTTGACATTTGTGACAGGGCACTTTATGGTAACTGCTAGATAAATGGTAACATTTCACATAAATGTCCTGTTGTCACTGATTGTTTGAAGAAACTGCTCTTTGGTGAGGATGTCCTCTAGTAAATGCATGTGACCAAGATATGTGCTGCTGTTCTCACAACTGGTGAACAGTGGTGAATCATCAGTAGTCACCAGTGGACTGTTGGTGACCAGGACTGGACCACACATGCTATATCAAAGACAGTGTCACAACAGGGTCTGACCTTGCAAGTCGAGGGGTTCAGATAGTAAGAGTGACCTATATTTGTTGTTAAGTGTATTAGAACCATGGCAATGCTTCTTTTACCTTCTTCACTTAGCCTCCTGCTGGCGGATCTACAGCAATTAATCCTATCGCACATTGACCTTTGCTGTCATCTAGGAGGAGTGTTGAGGATAGATTTCATTCCAGTTAATTCCTATATCTCCTGCAGTTTTATTATCCTTGTGCTGAATCTACAAGAACAGACGATTGATTCCTTCTCCTTTGTCTTATTGATATCCTGCTGAATCTACAATAACATTGTGCTGAATCTTCAAGAACAAAACGCGTGGGTGCATTATCCAGTAGCTTGGCGTGACACTGAAAAGTGTCTAATATAGGGGTGAGGGGAGGAGTTGAGGTGTGAACCAGTGATTAAGTTGTATGCCCCATACATAATCTGTGTTCTAGTTATGGTTTTGCTGTGTGTACATCTTCTTACATTGTCTTTTGTTGTTTCTGTATGGGCTGTGGATGTTAAATATTTCTTGTGAATTGTTAGATGTACACAAGATTGTCTTCTCTCTTGGGCCATTTGTATTGACAAACCTTTTTCTGTCCAACAATGGAAGCGTTGTGGAGTTGATCATTCTACATGTTATCAGATTCCTATTCCTGTCTTTTAATTGGGGGGGGGGGGCACATTTTGTTTAAGGTATTTGTATATGTGTGTAGTCTAAATTTGGGGAGAGGTCATTTTCTTTCTATTATTTGTATCTGTAGTAATCTCTATTTATTTCCATTTACGTGACTGTCGTTATTGAACCTCATTTCTGTGTGTAACATGTCATCTGTCAGTCCATTATCGCTCGGTCTTGACATTCACGCGCGCGCGCGCACACACACACACCCCCTCCCCTCCCCCGATCTAAAACCATATCATGTGGTGGCTATTTGTGTGCCAGGTGGTCACTCACTAGTAAGTGCAGGTCATCTACATGAGCTGATGTTCTCATAATTGGACAACCTATACTTCTCTCCATCCCCTTTCTTATCTCATCGACTGTTCTTTGTGTTGACAATGTTCACACTTGTATCACCTTTTTTTTTTTTTTTTGCGCTCGCTTGCTTTGAACTCAAGTGTAGTCCGTGTACACTACTTCTAATAGTGCTGGACCGAATTGTGCATGTGGATTAGCTACATTTTGTGTTCAACTGGATATAAAAAATGTTAACATTTATGACAAGGCAATTTATGGTAACTGATAGATAAAAGGTAACATTTCTCAGAAATGTCTTGTCACTGATTGTTTAAGGAACATGCTTTGATGAGGATATCCTCTAGTAAATGCATGTGGCCAAGATATGTGATGCTGTTCACACAACTGGTGAACAGTAGGTGAATCGTCAGCAGTCACCAGTGGACTGTTGGTGACCAGGACTGGACCACACATGCTATACCAAAGACAGTGTCACAACAGGGTCTGACCTTGCAAGTCGAGGGGTTCAGATAGTAAGAGTGACCTACATTTGTTGATAAGTGTGTTAGAACCATGGCAACACTTCTTTTACCTTCTTCTCTCAGCCTCCTGCTGGTGCATCTACAACAATTTATGCCATCGCACATCTTTGATTTCATCTACTAGGAGTATTGAGGACTGAGATTTCAGTCTAGTTGATTCCTACATCTCCTGTAGTTTTGTTATCCTTCTGCTGACTCTACAATAACATCCTGCTGCTGACTCTGCAATAACATCCTGCTGATTTTACAATAACATTCTGCTGACTCTACTAGAACAGAAAGCTTGGATGTATGAGTCAGTAGTTTGAGGGATACTGAAAAGTGTGTAATGTGGGGGTAAAGGGATAGTTGAGGTGTGAACCAGGGACTATGTTCTGTGCCCCATACTGCATCTGTGTTATAGATATGGTTGTGCTGTGTGTACATCTTCTTACATTGTCTTTTATTGTTTCTGTATGGACTGGATGTTGTATCTTTCTTGTGTACGAGTGACACAGAATGAAATATTGTTTGGCTAGCAAATCCATTATGTAGAATGTCTGCACCGAAGATTCACTGGGTGGGCTTCACCAAAGGTGGACAAGTATCCCACTGGCACGAAATGGAATATTGCTTGTCTAGCAAACTCATTCTGTGGAAAGTCTGAACTGAAAGCTCGCTGAGTGGATGTCATCTGCTGACTGATCTCTCCTGGTTTGCGTGGGAGCGGCCTGTGGTGAACGAAATGCCCAATATACGGAAGTGAGGAAGTAAAGCAGCCATGTGCGGGACGTGGCAATTCCTAGGGTGAGCCCAGTACCAGAGCACTATGTGTCTGCTCTGCAATTATGGAAGCCTTCTTGGATGGCGGGGCATGCCCATGGTCTGCCCCTGCCTTCCCTTGAGGGTTAACCGAGATGTCTTTGGCCGTTCTAACCTGACCAGCTGGAATTTAGATGACACCACAACAGTGAGAGTCGAATGTCCTTCGAAACATCCGGGAAGGTTAACCCGGTCAACAAATGCCAGCAGAAGTCGGATGTGTCGGCCTAAAGGCGCAATATGGCAGCTCTGCTGTAAACAGGCACAACGTAATCACGTCCAAAAAACTCTCTGGATGAACGCAGAAGACGAAGAAATATCTTTCTTGCATATTGTTTGATGTACACAAGATTGTCTTCTATTTTTGGGCCATTTGTATTTACAAATCTTGTTTCTGTCCAACAATGGAAACATTAAGGGATTGATCATTCTTCTATATGTTATCAGATTCTTCTGCCTGTCTTTAAATGGGATCAGGAGATATTTTCTATGTTATTTGTACCTGTGTAGTCTTTCAATGTGGGGGGGGGGGGGGGGGGGGAATTTTCTGTCTTATATTATTTGTATCTGTAGTAATCTCTATTTATTTAAATTTATGTGACTGTCATTATTGTATCTCCATTCTGTGTGTAACATGTCATCTGTCAGTCCATTATTGCTCGGTCTTGACCCCCGCTCTAAAACCATATCATGTGGTGGCTATTTGTGTTCCAGGTGGTCACTCACTAGTAAGTGCATGTAATCTACATGAGCTGATGTTCTCATAACTGAACAACTTATACTTCTCTTCATCCCCTTTCTCATCTCGTTGACTTTTTTTGTGTTGACAATGTTAAAATTTGTGTCACTTTATTTTATATATATATTGCGCTCGCTAGCTTTGAATTCAAGCGTAGTCCTTGCATACTACTTTAATAGTGTTGGACTGAATTTTGCTTGTGGATTATCTACATTTCTTGTTCAGCTGGATCTAAAAAATATTACCATTTATTACAAAGCACTTTATGGTAACTGATAGATAAATGGTAACATTTCTCAGAAATGTCCTGTTGTCACTGATTGTTTAAGGGAAATGCTATTTGATGAGGATGTCCTCTATCAAATGCATGTGGCCAAGATATGTGATGCTGTTCACACAACTGGTGAACAGTAGGTGAATCGTCAGCAGTCATCAGTGGACTGTTGGTGACCAGGACTGGACCACACATGCTATATCAAAGACAGTGTCACAACAGGGTCTGACCTTGCAAGTCGAAGGGTTCAGATAGTAAGAGTGACCTACATTTGTTGATAAGTGTGTTAGAACCATGACAACACTTCTTTTACCATCCTCTCTTAGTCTCCTGCTGGCGGATCTACAATTATTTATGCCCTCGCACATTAACATTTGCTGTCATCTAGAAGGAGTATTGAGGACTGAGATTTCATGCCAGTTGATTCCTATATCTTCTGTTGTTTTATTATCCTTCTGCTGAATCTACAATAACAGATGATTGATTCCTTCTCTCCTCTTGTCATATTGACATCCTGCTTACTTGATTACTTATTTCATCTTATCTTATTGACATCCTGCTTAATCTACAATAACATTGTGCTGAATCTGCAAGAACAAAAAGTGTGGATGCATTATCCAGTAGCTTGGGGTGATAACTGAAAAGTGTGTAATATGAGGGTAAGGGGAATCAGGGATTAAGTTGTATGCCCCATACAGCATTTGTGTTCTAGATAATGGTTGTGCTGTGTGTACATCTTCTTACATTGTCTTTTGTTGTTCCTATAGGGACATCTTTCTTGCATATTGTTCGAGGAACATTGATTGTCTTCTCTCTTGGGCCAGTTGTATTGACTCACCTTTTTTCTGTCCAACAGTGGAAGCTTCATGCGGTTGATCATTCTTCTATATATTAGCAGATTCCTCTGTCTCTTTTTTAAATGTGGAAAGGGGACATTTTGTTTATGGTATTTGTATCTGTGTAGTCTTTAAATGTGGCGAGAGGACATTTTCTTTCTTATATTATTTGTATCTTTAGTAATGTCTATTTACTTCCATTTACATCACTGTCGTTATTCAACCTCCATTGCATGTGTAACATATCATCTGTCGGTCCATTATCTCTCAATCTTGACTCCTGCTCTAACACCAGATCATGTGGTGGTATTTTGTGTTCAGGTGGTCGCTCACTTGTAAGTGCATGTCATCTACATGAGCTGATGTTCTCATAACTGGACAACCTACACGTCTCTCCACCCCCTTTCCCATCTCATTGACTGATTTTGTGTTGTCAGTGTTCACATTTGTGTCACATTTCTTGTTCAACTGGATATTTTTTTTTATGTTGACATTTGTGACAGGGCACTTTATGGTAACTGCTAGATAAATGGTAACATTTCACATAAATGTCCTGTTGTCACTGATTGTTTGAAGAAACTGCTCTTTGGTGAGGATGTCCTCTAGTAAATGCATGTGACCAAGATATGTGCTGCTGTTCTCACAACTGGTGAACAGTGGTGAATCATCAGTAGTCACCAGTGGACTGTTGGTGACCAGGACTGGACCACACATGCTATATCAAAGACAGTGTCACAACAGGGTCTGACCTTGCAAGTCGAGGGGTTCAGATAGTAAGAGTGACCTATATTTGTTGTTAAGTGTATTAGAACCATGGCAATGCTTCTTTTACCTTCTTCACTTAGCCTCCTGCTGGCGGATCTACAGCAATTAATCCTATCGCACATTGACCTTTGCTGTCATCTAGGAGGAGTGTTGAGGATAGATTTCATTCCAGTTAATTCCTATATCTCCTGTAATTTTATTATCCTTCTGCTGAATCTACAAGAACAGACGATTGATTCCTTCTCGCTTGTCTTATTGATATCCTGCTGAATCTTCAAGAACATTGTGCTGAATCTTCAAGAACAAAACGCGTGGGTGCATTATCCAGTAGCTTGGCGTGACACTGAAAAGTGTCTAATATAGGGGTGAGGGGAGGAGTTGAGGTGTGAACCAGGGATTCAGTTATATGCCCCATACAGAACCTGTGTTCTGGATATGGTTGTGCTGTGTGTACATCTTCTTACATTGTCTTTTGTTGTTTCTGTATGGGCTGTGGATGTTAAATCTTTCTTGTGAATTGTTAGATGTACACAAGATTGTCTTCTCTCTTGGGCCATTTGTATTGACAAACCTTTTTCTGTCCAACAATGGAAGCGTTCTGGGGTTGATCATTCTACATGTTATCAGATTCCTATTCCTGTCTTTTAATGGGTGGATGGCACATTTTGTTTAAGGTATTTGTATGTGTGTGTAGTCTAAATTTGGGGAGAAGTCATTTTCTTTCTATTATTTGTATCTGTAGTAATCTCTATTTATTTCCATTTACGTGACTGGCGTTATTGAACCTCATTTCTGTGTGTAACATGTCATCTGTCAGTCCATTATCGCTCGGTCTTCACATACACACATACACACGCACACACACACACACCACCACCACCACCACCCCCAATCTAAAACCATATCATGTGGTGGCTATTTGTGTGCCAGGTGGTCACTCACTAGTAAGTACCTGTAATCTACAATAGCTGATGTTCTCATAATTGGACAACCTATACTTCTCTCCATCCCCTTTCTCATCTCATTGACTGTTGTGTGGGTGGGTGTGTGTGTGTGTGTGTGTGAGAGAGAGAGAGAGAGAGAGAGAGAGAGAGAGAGAGAGAGAGAGAGAGAGAGAGAGAGAGAGAGAGAGAGAGACACACACACAATGTTCACACTTGTTTCACATTTCTTATTCAACTGGATATAAAAAATGTTAACATTTGTGATAAAGCACTTTATGGTAACTGACAGATAAATGGTAACATTTCTCAGAAATGTCTTGTTGTCACTGATTGCTTAAGGAAAATGCTTTGATGAGGATGTCCTCTAGTAAATGCATGTGGCCAAGATATGTGATGCTGTTCTCACAACTGGTGAACAGTAGGTGAATCATCAGCAGTCACCAGTGGACTGTTGGTGACCAGGACTGGACCACACATGCTATATCAATGACAGTGTCACAACAGGGTCTGACCTTGCAAGTCGAGGGGTTCAGATAGTAAGAGTGGCCTACATTTGTTGATAAGTGTGTTAAAACCATGGCAACACTTCTTTTACCTTCTTCTCTCAGCCTCCTGCTAGTGCATCTACAACAATTTATGCCATCGCACATAGACTTTTGCTTTCATCTAGGAAGAGTATTGAGGACTGAGATTTCAGTCTAGTTGATTCTTACATCTCCTGTAGTTTTGTTATCCGTTATCCTTCTGCTGACTCTGCAATAGCATCCTGCTGATTTTACAATAACATTCTGCTGACTACTAGAACTGAAAGCTTGGATGTATGAGTCAGTAGTTTGAGGGATATTGAAAAGTGTGTAATGTGGGGGTAAGGGGATAGTTGAGGTGTGAACCAGGGATTATGTTCTGTACCCCATACAGCATCTGTGTTATAGATATGGTTGTGCTGTGTTTACATCTTCTTACATTGTCTTTTATTGTTTCTGTATGTACTGGATGTTGTATCTTTCTTGTGTACGAGTGTCACAGAATGAAATATTGCTTGGCTAGCAAATCCATTATGTAGAATATCTGCACCGAAGATTCACTGTGTGGGCTTTACCGAAGGTGGACAAGTGTCGCACTGGCACGAAATGGAATATTGCTTGGCTAGCAAACCCATTCCGTGGAAAGTCTGAACTGAAAGCTCGCTGAGTGGATGTGATCTGCTGACTGATCTCTCCTGGTTTGAGTGGGAGTGGCCTGTGGTGAACGAAATGCCCAATATACGGAAGTGCGGAAGTAAAGTAGCCATGTGCGGGACATGGCAATTCCTTGGGTGAGCCCAGTACCAGAGCGCTATGTGTCTGCTCTGCAATTATGGAAGCCTTCTTGGATGGCGGGGCATGCCCATGGTCTGCCCCTGCCTTCCCTTGAGGGTTAACCGGGATGTCTTTGGCCGTTCTAACCTGACCTGCTGGGATGTAGATTACACCACAACAGTGAGAGTCGAATGTCCTTCGAAACATCCAGGAAGGTTAACCCGGTCAACAAATGCCCACAGAAGTCGGATGTGTCAGCCTAAAGGCACAATATGGCAGCTCTGCTGTAAACAGGCACAACATAATCACGTCCAAAAAACTATCCGGATGAACGCAGAAGAAGAAGAAATATCTTTCTTGCATATTGTTTGATGTACACAAGATTGTCTTCTTTTTTGGGGCCATTTGTATTGACAAACCTTGTTTCAGTCCAACAATGGAAACATTAAGGGATTGATCATTCTTCTATATGTTATCAGATTCTTCTGTCTGTCTTTAAATGGGATCAGGGGATATTTTCTATGTTATTTGTACCTGTGTAGGCTTTAAATGTGGGGAGGGGACATTTTCTATATGTTATTTATATTTGTGTAGTCTTTAAATTTGGGGAGCAGTCATTTTCTGTCTTATATTATTTGTATCTGTAGTAATCTCTATTTATTTAAATTTACGTGATTCATTATTGTACCTCCATTCTGTGTGTAACGTGTCATCTGTCAATCCATTATTGCTCGGTCTTGACCCCCGCTCTAAAACCATATCATGTGGTGGCTATTTGTGTTCCAGGTGGTCACTCACTAGTAAGTGCATGTAATATACATGAGCTGATGTTCTCATAACTGAACAACTTATACTTCTCTTCATCCCCTTTCTCATCTCATTGACTTGTGTGTGTGTTGACAATGTACACATTTGTGTCACTTTATTTTTTTTATATATATATATATATATATATATATATATATATATATATATATATATATATATATATATATATATATATATATACACACACACACACATTGGCACCTTGCCGTCTTGACAGACGATAGTTTGTGCTTTAAGAAGGCATAATAACTTTTAACTATGGCGGTAGCGAGTGTGACTGATAAGGCCAATTTGCGCTGTAAATGTCCGTTCACAGTGGGTGCATCTGAACACGTGGTCATTTCCACCATCATGCACCATCTTACGTCTCAAACGCTTGGTGTGTGACTTTTCTGCAATAATTTTCTCCTTTAACTTTATTCCATTTCTGATATTTGCCCTCCATGCAACACGTTCAGCGGCGACTTGCTCCCAATGTGCATTATCAATGCCTGTATCAATCATGTCCCGCTTACACACATCTTTGTATCGTAGTAGAGGCCGACCCTGAGATCTCTTACCCATCTGTAATTCACCAAAATAGATATCCTTTGGTATTCTACCATCATCCATCCTCCTAAGATGTCCTATCCATCTACATCTACGAAGACTGAGCATGGAATAAACTGTCACACAACCTGATCTTTCCAATACTTCAGTATTTGTGATTTTGTCTTGCCACTTAATACCAAGAATTCTTCGCAGACACCGCATATGAAAGCTGTTTAAATTGTTCTCTTGGTGTGAGTAAGTTGTCCAGGTTTCACTGCCATAGAGAAGAGTACTAAGGACACAGGCTTGATAGACAAGGACTTTTGTTTTGGCAGTAAGCTTCCTGTTCTCCCAGACTCTTTTTCTTAACCTGTTCATTGTTGTTGCTGCCTTACCAATCCGGATGTTGATTTCCTGATCTAGGGATAATTTGCTATTTACCACTGATCCTAGATATGTAAAATGGTCTACTATCTCTAGTTCGGCGTCGTCAATAAAGATTGATGGTACCCCATGTGCACCTTGTGACATAATCTGTGTCTTCTTTTTGCTAATTGTTAAACCAAATTCAGAACAAGCATTGGAGAATGCAGATAGTAGACATTGCAATTCTTCCTCAGAGTGGGTCGTAACTGCAGCATCATCTGCAAAAAGCAACTCTCTGATCAGTACCCTCCTAATTTTGGTCTTAGCCTTCAATCTCTGAGCATTGTAGAGGCCGCCATCTGAGCGTGAGTGAATGTATATACCACCATCCTGATCACGAAATGCATATTTCAGTAGAAGTGAAAAGTATATTCCAAAGAGGGTGGGAGCTAGTACACAACCTTGCTTAACTCCACTCTTGATTTCAAATTCTTCAGAAGTTGCACCATCAAACTTGATTATACCCTTCATGCCTGTGTGGAACGATTCCACAATGGACAGAAGAGTTGGTGGGCAGCCAATCTTCTTTAGTGCCTTGAACAGACCCTCACGACTGACCAAATCAAATGCCTTTGTGAGGTCGATGAAGGCAATAAACAGTGGTTGATTCTGTTCACGGCATTTTTCTTGCATTTGTCGCAATGAGAATATCATATCAGTGGTAGACCGGTTCTGTCGAAAGCCACACTGTGATTCGGGGTAGACTTGATCTCCTAGGACTTGAAGTCTGCGCAGAACAATTCTGGCAAATACTTTTCCAACAATACACAGAAGTGAGATACCCCTATAGTTGTTGCAGTCGCTCCGATCGCCCTTGTTCTTGTACAGTGTTATGATGCTTGAATCTTTGAAATCCTGTGGGACTTGTCCTTCACGCCAGCATAGCTCTATTAGCTGGTGGATCTGTAGAGCGAGTGTGTCTTGCCCACTCCTGATAACCTCTATTGGAATCCCATCCTTACCTGGAGCCTTGCCAGATGCAAGTTCATTTATAGCACACTTAACTTCTGTTATGGTGGGAAGTGTGTCCAGGTGGTCAAGAGTTGGTAGAGCCTCTAAGGCGTTGAGGGCATCATCCGCTAGTTTGGTCTCACTTGAGTAAAGCTCCAAATAGTGCTCTACCCATCTGTCCATCTGCCGTTTCTTGTCAGTGATGATTTCTCCAGTCAAGGTTTTCAATGGTGCACTTCTTTTGATCACTGGACCACAGGCTTTCTTTATTCCTTCATACATGCTTCTTATGTCTCCCTTATCACTTGCGATTTGAATGGACTCACATAACTTGATCCAATAATCATTTGCACACTGCCTGGCAGCCTTTTGCACATCCTTCCTAGCTTGCCTTAGCTCACTCAGAGTGTTACGCGTTGATCTTTCCTTGTTTCTTAAGAGAGCTTTCTTCTTCTTATCAATCAAGGGCTGCAGAGTCTCGCTGTTGGCCGCAAACCAGTCCTGCCTCTTATGATCCACAGTGCCGTAAACCCCTACAGCAGTTTTATAAAGAGTTTCCTTAATTTGACCCCACTTTTCATTTACTGTACAATTTTCTGGTGTATCAGTGAAAGCGTCTTCAAGTTGCTGTTGAAACTGAAAGCACTTTTCAGGATCATGAGTGTTAATAATATTAATCCTGGGGCTAGATTTGTGTTTAGCTGTGTAGATTCTCTTTGGTCTCAGTCTAACCCTTGCAACAACCAAAGAATGATCCGTATCACAGTCAGCACTGTGGTAACTACGAGTCAATGATATATGGTTCAGATGTTGTCTCCGTGTGATGATGAAGTCCAGCTGGTGCCAATGGCCGGATCTTGGATGTTTCCATGTGACCTTATGCATCTCTTTTGTTTTAAAAAAAGAGTTTGTAATACATAGGTCATTACTGGTGCAATGCTCCAGCAGCCTTTGCCCATTTTCATTCATGCGACCAATGTTGTATTTTCCAAGGCACACTGGCCATGAACTCGAGTCCTTGCCCACACGAGCATTGAAATCACCGAGCATATAAATGTAGTCAGATTTTGGAACTGCCTTGATCACGGAGTCTAACTCCTCATAGAACAAATCCTTCACATCATCAGAGGAATCGAGTGTCGGTGCATATGCAGTAATAATGGTGGCAAACCCACAAGAGGTTGCCAAGCGCAGGGACAATAGTCTTTCATTTCCTCCTGCTGGAATTTCAATCATTCCCAGTAGCGAATTCTTCACTGCAAAGCCCACACCGTGTTGCCTTTTTTCTGCCTGCCCTCTACCCTTCCAGAAAAAGGTGTAGTTTTTTTCCCTGAGTGACCCTTCCTCAGCGAGGCGAGTCTCCTGCAGGCCAGCAATATCAATGTTAAGACGATTGAGTTCGGCATCAATCACAGCCGTTTTTCTCACATCGTCAATATTGGTCAAGTCAGTGGAAAATCCTGGACACATGGTTCTCACGTTCCAGGTTGCAAGCCGTAGCTTGAGGTTTCTATTTTTATTTTTGTTTATACCTGGTGCATTGGTTTTACAGCATGCGATTCAGATTTTGTCCTAGCCCCAAGCACCCATTGAAGCAGGCAGGCTGTGGCGGATTAGCACCCAATTGGCTGGGGGCTGCCCAGCTTGAGGCGGGCGGTAGCTGATCAGTGACACCTATAGGTGTCTCCCACCGTCAGAAGCAACGCGTGGCGCCCCATGTCTACGCCAACTGACAAGGACTTATAACCCGTAACAGTTGCCTCTCGCTTTGATTCCGAGACCAGTTAAGACCAGGGATGGAGTTATTGCCTCTCCATAGCACAAAGCCTGGGCTAAAATATAGAGATCATGTGTTGCCCATGCAGCATGATCCCTCTCTCGGCCTGCCTAGTTCACTCCAGAGGAAAGGTAACACCCCTACATCTGGAACAAGACAAGCTGCAGAAGCTGCCGGATCAGCAAAGCAATGCTCTAACTGTCCGCCTGTCGGAGCTTCGATCCTAGACCAGTCGCCAACCAAGGCTTAGGGCCTGGTCTGCCCTGCCATGACAATTTTGTCTTTAGCTTGCATTTCCTCGCACCAGGGTAAGGCTTGTACCCTCCCAATTGCGCTCTTCCGCCCGAAGCCGTTGGCACAATGTGGGGTGTCGGGTTTGGTAAGCGCCGCCCAACGTTCGGCGCTAACAGAAACCAGGTAGTACTGTCTACTGTTATACGGTAAGTCAACAATACTATACAGATATCCATTCATTAAATCAACATTTCTATACAGACATTCACACATTAAGTCAACAATACTAAACAGATATCCATTCATTAAATCAACATTTCTACACAAACATTCACACATTAAGTCAACAATACTATACAGATATATATATATATTCTTCTTTCGTTCGCTTGAAATATGTCTATAACTGCAGTGCTGTCTCTTGTATGAATTGAACTGTCTTTTTCAGTTCACACAGCGGTCCATAGAGTTTATCTTCCACTGTCGTCTCTCTAGGCCAGAAGGTTTGCCTAGATATGTTATATTTTGGGCAGTCTTGGAGTATGTGTTCTGCTGTCTGCGACGCCAATCCACATGTACACATGGCTGTTTCGCCAATCTTGAATTTTGTATACATGTGGTTGCGTAATCTATTGTGCCCTGTTCTGAGGCGCAGAATAATGACTTGTTCTGGTTTATCCATAACGTGGTAGTCATCTTGAGCAGGTTTTGGTGGCTTTCTGACTGATTTGATCATTCTTTTCTTTTGGTGGTATGTTACAGGCACATCAGGTTGTTCTTCTTTGGCTCCTTCCTTAGCCAATTGATCAGCTCTGTCGTTTCCGGGTACTCCCAGACAGGAGCGCCTCGAGTATATATATATATATATATATATATATATATATATATATATATATCTTATATATAAAAAAGACTTGTGCGTATGTATCTCTGTATGTATTTATGTATCTCTGTCCGTATGGCCTTTATTTGTTCGCGAACGGCCCATCCGATTGAGATGAAATTTTCTACACGCCTTCCTTTCATTCCAGAGCTGACAACTGTGATATTTTGTTAGTGTGAAATCGCCTGCTTACTCAGTATTATTTCATTTTTCATTTTTCATCATAATTTCATATATTTCAGGGGACCTAACTCTGTAAAAGTTATTTCAAGGGGCATAACTTTTCTGTATAACTTATAGTCATATTGTGGCATCGTTTTCAAAGATTTATAAACTCTTTGTCCATAGTTATGTACCGGCATATGAGTTATAATAAATAATGATACAATCTGTAAGGCATTTTCAAAGTTTTCATAAAAATGATGCACAATGCATAACATTGTAACTCATCTTTTTTTGCTTAAGAAGTTACTGTAGTCATGCAGGTGATTAGAAAGAGTTTTCATTAAAAATAATGGATGGTGTGTAGAAGAACGTTCTTTTAAGTTACTTTTTTTGTTGTATGAATTTAATGAAGCCGGACAGGGTCAGGCAGACAGATAGACAGACAGATAGACAGTCGGGAACGGGAACTTATATGACTACTTATATGAATTAAATGAGATGCTCCACATCAGGAGCTGGGAAATGCCGGGCCGGGTCAGACAGACAGACAGACAGACAGACAGACAGACAGACAGACAGTCGGTAACGGGAACGAGAACTTATATGACTACTTATATGAATTAAATGAGATGCTCCCCACCAGGGTCTGGGCGAAGCCGGGCAGGGTCAGCTAGTATATATATAAAACAAAGTGTATGTATGTAAATATGTAAATATGTATGTCCTTTATTTGTTCGCGAACGGCCCATCCGATTGAGATGAAATTTTCTACACACCTTCCTTTCATTCCAGAGCTGTCAACTGTCATAGTTTTTTTTTCTTCTTCCTCCTCCTCCCTCCTCCCCTCCCAAAATACGTACGTAAATATATGATGATGATGATGAAAGAATCCCCGAACCAAAACGCTAGGGAAAGGGAAGAAAATGACGTGACTACACAGAATCGTCACACGGCAATCATCATCATCAAGTGCCGTGCCGGCTGGCGTAGGCGTTCATGGCTCTCCGTAGATCTCAGTCTTTGGTTTTTTGGATCAACTCTGCTGCTGATATTCCTCCATGCCACGGCAATATCAATAACAATTCATCTTTTTATGTGTAAGGAAGTTATCTACAGTCGTGTAGAAGGGAAGAACTAGACGAGTATGAATTCGGAATGGCGAACTCTCTCCTCTTCTCTTCTCCTCCCTCCTCCTCCCTCTACCTCCTCCCTCCACCCTCCTCCTCTTCTTCCTCCCTCTCATCCCTCTCCCGACTCCCTCCTCCTTCTCCCTCTTTCTTCTCCCTCTTCCTCTCCCCTCCTCCTCCATCCTCCTACTCCCTCCGCCTCCTCCCCCTCCTCCCTCATCTTCCCTTCTCCTCCCTCTCCCTCCTTATCCCTCCTCCTCCTCCTGCCTCCCTCCTCCTCCTCCTGCCTCCTTCTCCCTCATCATCCTCACTCCTCCTTCTCCCTTCTTCTCCCTCTTCCCTCTTCCTCCTCCTCCTACCTCCTCCCTCCTCCTCCCTCTACCTCCTCCTCCTCCCTCCACCCTCCTCCTCCCTTCTCCTCCTCTTCCTCCTCCCTTTCCTTCCTCCTCCTCCTCCCTCTACCTCCTCCTCCTCCCTCTACCTCCTCCTCCCCCTACCTCTTTCCTCCTCCCTCCTCCTCCTCTTCCACCTCCCTTTCCTTCCTCCCCTCCTCATTCTCCCTCCTTCCTCTCCCTCCTTCCTCCTCCTCCTTCCTCCTCCCTCCTCCTCCTTCCTCCTCCCTCCCTCTCCTCCTCTCCCCTCCTCCTCCTACCCTCTTCCTCTTTCCCTCCTCCCTCTCCCTCCTCCTCCTCCCTCTTCCTCCTTCCTCCTCCTCCTCCCTCTTCCTCCCTCTCCCTCCTCCATCCTCCTCCTCCTTCTTCCTCCTCCTTCCTTCTCCTCCCTCCTCCTCCCTCTTCCTCCTCCTCCTACCTCCTCCTCCTCTCTCCTCCTCCCTCCTCCCTTTTCCTCCCTCCTCCTCCCTCTACATCCTCCCTCCTCCTCTCCACTCTTCCTCCTACCCTCTTCCTCTTCCCCTCCTCCCTATCCCTCCTCCTCCCTTCACATTCCTCCTCCTCCCTCTTCCTCCTCCTCCCTCCTCCTCCTCCTCCCTCCTTCTCCCTCCTCCTCCTTCTTCCTCCCTCCTCCCCCTCCTCCTTCCTCCTCCTCCCTCTCCTCCTCCTCCCTCTACCTCCTCCCTCCTCCTCCCTCTTCCTCCTCCTCATCCCTCCTCCTCCCTTCTCCTCCTCCCTCCTCCTCCTCCCTCTACCTCCTCCTCCCTTCACATTCCTCCTCCTCCCTTCACATTCCTCCTCCTCCCTCTTCCTCCTCCTCCCTCCTCCTCCTCCTCCCTCCTTCTCCCTCCTCCTCCTTCTTCCTCCCTCCTCCTCCCTCCTCCTCCTCTCTCCGCCTCCCTCCTCCTCCCTCTACCTCCTCCCTCCTCCCTCCTCCTCCCTTCACATTCCTCCTCCTCCTCCCCTCCTCCTCCTCCCTCCTCCTCCCTCCTCCTCATCACTCCTCCTCCCCCTCCTCCCTCTCCGCCTCCTCCCTCCTCCTCCTCCCTCTACCTCCTCTCCTCCCTCCTCCTCCCTCTACCTCCTCCCTCCTCCTCCCTTCACATTCCTCCTCCTCCCTCTTCCTCCCTCCTCCTCCTCCCTCCTCCTCCTCTCTCCGCCTCCCTCCTCCTCCGCCTCCCTCTACCTCCTCCCTCCTCCTCCCTTCACATTCCTCCTCCTCCTCCCCTCCTTCTCCCTCCTCATTCTCCCTCTTCCTTCTCCCTCCGCCTCCTCCATCCTCCTACTCTCTCCTCCTCCTCCTGCTCCCTCCTCCTGCTCCCTTCTCCTCCTGCGTTCTCCTCCCTCCTTCTCCCTCCTCCTCCCTCTTCCTCCTCCCTCCTCCTCGCCTCCTCCTCCACACTACTACTCCTCCCTCCTCCTAATCCCTCCTCCTCCCTCCTATTCCTCCCTACTCCTCCTGTCTCCTCCCTCCTTCTCCCTCCTCTTCCCTCCTCCACCTCCCTCTTCCTCCTCCCTCCTCCATTTACCCAAGACAGACAGACAGTCAGACAGATAGTCGGGAACGGGATCTTATATGACTACTTATATAATTTAAATGAGATGCTCTCCACCATGGGCTGGGCCGGGTCAGACAGACAGACAGATAGATAGATAGACAGACAGACAGACAGACAGTCGGGAACGGGAACTTATATGACTACTTATATGAATTAAATGAGATTCTCCCCACCAGGAGTTGGGCGATGCCGGGCCGGGTCAGACAGACAGACAGATAGATAGTCGGAACGGGAACTTATATGACTACTTATATGAATTAAATGAGATTCTCCCCATCAGGGTCTGGGCGAAGACGGGTCAGACAGACAGACAGATAGACAGACAGACAGACAGACAGATAGTCGGTAACGGGAACGAGAACTTATATGACTACTTATATGAATTAAATGAGATGCTCCCCACCAGGGTCTGGGCGAAGCCGGGCCGGGTCAGCTAGTATATATATATATATATATATATATATATATATATATATATATATATATATATATATATATATATATATATATATATATATATATATATTTACGCTCGCTAGCTTTGAACTCAAGCGTAGTCCATGCATACTATTTTAATAGTGCTGGACTTAATTTTGCTTGTGGATTATCTACATTTCTTGTTCAACTGGCTTTTAAAAATGTTAACATTTATGACAAAGCGCTTTATGGTAACTG
Organism: Cepaea hortensis; assembly: GCA_963921405.1. Classification (NCBI taxonomy): domain Eukaryota; kingdom Metazoa; phylum Mollusca; class Gastropoda; order Stylommatophora; family Helicidae; genus Cepaea; species Cepaea hortensis. The sequence continues at coordinate 73,225,273 of OY992879.1, forward strand.
ATAGATAAATGGTAACATTTCTCAGAAATGTCCTGTTGTCACTGATTATTTAAGGAAAATGCTCTTTGATGAGGATGTCCTCTAGTAAATGCATGTGGCCAAGATACGTGATGCTGTTCACACAACTGGTGAACAGGAGGTGAATCGTCAGCAGTCACCAGTGGACTGTTGGTGACCAGGAGTGGACCACACATGCTATATCAAAGACAGTGTCACAACAGGGTCTGACCTTGCAAGTCGAAGGGTTCAGATAGTAAGAGTGACCTACATTTGTCGATAAGTGAGTTAGAACCATGGCAATGCTTCTTTTACCTTCTTCTCTTAGTCTCCTGCTAGCTGATCTACAATGGTTTATGCCCTCTCACATTAACATTTGCTGCCATCTAGGATGAGTATTGATGAGATTTCATTCCTGTTGGTCCTATATATTCTGTTGTTTTATTATCCTTCTGCTGAGTCTACAATAATAGATGATTGATTCCTTCTCTCCTCTTGTCATATTGACATCTTGCTTACTCTACAATAACATCTTGTAGAATCTACAATAACAGACGCTTGATTACTTATTTTTTATCTTATCTTATTGACATCCTGCTTAATCTACAATAACTGTGTGCTGAATTTGCAAGAACAAAAAAGCGTGGATGCATTATCCAGTAGCTTTGGGTGACAACTGAAAAGTGTGTAATATGAGTGTAAGGGGAGGGTTGAGGTGTGAACCAGGGATTTAAGTTCCATGCCCCATATGGCATCTGTGTTCTAGATATGGTTGTGAAGCATGTACATCTTCTTACATGGTCTTTTCTTGTTTCATAAGGACATCTTTCTTGCATGTTGTTAGAGGTACACAAGATTGTCTCCTCTCTTGGGCCATTTGTATTGACAAACCTTGTTTCTCTCCAACAATGGAAGCATTCTGGCGTTGATCATTCTTCAATTTGTTTCCAGATTCTTCTACCTGTCTTTAAATGTGGGGAGGGGACATTTCTATATTTTATTTGTATCTGCGTAGTAATTTCTATTTATTTCCACTTGTGTATCTGTCATTATTGTACCTCCATTCTGTGTGTAACATGTCATCTGTCAGTCTATTATCGTTCTTTCTTGAGCCCCGCTCTTAAACCATATGTGGTGGTGGTTTATGTGCCACATGGTCACTCACTAGTAACTGCATTGTCATCTGCATGAGCTGGTGTTCTCATAACTGGACAACCTGTGCTTCTTTCCATTCCCTTTCTCATCTCATTGACTGTTTTTGTGTTATGTTCTTATTTCTTGTCAACTGGATAAGGAAAATGTTAACATATGTGACAGGGTACTGTATGGAAATTGATAAATAAATGGTAACATTTCTCAGAAATGTTCTGTTGTCACTGATCGTTTAAGAGATTCCTCTTTGATGAGGATGTCCTCTAGTAAATGCATGTGGCCAAGATATGTGATGCTGTTCACACATCAACTGGTGAACAGTAGGTGAATCGTCAGCAGTCACCAGTGGACTGTTGGTGACCAGGACTGGACCACACATGCTATATTAAAGACAGTGTCACAACAGGGTCTGACCTTGCAAGTCGAGGGGTTCAGATAGTAAGAGTGACCTACATTTGTCGATGACTTTGTTGCAAAGAAATCACCAATTCTGTTCTTGTCTGAACATCTACTAGCACCACATTTTTGTTTTGTATGTTGTTGTAAATGTGTCCTTAAACATGGACACATGTGCCTACCGTTGGTGATGTAAATCTATAGCTATGATCAGAATAGTCACAGCAATATGTATCTACAAATGCTAGAATAACAACAAAACAGGTATTAGTATACACTAGGGTAGGAGAAAGCCACATCAACAGCAAGATAGATGTGTTTAGTTGTTTTCTTCTTAAGCCTTGTATGGACAAGTCTTGTCGTGCTTGCTGCACTTTATCACACATTTCTTCTGTGTCCTGCAGCTTTGTGTGGCTTCATGGGTTGTCATCGATACCTTCCAGCATCCAGTATTGTAACGAGACGTGTGTGTTGTTGCCTGTATATGATCCTCTATGAAGATATGAGTTTGAATCTACTGCAGTGTAAAACTAAGAGAACGAACAAACTTTATTTTCAAAGGGTTCCGAATTTGGCACGCAGGCCTGTCTGACATTCTGCTCTTCAGAGCAGAGAAACATACCAGGAGAAAATCTGTTGAGTTTACAGTCAGTTTTGGTTATCCTCCACAGGGCTTCTGGAGCACGCTGACTAACTCGGCATCCAACGGCTGGACCTCACTGCAGTGCCTGGCCAACATCTGGGCCAGCAACCCCCAGCCTGAAGTTGGTCCAGGAGGATTCGCTCATCTGACCCGGACCCAGCCTCAGGCAAGCCCGCAGGTAGGTGGCATTAGTTCACAGACATGTTTGGGTTCTGTCACTCATTGGCGTCTGGCCGTCTGGACAGATGATAGTTTGTTACATTGTGCTTCTAACAAGGCATAACAACAACAGTCCATATTGGTAGTGAATGTTATAACTCTCAATAGCACAAAGCCTGTGCAAAGCCCAGTATTGCCCATGCAGCATAATCCCTCTCTTGGCCTGCTTAGTTTACTCCAGAGGAAAGGTATCATCAATACGTCTGGAACAGTACAAGCTACAGAAGCTGCTGGATCAGCACAGCAATGCTCTAGCTCTGTCTGCCTGCCTGTTGGAGTTTCCATCCTAGACCAGCTGCCAACCATGGCTTAGGGTCTGATCTGCCCTGTTAGGACATTTATCTTTAGGTTGCATTTCCTTGCACTAGGGTAAGGCATGTAGTATCCCTATTGCTCTCCACTGCCCAACATTCAGCGTTAACAAAAAGCAGGTAGTACTGTCTGCTGTTACATGTTAGCTGAAACTGCATGTCACTATACAATGCTTAATAAACAAGTCTTGCTTGCAGGCACTGGTCTGTAATTAGAAGTATGCACTCATTTGCTGTTTGCCTTCTTGTGTCCTTGGCTGTAGAGTTACTTGTGCTGTTTTCTCAGACAGTCATCTCCATGGCAAAGTGACAACATACACAACCAACATGGGTGTGCAGAGATTGATTACTCCTTGAGTGTATTGGTTCTTTCCAGCACATCCAAGCTTAAACAAGGCTGTTAGCTATGCATGCACCCAAGGGTAGGAGAGGAAGGACTAAATCAAACTAATTATCTTTATACACCTTAGGGTACAAGAGCAATGACTAAATAAGATTGTCTGGAATGTCCAGAGCAGAAGAATACAAACAAAAACAATCTTGTTAGATACCTCAACACACCAGGGTAGAAGAGCAAAGACTAGACAAGAGTATGGGATTTTGACACATGAACACAGAAGAGGAAAGATTAAATAAAGCTGTAAAGGGTCATGTCATCCAAGGGTGTAAAATACAGTTTAAACAAGTCCACATGGTGTCTCTATGTCCCTGGGTAAAATATGAACTAAACAAGTTAGTTTAGTAGGACCAAGAAAGACTAAACACTATAATCAGTACATCTACAGACCAGGGATACAAGCGAAAAGAGCTAAACAAGACTGATATTTCTGCATTTCCCACATGAATGGAAATAAAAGCGTTAAATGTTTCTTCTATATTGTCCACAGCTGAACAGCAGCACGCCAGCCTTCAACCCGTTCACCTCCATGGCAGACATCTGGAGTCCAAACTCTTCTTGTGCTGACCTGGGAACTAGCGGCTCCAGCTCCAACAACAGCATGGCACCAGGACAGTGGAGCCCATTGTCTCCCCCTGGATCCATCAATTCTCCCAAGGGAGAGTAACATATCAATAAGCAGCTGTTACTATCAATGTATGTCAATGTATGAAACTAGTAGGTCACTTCACTGTCTCTATCCCACCAGTGCCTCATGCAGAGTTGATATTTTAACTACAGTTTTTCACATACCCCATTTTCTTTTATATTTGGAGTAGTCTCCCCCTTTCTTTTGTTTGTCCAGAAAGCAATTTCTAAATTCTGAAGGTAAAATTGCCTGTATAATCAACCTATGGTTGATTGCAAAGGACTTGCAACATCCTTTAAATACAAAATTATAAACATGGTAGCTGAGTTTGGTTGCGAAAACACAACCAATTGTAGGATCCAAGAATAGAAAAGATGGGCTAAGGTTAGTTAGTAGGACCCTAGCATAGAAAGTCTGAATTGTAAACTGTCATTCTTAAACTAGTGTGTACAAATGTTTGTTTTAACTTATTACAAGTTCACTTAATCCAGATTTAGACCATTATTGTTAAAGGTACTTTTTAAGTTGGTTAGTTACAAAGGTTTATGGTGATTTCTGAACAAAGGCAACTATTTGTTTGGTCATTTGTAAGACTTGGTAGTGTTGTCTGAACACAGACAACTAATTGTTCAGTAAGTTATAAAAGTTGTTAACGTCATCTGAACAAAAAGAACTATTTATTTGGTAAATTACAGGGGTTCATAGTGTTATCTAAACATAGGGAATTATATTTTATGAGTTACATGGGTTTGTGGTGTTCTCTTAATAGCGGGAACTAGTTATTTTGACACTTATAAAGGTTTCTAGTGTTGTTGAGGGAACTATTGTTTTGTTAGATTTAATAACATGTTGTATCAACATAGAGGACTTCATGTGAAAGGTGTCAATCATAGATTTAAATAGAAAGTTAAAGTAGATTTTATTAAAGCAGCCCCAATCAAAGTATGTAGAATACCAGGCCACATTATGGGGCCCTAGTCCTAGTTGTTAGTAAGACCAGAGGTGAAATACAAATCCTAGTCTGTGCTGTGAGGGCGACTGTCTGACCAAATGTTATTTATTGCTCAGTATGAACAAATGTGCCCAGCATATGCCAGGAGTACAACAGCATGTTGCAGTGATAGTTTGAAGTCAAAGCTCATGTTTATTATGCCAGGGTCAGATTACTTCTCCAGTTTAACTTACTATGTGTGATGAATTACTACTTCCGTCAAAGTAGTATTTATTATTTTGAGGTTAGGTTTCTACTCTTGCTAAAGTAGTGTTTGTTATATGAGTAGTACAATGATGCTACTACAGTTGAAGTAGCATTTTCTATACCAGTAGTTTGTGATCAGTTGTCTTAGTGTTGAAGCTTCTCTCAAATCATTTAGATTACTAGTTTTGGTTGTCCACAGAATTTTCAAATTCTTCTGTAAAATCGCATCTCTGAGGCTTCCAGGCCTTTCTGCTTGTTTATTAACTGTCCATGATTCACAACCATATGTTACATTTGGTTCTATGTAACATGCCAGAATTCCTTTTCTAACCTCCAAAGACAGATCTATTTCATTAGGTGTTCTTTATGTTATCAAGCACAGTATCTGCTTGTTCCGCTCTGGTATTTATCTCTATGATACATATTCCATCTGATATTATCCTTGTGTCTATATATCGGCATTAGTATACTATTTTTAAAAAGAAACTATGATTCCTACATTGCAGGTGTCTGCAAGCAGGTTTTCCTAGCAGATTGCTTGCCCAGGCAGTCACCACACAGCCTACATACAGGCTAGCGTTTTTATTTCCATTGTCAAAATACTACCCCAATGTAATTAAAATCAGTGTCAGATTTGATGTCATGGCAGACTTCTGCTATTCTCTGTGTAGTTAGTCACAAGTTAGCTGCCCCTTAGGGCACATGGTGCCTCACCCATGTTTGTATAGAGCCATCAGGTCTGTGTTATCATTATTTTCCAATTGTGTCGCAATGTCACTTTAGCCTCCATGTTTCATTTCATTTATTACAATCACTTGATGTGTGTTGTACATCCATATTGTTCTTGTTGCACACAGATTGTTCATGTCTGGAGACTGTTCCATCTATCATGCTTATTTCATGAGAATTTCTCCAGAGGAAGAATTCCGTCATTAGAATGTTTCTCTTGTTTAATATGGAGAGAAAACTGTTAAGTTACGCATGCTTTCATGTGTGTTAGTTTGCTACATGTGTAGCACTTGTTTTACACATTAGATTATGTCGGTGGGGTTGTGTATGTCCGCCGGGAAGCAGTCACATATATTATGTGTGGTTGTTCTATCATGTTTGCTATGAAGGGGGATGTACTTGTCATGCTTAGCTTGTTCTCACATGTTGGTTCTGGATTTCTTGATTAACAAATCAAAATGTTGATTCTCACAGAGGGAGTGTTGAGCACAACATGCAGCCAGCCGGGCTAGTGAGTGTGGAGGTGAAGAGAAGACATAGGTTTCCTCCTGTTGGTCATAATGTGCTGATGCTTGTAGACAAGGGAGCGGGTGGTTGAGAAATGTTGTGATTGTTTGTTTGTCCAGTTTGTGGGTGGGGGAATCCTGATGTGACGGTGAACTGTAGATTGTAGTCTGTGATGTTTTATTTGTAAGTTATGATTGCAGATTGGGGGTCGGTGATTTATACATGACTCATGGTTTAGTGGTTCATATGTGAGTAGTGACCTTCTAATGATCTGTATATTGTGAAATCATTAATTTGTATCTTCTTTTCTTCTGCCTGTAGAGTCGTGAATTTATCTTCTTTTCTTCCGTTTGTGGAGTCATCAATTTATCTTTTCTTCTGTCTGTGGAGTCATCAATTTATATCTTTTCTTCTGCCTGTGGAGTCATTAATTTATATCTTTTCTTCTTCTGTTCTTTATCCTTTGTTGGAGCTTAGCTTTCCACCAACTCCCACCAAGCTGTTCTTTCTTGCAGCTCCTTCCATGCCTTTCTCACATTATTTCCCTGTAAATGTCTTCTCCGTGTGTTGGAGGTACATTATTTCCCTGTAAATGTCTTCTCCATATGTTGGAGGTACATTATTTCCCTGTAAATATCTTCTCCGTGTGTTGGAGGTACATTATTTCCCTGTAAATGTCTTCTCCATATGTTGGAGGTACATTATTTCCCTGTAAATGTCTTCTCCGTGTGTTGGAGGTACATTATTTCCCTGTAAATGTCTTCTCCATATGTTGGAGGTACATTATTTCCCTGTAAATGTCTTCTCCGTGTGTTGGAGGTACATTATTTCTCTGTCAATGTCTTCTCCGTGTGTTGGAGGTACATTATTTCTCTGTCAATGTCTTCTCAGTGTGTGGGAGGTACATTATTTCTCTGTCAATGTCTTCTCCGTGTGTGGGAGGTACATTATTTCTCTGTCAATGTCTTCTCTGTGTGTGGGAGGTACATTATTTCTCTGTCAATGTCTTCTCTGTGTGTGGGAGGTACATTATTTCCCTGTAAATGTCTTCTCCGTATGTGGGAGGTCTCCCTCTATTTCATGTGCCCTGTGAGTTTCAGTGAAAGTACTGTCTGGTGGCCGGCTCCATGGCGATGGGATTACAGTCGCTCTTCGTAATCTCACATGCCCACGTTCGAAACACAGCTGAGGCCGATTTGACCTGCTGAACACAAACTTGCCTAGAGATCACAACAGCAAATAATTCTGGTGTTGACTGCGACGTCCTGTAAAGAATATGCAACTAACCAATTGTTTGGTGACACTATACTTAGGTGTTGTGTGTGTGTGTGTGTGTCCTATCCTGCACCAGCATCTGTGTGGGGGATTCTGTCATCCCACTTCAGTCCTTGTCTTCCGTGTGAGGGATTCTGCCATCTCACTTCAGTCCTTGACTGGTGTGTTGTGTCCTATCCAGCACCAGCATTTTCCCCTCAGCTCTGTGTGAGGGATTCTATCATCCCATTTCAGTCCTTATCTTCCATGTGAGGGATTCTATCATCCCATTTCAGTCCTTATCTTCCATGTGAGGGATTCTATCATCCCATTTCAGTCCTTATCTTCCATGTGAGGGATTCTGTCATTCCACTTCAGTCCTTGTCTTCCGTGTGAGGGATTCTGTCATCCCACTTCAGTCCTTGTCTTCTTTGTGAGTGATTCTGTCATCCCACTTCAGTCCTTGCCTTCTGTGCAGACACCAGATTCCTAGTGTTTCTGGTTCATAGCAGCCTTGACTCACATTAGGGTTCAATATTGTGTAGACTTCTACCAGATTCCTAGTGCTCTGACATTCCTCTTATCTTTTATATTCTGATTGTAACATAGCTGTCTGTTCCCCTGTCTGTCTACTGTGCTACCTAAAGAGGTGCATGATTGAGGCTCTTGAAGGGGGGTTTCACACAGGGAAGTCGGGTTATCATTTGCTTGAGGTATTTCCATGATCCAGGTTTTTCCCCTGTGAATGTTTAGACTTGATTGCTGTGATCTCCCATCGAGTGTGTTTGCTTTACTGTACTTGTGATTATGAATGTATATCTGAGTCATGATAGACTGAGCACCTGCAGATAGACAGACAGTCAGTTTCTGTGTGATGTTTTGTTGTAAATTGAGTCGCTACACGTGACATGTTTATATCATGCAGTCGTTCTTTCTTTGTGGCTCTCTTCTCCTGCTGGCCACTGGCTATGTGTTGTGCTGACGTAGTTGTCTGTGGGAATATCAAATTGACATATAAGCTTTATGTGTAATGGTACGTGGGCAAGTTGTATGTGTATAATAAATAATACATACAGCAGTTACTTGTTCGTTGATACCCAATCTCGGCAGTACATTGTAATTATGTGAGAGACATACCATTCATTGTTTTTGTTCATGACATTAATGTTGGTGCTCGTGCACTAAATTCCAATCCTCATGTGTCTGTTCTTTATAACCCAAGGAAACATTCAATCCTAGACGATATTTTGCTTGGTTTCTTCTCAAGTACGTGAGCCCACCGTTTACATTAGTCTGTGACAATATGACTCATTTGTTTCTGATATATTTATTTTTTATTCTGTGCATTTGAATGTTCTGAGGTTTACTGTCTTTTTTTTGTTTAGATGAAGGACTGAATCGTTCATCTGTGGTCAGCAAGTGCAGACAGCCTAGAATATCATGTCACTTATACACCTTAGAATAACATGTCATGTTATACAGCCTAGAATAATATGTCACTGTCTGTATACAACCTAGAATAACATGTCATGTATATGTATCTACTACAATAACATGTCACTATATACAGGAACATGAATGAACAAGTTAGGAAAAGCTTGGAAGCAACAGAGATGTGGTTCCTGAGACGAATGTTGTGAATACCTTGGACTGCCAGAGTAACTAACAACGATAGCCTGGAAGAGGCTAAAGAAACTAGAACATTACATACAACTGTAAGACAGACATAACGACATTCTTTGGTCATGTGATGAGAAGAGAGGCATTGGAGAAGATCATGACAACTGAAAAGATCAAGGGGAAAAGAGGCAATGGCAGACCAAGAGAAATTATGCTGAATGGTCTGAGATGGTGGCATGGAGGAATATCATCAGCAGAGTTGATCCAGAACACAGAGGACTGAGATCTAGCAGAGCACTTGACGATATAGCCTAGAATCACGTCTTGTATACCAGATTTTCATTTTTTAACTCAAAATGAACTAGTTGTCTAGAAGTGAGTCAGCCGAGTGGGTGATGTTTACATCTGTGAGTGAATCATCACCAGTTTCATGTCATCCTACAGGCTCAGTTTCATTTTGTGTGGGTTCCATAATATTATGCCCAAATGTAGTTACCTTAGTGTCGTTTCCCCTTGTTGTGTGTTTTGGTTTGTTTCTTGTTTTTGTTTGCTGATGAAGTCAGCGCATTGTCCTCTGGTTTTTGCAATACTTATTTTGTACAGTTGACCTAAACCTCATATTTTATAAATGTTTAAAACGGCAACTGACATATAGCCAAGATATCATTATGCAGTCAAGATATATACGTCCAGATATGTTGGTCATGTTGTTAGGCCCATATTCTTCAATAAGCAAAGGGCACATGAGAAATGATTTGCTCATAACTACAGCAGCCTATTTACTTGTGTCAGTAGACGTCAGATTGTGTCTGTCAGCCTGGGTGGTCACTCTTGGCCACTTTGCTAGAAGAGATATCCCATCACTGTTGGGACATAAACCTTGTCCCACTATTAGTAGGTGGGCAGCCTGCGATAGGTTTTGCAAACTTAGGGGGAATTTACTTAATCCTAGAAACAAACTGCTCATGAATCATGCAGGACAGGCACTAGTTGGATACACCAACACATATGGTGATGGGTCTCACCTGCCATGGCTATACATAAGCCCACCTGTCGCTGGCAGCACTGAGCTACCTGTCTCGTTTCTCCTTCAGCTGGATACACCAACACATACGGTGATGGGTCTCACCTGCCATGTCTCCACGTAGGCTCACTTGTCTCTTGTCCAGTCTTGTCTCAGGTGGACGGTAACTGTCCACCCCCACCCCAACCCCCCTTGATTGTGATGGGTCTGCTCTCGTATGATCTGCTGTAAATAATACCATTTGTATGTGTGGTGTGTTTCATGCAATGATTATGTTGTGTGTTTAATGCAATGATTATGTTTTGTGCTGTGTGTTTCATGTAATGACAATGTTAGCACATAGACCATTATGCATTAATTTTCTGTCATTGTTTTATGCAAATATGCATGAATTTTGTTTCAGTGTCATTTTTGTGTCAGCATTTGAATCCATGTTCCATCAATTCTATAGTGACCTATGTGGACGAAGCTCGTCTTGTTTCATACATTGACATGCTCAGATATGTGAGGACAGTCCTGCAGTCTAACATTTGCTGGTGGGACAGCTCCTGTCATTTTTATGTCACGATGTTTTAGAGCCACAAACATACAAGAAATTAATATATGTCTGTATACAGGAACTGTGTCCATCACCTGATATTAGGCTGAAAGACATATATGTACTTACTATGTACAGATCACACTGGATGCATATGTGTGTGTGTGTTTCTGTGAACATCTTTCAACTCTCATGAGTGAGTATAGTTACTGGAATATTAACCAGTTTGGTCTGCCATATTTCCTGAAGATGTTTGAATTTGTGATACCACTGGTCAGCTATTCTGCTTGTCAATATGAATTTATGACACAGATGGTGTACCATATTTCCTGCAGATATGCACATATGGAAATGAAAGGCAGAAAGATTGGCCTGTCCAATGGAGAAAAATGTGAAGTTTTTACTCATATATTAGACTGGTGACGTACTTCACAGCTCGTGTTCTAAGCTTTGAAGGTGGTAATGCAATATACCTTTGGGACACATATTCTGCATCAGTTCAGAACCCGTCTGGTGAGATGGGATTGATAGTGTAAGTGTGTGTGATCACATGTGATTATGTCTGGCTCCAGACTTGCCAGCATTCATGTGACACATGCTTCTTACCAGAACAATCTAAGCCAGACTTTGCCCACAGATTTGACAAAATACCGAATGTGACATCATAAACAGATTATGACCAAAACATCCCATAATGAGACATTTTGCCAACCCCAATTATGACCATGAACTTGACAAAGACTTTGAGCATCCAATTATTAATGGATGTTTGCCAATAACTCGACCTTGAATCTTCACCTTTGACCTGAGCTGACAGTTGGTCAGATGTTTGTACAACTGTCAGCCAGCAGAGGAATGCTTTTTTAAATAAATAACATTTGTTAAAAGTACAGCTCCTCATCGTTTTGAGGATGCTGTCTGAAATAGTCTTCATTTTCAGTTTAAGAATGTGTTTTAGTTTTTAAGTCTCTTTTCTTACTTGCCAAAACTCTCTCCATCCCTGTATCCCCCTTTCCCCAAAGAGCCAGGTCACAGCCGAGACTTTTTCACGGTTCTAGATACATTGTTTGCTCATCTCTGAGTTGTTTCTTTCAGTTAGCTTTTTATAGTGTTCAACTTTGATGCAAATAATTCAGTCAGTAGCTTCGCTTGGCCTTCTTAAATGCATGTTCATGATGGTACTGCATTTGCATTGTCTTCTCTTTAATATTGATTGCAAAACAGTTCAAATACAAACAGAGAATTGCAAAGATAAATGGATAATTTTAAAAAATCTGGCAACTTTTAGAAGAGCAATATTCACTTTCAAGTTTATAGTTTAATTTGGTAATGATTTATTCATAGTTTTCCTCTTCTACACATAGATCTAGAGGTTGTATATGGGCTGATTTATGTCTAGATCTGTCAGATCAAGGCCATTAAAATCCTGTTCTTCCTTGGTGAGTGGACCAGTGTCCTGCCACATAGACTTAATGTGGTTGACATCATGTCATGTACAGTCCTGCCACACAGATTTCATTGCCAGGTGGTAAATGTTATGTAGAGTCCTGCCACACTAATGGCAGATCCGACAGGTGTGAATGCCATCTGATCATTGCTGACAAGATGTCAGTGATTTGACAGAATGAAAAGTACAGCCCAGATTGAGATAGTCCTGAAGCTCATACATTTGCCAGAATGTAGCAGGAGAACGCAGAGAGACACTTAGCAGTGTCTGTGTGCAGACAAAAATGGGGCCAGTTTCTTAAATCTGGGCAACTCTTGAAGCAAACATCCGGGTGTGTCCTAGAGATGTCAGCGATCATGTACAGTGACAGTAAGAACACAGCCCACAAACCCTCATGATAGATCCCAGCAGTAGTTGGAAACATGTTGAGAGATTTGTTTAATCATCCAGGGTGCAAAGCTAGTTGCCTCTCTTTGACCTGTGACCTGCGGTACAGTTTGAGGCTGAGTGACATCCAGGCATGAGCTCTTCCCACACTGTGCTGATGTTGTGCATGGTTACATACAGGCTAGTTGCATCTCCCTTACAGCACGTCGCAGTCAACTCCCAGCATTTATTGGCTGTTTGTGGTTTTCTGTTACCTTCAGTGGTTTGCCTTTGCTTTGTGAATGGCCAATGCTCATATTGTTGTGGAAATCAACACAAATCGATCTGCTTCCAAACCCACATGCGGCTGACTGTGAGCCTAGTGTGTCTGGGTTGTGGGTCTGCAGTCACCAGCCTAGGCTACAGATGTCAGCTGTGCCTGGTTGGCATGGCAACACAGAGAAAACATAGTTATAGAAGAATATATTAATATAATGTGTGGCTGTACAGAGAATACATTAAATATAAAACATGGTTAAAAAGAGATTATTGTTGAATCATAACCCTGACAGTAGTTGGCCTGGCCGAAAGGATAACAATGCTCTAGCCCTTAAACTTCTGATGCACTGATGGCGGGGTACTGGGATCAATCCCTACACCAGTCAGCATGGCGGGGTACTGGGATCAATCCCTACACTAGTCAGCTGGACTGCAACACTGACTTCTCGTTCAGAAAGCAATGGCAAACTACTGCACGTAAAATTGCCCAGAATATCGACCATGGGTAGGGGTTAATTGGAATGTCCTGCAAAGGACATGAAAATGTAAAATAACCCTGACACACCAACAGCAACCACCACCACAATTTTGATACTGGCTGTCAGCCACCAAACCTGGCCCATTGATGAATGCGGGCAATAAACTGGTCACATAGACTGGCCTCTCACATGTGAAGAGTAAATGGAAGTCTCATGTTTTAGTAGTGCACTTGCCTTCTGCCAAGAATATCTTGTTGAATAGAAATATTGTCTCAGTGAGTACACGCTGTGTAGGAATATTCCAACTTGATCTCAGCTCAACACTTCTTGATGCTTTGTTAATTGTTCACATTTTGCAGTACCATCAGATGATATTCATTATTGATAAATTGTTCAGAATTTACGAAAGGGGGATTTGTATTTTATTTTTTGAATTATTTTAGAGTCAGTTTTAGAAAAGAGATTTGTTTGATTCAAAGCCGACATAACCTGACCAACAAGAAGAAGCAGCGGCTCATGTTGCTGAGCCAGGGAACTCTGACACGTGTGATGACCTAAGTGTCTGCTGTGTTGCCTGTTTTATCTTATCAAGCAGTACACAATAAATGAACTGTTTTTAATGCACCTTGTGTGTCTGTGTATTTCTTTGTGTCAGTTCACCTGTCCACTCTGTTACTGCAGTGAGAACATGTGTTACATTCTGTGAGGAGCTTATATGGTTGTAACCATGAATGATTGGGTGCCCAAGGCATGTAGGTGTGTGGGGCAGTGAACACACTGATAGACTGGCTGCTGCTCCTTGGGGTGGTGGGCTACTAGTATGATAAAGGTGACTGGTGAAAGGTCTCTGGGATCGCAGCTGAACAGAGTATCCAATACTGTCTCAGGGGAGAGTGAGTAGAGCTTCTGGTGGACGCTCAAAGAGTAGAGAGAAAGCCAGGGAGACTTTTGATATGATTGCTACTGGAATCATCAGCCAGGAAATGCTTTGGTGGTTGTTGTAGAGGGACATGTACCAATTGTCAACATCCGTATTTAGAATATAAGTGGGGTCTGAACAACAAGCAGAGAAACACCTGGTGGCAATAGAACTGTGTCTTTTGGGAAAATGCAATGAAATCCATGGGCAGATAGGAGAAATGAGACAGTCTTTCAAGAAGCAGTTAGAAACTACAAACTGGTTAGAGAAATTAGATGTTGGCATCCAGGTTTAGAGATATTGGATGTTGGCAGTCCAGAGTAGAGACATTAAATATAGGACTCCCAGATTAGAGAAGTTAGGTGTAGACAGTGCAGATTAGATGCTGGAAGCCCAGATTAGTGACTTTGGATGTAGATAGCCCAGATTAGAGAAATTGTATGTAGAGAGTACATATTAGATGTAGAAGTCCAGATTGGAGAAATGTTAATGTAAACAGCCTAGATTAGAGAAATTTTATGTAGAAGTCCAGATACAAAGGCAGCTTCCATTCATCATATTGACCACAGAGTGTAGAGAGCAATGGGGTGGCAGGAACAATGAGTGTAGAGAACAAGGGGGTGGCAGGAACATCGCGTGTAGAGAGCAAATGGTTGGCAGGAACAATGAGTGTAGAGAACAAGGGGGTGGCAGGAACATCGCGTGTAGAGAGCAAAGAGGTGGTACAATGGGAAGTCCAACAGTTTACAGATAAACATGCCGACAGAGATGAGACAGTAGTCAACAAGCGCCGCTACTACCCCCAGTTAATGCCCGGTGCTGATCGTGCGTGAGGGTTAGCTTTCCCTGTTACCAGTGTCCCCCGCCATCAGGTGAATCCTCTCCGGCTTCTACGGTTCTTGTAATACAGGGCCCGGATGTCAAGGACAAGAAATCAACATTTTAGTCCAGCTGACCGGCGCGTGGAATGAACCCAATTCGCCGCAGTCTGAAGAGACAGTGTCAGCTGATTCAGCGCCAAACAAAAGTAGGTTTGGACCGAACAAAAAATGGATGGCGGAAAACGGGAAGTTGGGGTTTGTCGCAGTTATGACCACAGTTGTTAATATGTTAGCCGACATGTTGTAGTATATATTAAATTAAAGGAAATTGCTTAGGGCAAACTATTGTGTTGATATTTTAATTGAAACAGCATTTTGCAATGAGAAACTTTCCGCGATATGAATGTAAGCATGTGGCAGGTAGGCCTATAGTACGTCGTTTAAGACGATTAATCATCTCATGGCACTTAAGCCTCTCAGCCACGCCGAGTTGGATATTGATTTTCAAGTATGCGTGCACTAGAGGGGAGAAGGGGGGGGGGGGTGAGAGACTGTCTGAAAGCCGATCTAAGCGTATGTGGTTGACAGATCGAAACTACAGAAGCTAGCTTTCTATTGCGGCCATCAACAAGATATAAATATTCATACACAATGGACATTCCTTGTTCCAGAATAGCCAGTTGGCCGTTTCATAACAATAAAAACATCTTTTGCATTTCAAATAGTTTATCAATACAAGTGTAGGGACTCTCGCAAACCTTTTCCATGTGACCCCGTTCAGAAACGCCATGCCTGGGATGTGATAGAGTCGTGATGAATTAGATACATTTATGACAGAAACACCCAGGAAGTAGTCTCCGCTCGAGCGACTTCCTCTTGATTCGATATCTTTTGAGAATTGCCAAGCAGAAGTCGAAGTGCCGGTGTATTGTCGAATTTTCATCTTCGCTATATGCTTTAGCGACGTGGTTCACACTTGGTCAAGTTTTTACAGTGGCCAAGGCGATCACGATGCGCGTTGTGCTACACTCACAACGCAGTATTAAACGTGAATCCCACTCATAGCTTTACTGTAGGCTGACAGTCAAATCCAACGAAAGACTAATAAGAAAACAAATCAATAAACACCAGACAGGCATGCTGTAATAAATTCATCACAGTAGAGCTATAAACGGAGCCAGTTCTCCATCTCCTCTGTAATAAATCCATAATCTTAGAGCTATAAACGATGCCAGAGCTCAGTTTCTCCTGTAATAAATTTGTCTCCCACAGTAACCACAGCAGCCCGAATGACGGGCCAACTTGTGCGAATGGCGTGCTGCATTTTCTGACTACACTTTTCTTGTATTTTCTGCCCACACCAATCTTCAATTCAGCCTTGTGCATTCTGAATCTCGTTTTGTGTTAGAAGCAAACCCATGTATTTCCGACTGAAAGTGACAAGAGTGTAAAATATGACTGTCCACCGTGTACTACATCGGTTCTCAACCTACGCACCGCGGAGCTCCAGAACCATGATATAGTCCAGGGGTTCCCAACCAGGGGTGATCGCACCCCCAAGGGGTGCGAGATAACATTTCAGAGGGTGCAAAACTTAACCAGCAGGGAAAAAGACAACGACTCTTTCTTAAGTTACCAAACGTAACAATACTAAAATAGAGAAAACGGGGTGGAAGTAAGATGTTACATAACATTTTCAATTTAATAAAACTATGATTTTAAATCAAGATGCTTTGAAAACCATTTACAAATCTGTTTGAATTTAGTTTCTATATTCAGTAGAATAATTACAAATACAACTAATTTGTAAGTTTGGAAAAAATTTTATACATATGCGAGACTTTTATATATGTAGAACTGAAACTGCATTTTTATACATTTATTTATTGATTTCTGTTTTCTGTTTTTCTCACAGACTATTAACCCTTAATCATGTCCCCCCCAAAAAAAAATGGAATGATGACTATGTGCGCTGTGGTTTCACTTGCACCGTAAATGATGATTTGCAAAAACCCCAGTGCATCCTTTGTAATGCTGTATTTTCCAATGCAAATCTGAAGCCATCAAAGCTGCAAGAGCACTTCAACAACAAGCACGGTGGAGACAGTGTTGCAGGTCAAGATGTTGAATCACTAAAAACTAAAAGAGCTCGTTTTGATTCTCGAGGACCCCTTCCAAAATTACCTTTCATTTGTGTTGACAAACCACTGCTGATGGCTTCATACCAAGTGTCATATAAAGTAGCCACGCCCAAAAAGCCCCATACAATTGCAGAACAGCTGATCAAACCATGCGCATTAGATATGGCAACATTTGTTCTGGGCCAAGAAGCAAGAAAAAAGTTGGAATTAAAACCGCTATCAAATAATGTCATTCATAGCCGAATTGGTGATTTGAGTGAGGATATTTTGGATCAAGTTATATCTTAAGCATATGAAAGCTGGCAAGGCCCCTGGTGCAGATAACATCACAACAGAAATGATTAAAGCTTTAGAAGAATTTGGATTAGAGCAAGTCACCAGACTGCTGAACACATTATATGATACTGGAGATATACCTTCTGAATTATGTAACTCTGTATTTATTGCAATCCCAAAGAAATCAGGAGCCTTGGAATGTGATAAACATAGAACAATTAGTATAATGAGTCACATCACAAAGATTTTGCTACGAATTATCATGCAAAGAGTGAGGAAGAAAATACAACTTGAAATAGGGGAAGAACAATGTGGGTTTGTAGAAGGAAAGGGTATAGTAAATTATGTGTATATGCTGCGAACATTTATTGAACGTGCTATAGAAGTAAACAAGGATATCCACCTTTGCTTTATTGACTACACAAAGGCTTTTGATTGAGTTAGACATGTCAACATGATAAGGATGCTTGAAGGTCTACAAATTGATGGGAAAGACATTAGACTTATAAAAAACATATATTGGAAACAACAAGCTGTCATAAGGATTGATAATGAAGAGGGACAATATCAACCTATTAAGAGAGGTGTTAGGCAGGGATGTATATTGTCTCCAGATCTTTTTTCCCTATACAGTGAACATATTTTCAGAAATGTAGAAGATATAAATGGAATCAGCATTGGAGGACGAAACATCAATAAAATTAGTGTCACGGAATTACTGGAGACGCCGACCAGAATGATGGATTCCAGAGATAGCCGTCTCTAGGCGCCGCAACCCTTTGTTGTTGGGAAAGGTTTTCCCAGATCAAACGCCGACCAGAATTCTTTGAGTGCAGGGGACGGATTTCCCTGATCAAAGGGGGACCCGTCGGTATATTGTTTACCCGATCCGAGAATGAGAGAAAGGGGGCCTATCGACACCTGGTTTCTGGCCAAGTCAGTGACGTCATTCAGACACAGTTCTCGGCAGTCAGGATAAAAAGTTTGCAATCAGTGGGCTGGATGGATTTAAACGAAATGGAGTGTTGTTCTGTTCCAATTCTAATTGGGAAAAGAAACTAATGTGTCCCGAGTTGATTAAAGTCGACGGACATTTGTCCATAATGTGAATTGGTGGTTTCAATTCTAGAAAGTAATAGATTACATAAGGTATTAAATAGATAGAGATTATGTATAAGTAATTAAAGGCAGTGCTTCACAAATTGTCAGCAACGCGCGCCGGAATGATATCACCGGGAAAGGGAAACCAATTGAAGTAATGACTAATACTAGGCAGGTAATTGACTGTGCACAATTGGGAGGTACTTGGAATTGAGCGTAGTGATGGGACGTTGTGGGAACCCATTATAGGAGCGTCGGCAGCAGCAGGCTGATGCGTTGCTTAAACTAGGTTGAGTGGTTGTGACAAATTATTAGATGATTGACAGAGGACCTAGTTTGTAGTGTTCTCTGGAGATATATCTTGAATAATAAATAACAAGATAAAGGATATGATTTAGCACGTTTTGTCTAGAGGTCACTCAAATGAGCTAATCATTCCCGCAATAGCCTGTTTTGGAGAACATTTTTCTTTGGCTCAAACCCCCACTGTGAGACCACTATGTATCTACACAGAAATTTATATAAGAAGTAACTAGTTCACCCAAGGCCAGAGAAGATCTGAACTATTAGCGCCTGTACAACTGAGGATCCCTCTCACTCAACATAATGTTGCCAGTGTGCTATTCTTCCGTCACATAGATCTTTCCCTATATTTTGTGTCATTTTGTGACCTATATCAGTTCAATTAATCTTTAGGACTTTAGGACTCATTTATTTGTAGACAAACAAACTTCAACCATAACGGTACATTACATCTGTTGGACAAGACATCTACATGACAGTTTCCTGCCAAAAGTGGGACATACATTCACAAGGAATTGTTTACACCACAATTGTACAAGATAGACATCATGTGATACTTGACAACATCTATACAGGACTTTTCACAATATGTATAACCAACCACAGCACTTAAGACAGTCACAGATACAATACTTGACAGCAACTGTACAAGAAATTCACTGGGGACATGTACTTAAAACACTGGTTCATCGAATACACAATTTATTGAGTTGCTGGTGAGTCGAGTGATGACCATTGTCTCATCTCCTGTCATGTCAACACTTCAATTATTGCATAGAAAATGCATAAAATATGTCACACATGCATGTAGATAAACATGATACAACACCTCCCCATTACTCCACCACCCAATAACTAACTCTACTCCTCCTCTCTCTAATATCTAACTACCCCACTCAGTTACAGTATCTGTCTTCAATTCCTGTCTCTTGGGAGGTTGATAAAATCCTATCATGGGACTCTCAAGGAAGGAACTACTTTTCTGGATCAGTTGACACCCTGTTATCATCAGCAATTGATGTTGGGAAAGCTCCAGGTTGCAGACTTCCTGTAATAAGTTCCATGGCAGATTCATTCCTCTTGAGAACTGAATTTGGGACGATGATTCGGTAATGTCTCTCACTGTTGACCAGACTGTCTGTGAAAATTGTCACTTGGGACTTCACATATCCAGTCCACCTCACTTATCTTCAAGTCTTCATTCTTAAACACTGTGTGAGCACCAGGCTGGATATTTTCTAAGTTTTGTCTTAGATAAACAAACACTCCAAGTTACCCCACAGTTCTCCATGAATGTAGTTCATAGAACAAGATTTGATGTTAGTCTCAGTTGATCCCTGACTGACTCAAGATCACTATCCAGTTCACCACATTGGTAGTGCTTCAGATTGTGTTATTCTCCCATTTGTGCATTCAGCTGTTAAAGAGCTGAGAGAAAAGTCTTCTAAGATTTTCCTGCCTTTTGATAGGGAGTCACTTCTGGATCTAGGACTTCTGTTTAGTTGTCCCAGATGATATATGGATGCCTCTCCTCCATCCTCCTGTTCTCTGTCAATACAAAATGGCACAACATCTCTTTACATTTGTTAAAAGATGATGTGATCATACACTAACATACACAGATGGAGATGGGGAAGGTTAAGGTTGATGATGTAGTGAATTTCACTCTGATGTACTGTGGTTGATATGTGTTCAATTCACCCCTATCTGTGGTAATCACAAGCCTATATGTTGAGACAGGGGTAGCTTAACATAATTCCAAGCATTTATGTGGTCTAAGTTCCACCATGTTTGAACCACAGTAGACCTGGGCACAAGGAGGACCAGACACAGTACAGCAATCATTGTGACATAGCAACATGGGACAGGCATTGTGAAGGGAAATGGAAAATAGGCATTTACAACTGCAATATGCAATATGTATTAACTAATGGCATTTACCCAATTAGCAGACCAGGCATCCATTCCTATGGCTGTGATGTTGGTGCATGAATGTCCTATTCCATATTCACCCACACAGCAAGGCCAGACCTCACCCCCCCCCCTCTCAGACAGACCTGACTCACAGGTACATCATCTGCATCATCATCATGTGCTGTTTCCCCACTGAGTAATGTTCATGTCTACTACAGTCGGTAACAGAAACTCAATTGCATAGCAATGGTTCATATATGCACCAAGCACATATGGGAAAAACATGTTTAGTCCTTGTAAATTTGCATGAGCCATACATTATATTCAGCCAACTAAGACACAGGTTCACACACCTATGGTTCTCTTAGGAACTAGTTTATATGAACCATCCAACAGTAGAGGTAACAGTGTAATACCTCAGAGAGAAATTGTATTAATTCTCTTGAGCATATACTCACCAGGCATCACATGGACTTAGCAATTCTGGCGTGCCACACACAACCTGTTTACATATGGATATTGAAGCATCTTTCCTTCCACTAGATGTGAGAGGCTATTTATTAAATCACCAACTCACTCACTCCATCATTCTCAGCGTTTTACCAAGGAACTTGTACATGTTTACATCACTCATTCCCATTCAGACTGCCATTTGTTAACTCGCACGAGAGCAAAGGTACAGTTGAGTTAAGAATGAGTCATCCTAGGCATGAAGAATGCACAAGGGGTTTGGGTTTGCGAATCTGCATGAGTGTGTCATACATTCATCAAGCATACGCAACCAGTCACAACAAGGGATTGATATGCACTTGGAGTATACAGCGTGAAAGACGTGTCAAGGTTGAAGATGCAGTGTTCAGAATTCTGGCGCACAGAAGTTAGGTTTTCCACTTTCACATTTTATTCATAAAATACTCATACATTCTTCTCATTCGTTTACCAGGCACAACTACAACATTAAAGTATGTTTTAAAGTGGTACCTGCTGTCCAAAGAACAATATATTATTGAATCTTTAAGGGCATTGTTGGGTCATCACATCACACTAGCGACCGCTCTCGGTGAAATTCCCGCTCCTACTAATTAGATTTTAAAATATGGCCCAGGAATAGCGTGGGCTCATTACCTATTAGCCAATCAAAAGACAAGTGCATACCGCCGCCTCCCCCAACTCGTTCTAGAACATACGATCTAATAATAGCCCTTCTATTTGGGATGGTCCCCGTTAAGACTTAAAGTATCTTTATGAAATGTGTCGGACTAGGAATGGGGAATTCTGTTCCATCATGCTACAGTGGTATATCGTTTAACTCAGCGGGTTAAGACTAATGTCGTGGGATGATATTTAGTGAGATTGAGGGTGGTCGGGGGAATAAAGGAAATGTTAATGGTAGGATCTTCCGGTAGGGTGTCTACTGGGGATCCTTCGCTTTCCTTTAGTCTTTCCTTTTCTTACCACGTCTCAGGCCAATGTGATGAACTCCTCTGCCTTATGCCAGAGTTTAGTTCTATGTTGATCAGGATATAAATATCTGAGTACGGCCTTCGGCCTACACTCACATATAGTAGGTCTGAATCGGGTTTCTCTCACCGGGTGTTCTTTCTTCGACAGGTTCTACGGTATCTGAGAACTTAGGGACAACTCAGAGAGGTGGACAATGGCAGTAACACCGAGTGCAGTTTTGCTAAATGGCCTCTGCAATTTGACACCGTTCCACAAATCATAATCTCATCTGAGCCAGGAGTGTTTATCATGAAAAGGCTAAGTGTCAGTGATTGAATTCCCAAAACAGCTGATTTTAATGAACTGTAAACACCTCACTTGACAATGACTGTAGTCGGTAGAGAGGTTTGAATAGTGAAGAGAATCATTCAGTAACATTGTCCAACGAGACAGAAGGTTTAGAGATCTTGTGAGATATGTGAAAGTGTTCCTAGGTCACGGGATTTCTATAGACGTATCAGGTACATCGTGTGTTCCGAACTCATTGGACATTATTCTACCATATTCAACATTAGTAACCAGGCACCCAGACTATCCACGATCAACTGGAAGAAGTCGACCCCTGGCCGGAGAGACGCTTCATTTGGTGAGGTCCCTCTGAACTTGCTGTATTGTGTTGTGGTATGGCCGGACACTATGATGAAAGATCCTGAACTGACTGGTCTCATCTCGCATACACAATAGACTATACTACAGACGGTCTATACACATACAGTGCACACACGTGACACTTTCCTTTATTAAATTATTTTATCATTTGTTAGAAGCCAGAGTTGTGTGGGTATATTCTGGAGGGATATGAAGAGGGGTATTGTCCCGTGGTAAGAAGAGAGAGAGAGAGAGAGAGAGAGAGAGAGAGAGAGAGAGAGAGAGAGAGAGAACGAACGAACGAACGAACGAACGAACAAACTTTATTTTCAAAGGGTTAAGAATTGGGCACGCAGGCCCGTCTAACATTCTGCCCTTCTATCACTCTCTTTCATACGTTATTTCATTCACACATCATTCAAGGCTAACAGAGAACAACAACAATATAAAGGATATGCATTATAAAGGCATGGGCAAAATGCGAACATCAAAACTACACGACACAGTAATATTAGATAATGGTCTGACACTTGTTATTAGCCATGTGGAATATACTGGCCTACCAAAAGGGGACTGGCTGTTGTTATACTAGGGTTTTGTTATTATTATTATTATCTCTATTATTAAGGGGGAAGGTAATCCATATTGAGATAGTGTTCGAATAATTTGCGATTATATGAAAAGGGATTGGTGATGTCTTTGATTTCTTGTGGAAGATTGTTCCACAGCTGAGCTGCAGAGTACGTTAAGCTTGTTTTGTATAAGTCAATCCTAGGCTTCGGAATGTGTATTATATTTAAACGTTTACTGTGTCTAGCATTATATTTAAACAATGGCCAAAGGTAATTTGGGGCATTCCGATGCAGGATTTTGTGAATTAGTTCAGCTTTATTGAAAAGCAGGCGTTTACGGAGTGGTAGTAACTGAAGGCGTTTATACAGGCTAGGATTGTCAGTTAAATGTTTGCTATAAATTAGACTCATGGCCCGTTTCTGGAGTGAGTAAAGTCGCTTGGTGTTTGAATTAGAACAACCGTCCCAGATCGTAGAGCAGTAGTCAAAGTGTGTCTGTATATGAGAAGTATAGAATAGTTTCCTTGTCTCCTCATCAAGGAAGTTTTTAATTTTGGCGAGTTGGTAGACTTTTTTCGCTGTTTGTTTAATGAGCACTTGAACGTGGGAATTAAAGGTTAGGTTTCTATCAATGATTAGGCCTAATGTTTTGTGCTCAATTACACTTTCTCCTGGCATGTTATCGATGTGAAGTTGAAGTGTTGTGTGTGAGCTTAGAGTCTGAAGTCTTTGTCTGGTTGTTAATAACATTGATTTTGTTTTAGTGATGTTAATTTGCATACGGTTTGAATAGCTCCACCTAACTACATTATTTAATTCTTGTTGTAAAGACGACTCAAGTAAAATACAGTTTTCAGCGTTTGTGTACACTGTACAATCGTCTGCAAACAGATCGCAGGACGACGAAAGATGCAAAGGTAGATCGTTAATATATATGGCAAATAGTAGAGGGCCAAGAATAGAGCCTTGCGGTACTTCAATATTGAAGGTAGTGGTTTAAGACAGAGATTTATTATGTGATACTACTTGCTTTCTGTTTGATAGAAAAGATGATATTAGAGTGACTACATTAGGGCCAATTTTCATTGTCTCAAGTTTTTTAATTAAAATAAGATGATCTATCATATCAAATGCTTTCTTGAAATCAATAAACACAGTTCCACATTGACTGTTGTTGTTTATATTCTGGTGCCAATTTTCTATCATGTTTGTTAGGGCCGTATGGCAAGAATATTTTGGTCGAAATCCTGATTGGCTGTCAACAATAAGCTTGTTGCGAACTAAATACTGTAATGTTACTTTATGGATGTATTTTTCTAGTGGCTTAGATAGTGATGATAGTAAAGAAATGGGTCTGTAATTGTTCGGGAGACCATTGTCTAATGAACCAGATTTAAGAAGAGGGTACAATTTGGCGATTTTGAGAGCTGATGGAAAGTGACCTTTGGTGAGACACTGATTATATACATAGGTTAGTGATATACAGATCACTGGCGCAGCACAACGGAGAATCCGGTTGCTGATTCCATCTAACCCAGATGAGGTTGTGTTTTTTAGGTTACTGAGGTAAGTGAATGAGAGAGAGAGAGAGAGAGAGAGAGAGAGAGAGAGAGAGAGAGAGAGAGAGTGATCCAGAGACTGAAGGGGTTGTGTAGACAAAGATCAATTAGATTCCAAGGCTGATGATATAGAATTAAAAGAGTGTGCTTGTTGATTCCTCTCACCCCAGGGACAACATGTGACAATTAGATATGCAGATGATACAGTATTGATTGCAGACAATGCAAAAGATCTACAACAATTAGTAGACGCGGTTGTTGTATACAGTGACAGCTGGGGTTGGAATTAAATTGTAAGAAGACACAGGTTATGGTCGTCACTAGGAAGAACGAAGTACCACAATGTAATATACATGTAAATGGGAATATTCTTCAACAAGTGAATCGGTACAATTATCTCGTAACAGTCATAACATCTGATGGGAGATACCTTGAAGAGATTAGAACAAGAATCGCCATGGCGAAAATAGCCTTTAGCCAGATAAAAAAAACATTCTGACCAATAAAAAGATGTCAATTGAAACGAGAAAAAGAGTGTTGAGGGGATACATAGAGCCTGTTTTTTTTTTTTTTTTTTTTTTTTTTTTTTGTATGGATGTGAAACTTGGACAATGTGCAGTCGAGCTGAAAAACATCTGATGGCTGCAGAAATGTGGTTTCCGAGGAAAATGCAAAGAATACCATGGGCAGACAGAAAAACCAATGACCAAGTACTACAGGAGACAAATGAAAATCGTAAATTGATTAGAGAAATTAGACGTAGACAGTCAAAATTTTTTGGACATGTTATGAGAAGAAATGGATTGGAGAACTTAGTGACAACTGGCAAAATCGAAGGGAACAGACCGAGAGGAAAATACCCGGATGGCTTGGCCACATGGCATGGACGAGACAGGAACACTGAGCTGATCCACGACGCTGGTGATCGAGTGAAATGGCGAGTCATGACCGCCCACGCTTTCCGGCATGGAAAATCAGATTGATTGATTGATTATATCAGATGTCTGGTCTAGTTCCCTGAAGATCTCTCTCCAGTTGGGTGAATCAACTGATGTCTCAAATTGTAGTCAACTCATTGCACTGGTGAGGTATGTCAATGATGGTACTGTGAAGGAAGATTTTCTGTTTTGTGAAGATCTGAAAAAAACCACACAGGGAAAAGATGTGTTCCAGTTTGTGAAAGACTTCTTTGCCAAACGTAATTTAGATATTCACACTATTGGCTCTGTGTGCACTGACGGCGGTCCTGCGATGCTAGGGAATATATCTGAATTTTCAACATTGATGAAGAGGGAAATATCACACTTACAAGTAACTCACTGTGTCAACAACTCATGTGTAAGGCATCATCAGATTACTTCTCTCGCACCACACAAGAAACTTGCAAGTCGTGTGAGAGGAAATAAATGATACATTTTATTGCCGTTGGCTCTTTACAAGTACATAACAGTCGCTATCAAAACCACACACAAAGCCACAGAATTACTATCCCTAGTTTCTAAACCCTAATGCTAATTCTATCTATTTGGTTACACAAATCTCCTATCAATACTACAACGAGGTGCCCGCTACAAAGTCAGTCCCCAGTCTGACTAGCTTGCTCGCGTGGTTACACCCCACGCGGAAGGACCTTGAGGTGTCCTTCGGCTTTCTGCGTGCCGTTCTGTTCAGCACGCTTACATTAGCTGTTTTCGGTTGATTTGCAATCGTGGCTATCATGTAGGCGCCGTGATCCTGTCGTGACCAGAGTTATAACTATCTGGTCACCGTCTCCGTGTCTCATAAGAGAACTAGTTAATAGTTCCCCATTCTATCCCCTACCCTGCCCTTATTCCGGGGCAATGTATCACCTCTAATCTATATGAGGTTGACCACTCTTCCCGGTGGTGTTCTATCTTGAGGCAGACCTCTGGCCTCGTAGTTCAGTCTTTGACACACACCCTCCCCTCCTGTGTTGCGTCATCAACTTTGACTCATTGGTTGTGACGCAAGAGGTTTCTAAAAAATTAGTGTATCTAATTTTTGTCAAAGACTGTAGATAACCTGGCTTTGGGCTACTCAATAGACTTCTACTGCCTAATGTCACAATGTCGTATTCACTTTACTTGGTTACTGGCAATCGCCACAAACTTGTTTGGTTGGCGTGAGCCCTATTCTCAATCGCAATATTATATTAATTAGAGGTATGTCTGAACCGGACCGTTGTCTAATAAGACCTGCCCTCAAATAGTAAATTAACTCACTACCCATACAAAGTTGACTTTCTTAGGGTCAACACATGAATTGCTTCATGTCCCCCATATAATATTAAACAACCATTACACAAGCTGTGTGCGACAGGCTTTACCTATCTCGCTTCCGCGTGTAAAGTTATCTTTCACTGTTAAGTTAGTGTTTCGTTGTCTATTATGTCCCCTGACCCGGAGTTATCTCCCTTTGATCTACAAAAAGTGTATGCAATTTATATGTTTGTTTTTCTGGTTGTTTGCGTGTTTGGATTATATTAATAGTATACTCTACTTTCTAACATGTGTATCTAACTATCATGTGTATGTAAGTAAGTTTTCAAGTGCCATAATTCGGTTGAATGAGGCCACAAAGAAGTGTATCACACTAATTAGTGACTACATTTCCGTCTTATGAGACTTAAAATACTTTCTCTAAGATCTACACTAAACTACACACAACACATTCATCACAGCACAACAAAGAAATCACACATTTGACGCAGACAAAAAATAAAAAGTCGCGTTGAGCGGCAGAAAAATCCGCTGACCGATCTCAATCTCTCTTGTA
This sequence comes from Cepaea hortensis, assembly GCA_963921405.1. Lineage (NCBI taxonomy): Eukaryota > Metazoa > Mollusca > Gastropoda > Stylommatophora > Helicidae > Cepaea > Cepaea hortensis. Next base: position 73,252,950 of record OY992879.1, read on the forward strand.
TAATTTACATTCGCTCTCACTTTCACACTTCTGTCACCCCTATTTCACTTTCACACATCTGTCACACATTTTCCACTTTCACATTTCTGTCACACATTTTTCACTTTCACATTTCTGTCACACATCTTTTACTCTCATAGTTATTTAAAAACCTTGGAGTGACACTGTACAAGTTTGGCTCAGTTTGACAGAGTTGAGCCTCATGACTGTGCGTAAATTGCTGCACAAGTCAAGTATTTACAATATATTTACATGTAAGAAAAAAAATTGATGCTTTGTACCCTGGTATTATTCACCACTATATTCTATTACAATAATATTCTAAATACCGATATACTAATACTAGTTACATAAATATATATTTAATGTGTTACCTATCTTAATCTATCTGTCACATTAATCCTCAAACATTAATCTTTAGCTGTGGACATTAATCCTCAAACAAGCTTACATTACTCCTAATATTTATCTAATTTAAGGGATGTAATCTAACTATTTAAATGAAATTGATGTGAGATGAGTTATGTACCTTTGTGAAATGGATAATGTAAAATGTGATAAGTTACGTACCTTTCTAACATGGGTGATGTTAAATCTAACACAATTATAACTAATGTTTTTAAGTGAAAAAAACTATATGATTGATATTCTTAATCTAAATGGTGTGAATGATGTATGTTTACTTGTATAATATCTTTATCCTATTACGGTGTTAAACTAATTATAATACTAAATGATAATGTTTGTTTAATGGATTGGATCATTAAAATGGAATGAACTCAAATGAAACAAAGTGAAGTGTAGTAAACTAAATGGTACTATTACTATCTAAATTTATTATTGTAGTTTATAATTAGTTGTTATGTTTAAATTACTCTCCTATTCTACTTTTAAGGTAAATAAGTGGGTAAATTAATAATCTATCTAAAGTAAAAAAAAAATGAACACTATTATATTATCTAAATCTAAATCTAAATTAAATGACAATCTACATATAATTTATGACTATATTAAAACGTTATAATACATATCACAATGAGTATTTATATACATGGTATTTAAATACCTCAGGTTAGTTGTTGCCCTGAATGTTCAGAAAATGCTTTCATTGGCATACTATCTATACATTTATCCTGGGTATATGAAATACATTACATAGTCACACTTGAGTCTTATGGGTATTGCACCTGTAGAGTTCGCTTGTGTCGTAGACCACTGTTTTCGTGTCTGTATTAATGTAATGTTCTGACACTGTTTTTCTCTGCCTAACACAAATGATTCACTGGAACACGTATGGAGCCTAGCAAGTAATGAGCTGTCCTCGTTCACAGAGTGATATATTTGTTCCCAGAGCAAAGTTCTTAATTTGGATGTCTACGGACACATAGTAATCAGTGTTCTTCGTACCTAGTTCAGCACATAATGTCTATGTATTTGTAATATATTTAACATAGAATATTTTACTGTACTAAGTTAACATCTATTACTCTACACTATTATGTGGACTTTCTGGTATTTTTACCTCAGATGGTCGACTAAGGGTATCAGCCAAGATGTTATCCTTACCCTTGATATGCTCTATACTAAAGGTGTAATTTTGTAGTATTAGCGACCACCTGTATATACGGTCATTCCGATGCACACCACTCTGTATGACCGTGATTGGGGAGTTGTCAGTCTGGACAATGAAGTGAACACCTGCCAGATATCGATGGAGCTTCCTCACCGCATAGATGACGCTTAGGGCTTCCAACTCTGATATGGAATATCTGGACTCAGTAGGTGTGATCTTGCGGCTCACGTAGCAAATCGGGTGGAAGATGCCATCATAAAATTGGCCTAATACTGCAGCGATGGAGATTCTGCTGGCATCTGTCCTAAGATAATAAACGAGCCCAGGATTAGGCAAGCGGAGAATTGGAACATTACTAAAAAGGATTTTCAATTTTGACAATGCAGAAATTAATAATGCATCTTTGACATCCAATTTTACAGATGCTTTTAACACATTGGAAAATACACTTGTAATTTACGCTAAATTTGGTATGAATTTGCTATAGTAATTTACTAACCCCAAAAGGCTTCTGACCTGCTTCTTTGTGGTAGGCATGGTCAGGTTCATAATTTTGGTAATAATTTTATTGTCAGTCTTTAGTTGACCCTGAGAAATGACATGACCCAAAAAGTCAATTTCTTTTAGGCCCAATTCGACTTTGCTCGGTTTGACAGTGAGCCCGAAGAGTCGCAACCTATCAAAGACATGTCTTAGTTTCAGTAAGTGTGTTGTCCAGTCATCAGTATGGACACATATATCATCTATATAGGTCACTGTATTCGTCACTCCATGAAGTAGATCTCTAGTTAAGCGTACGAAAGTGGCAGGAGCATTCCGAAGACCGAAAGGAAGGAAACGCCACTCGTATAGTCCTAAAGGTGTTGAAAAAGCAGTAAGATGGATGGATTGAGACTGCATAGGGACCTGCCAATATCCGTTAGTAAGATCTAGTTTAGAAAAGATTTTGGAGGTGGACATGTCAAGAATAAGATCTTCGCAGGAAGGAATTGGCTCTGCGTCGATCTTAGTGACGTTGTTGAGTTTTCGATAGTCCACACAGAGGCGAATTGTAGAGTCCTTTTTCTTAACTAGGACGATTGGAAAAGAGTACTCAGAAGTGGATTTCTGGATGATCCCACTAGCTTCTAAATTAAGAATTTCCTTATTTAGATTTTCCCTATAGCTAAGTGGGATTGAGTACGGCCTGCATTTAATAGGCTTAGAGTCCGAAAGAAGAATGGAGTGTTCGATTCTGTCCGTCCTACCTGGAATGTCAGAAAATATGTCTTTGTATTCCGTCACTAATTCTACTAATTGTCGTCGTTGACTGTCTGTTAGTCCCTGTTCTATCTGTATGCTCTCTAATGTAGCAGTCTTGTCCACAATAGGAACGGGAAGTTCCATTCCGTCGTCGTCTACCTGATTCAGTACGGTGGTGGTACTAAGTGCGTATTCTGTATTCTCGCTAGATGTATGGATATCGTCGGATATGCCAGTCTCGCTAACTAGTGTAGTTGCGTTGTGTATGTCTGTCGTCTGATCACTAGATGTGGATGCACTTTGTTCGTCTGTCTCTACTTCTGTCTGTTGTCGTGAAAAGTAAGGTTTCAGCATGTTGACATGGAATATCTTTAAGTGTCCGTTTATTGATATTTCATAGTCAACATCTGAAAGTTGTTGTATCACTTTGAAAGGCCCTTGCCATGAAGTTAACATTTTATTATGCTTGTCTGGTAGTAGCACCATTATGTATTGACCAGTTTCAAGTGTTATTGGTCTAGCACCTTTGTTAGGACTGTGATGTCCGAGGATATCTTCACTGTTTACTGGAGTGAAACCATTCTTCTCCTCCCAGACAGATATTTCTTCATCTGTACAGTGCTTTAGCTGGGGCAGACACCCAAGAATTAACTCAGCACAAGGGTTGTCTAGTATTGCACAAGTAAAGGTATTAGAAAGGAACGGGGTGTTTATACGGGCTCTTGCCAGAGGATAAGTTTCTATATTACCAGAAAAAGTCCGGCATCTTACAGAGTCACCAGTATAATCCTTTGGATTAACAAGTTCCTTTTTCACACCAATAATAGAGCTCCCACTGTCTAGCAAACATCGGCATGGCTTCTCATTGACCAACGTAGAGTGAAACAATAGATTGCCTCTGGAGGCTATAGCTGCGTTTGCATTCTCTACGGAGGATGTTACAAAATGCCCACATTCTAATTTTCCGTCTGCATGAAATTGGTGACATTGGACACAATTGTCAAAGCTTAATACATCGTTCACACAACATACATCCTCAGATTGCTTGAAAGGTAATACATTCTCAACTTCACACTCAGTCTCACTACCACTATCAGAAGATGTATCAATCAAAATAGCATTGTTGGCTTTCATACGTTGGCGGCCCTGACACTTATTTGAATAATGGCCGTAACTGGAACAAAAGAAGCATTTGATTGCACGCCTGTATGCAGATCTTTTGTTTTGTTGCTTCTTGATAACATTTTTAAGATGCGCCGGATAATTTGGCGATTTGTCACACATGGAATAAGTGTCATGCAAAAGTTGACAATAAATACATTTTGATATTTTCCTATCTTTTGTGTCGATTTTCTGAAAGGGTTTTCTCTTACTTTGATAATTTTTTGGTTGGTCTTTCACAAAGGACACTACTTCAGAGTCATTTGAGCTCTTAAAAATATCTCTGTTGGAAGAAAAATATGCAGACCCTTTCTTTTCGAACTGCTCTATGTTCTCAATGTCTGACTGCTGTAGAAATTTAGCAAAAGGAGATGGTATAGTGGATATGATTTTATCCATGGCTATTAAATTTTTAAGTCTATCAAAGTCTTTTCCTATGTTAGCTGCCTTAAGCCATCTATTTAGTACACTCTGAACATTTGAGACGTAGTCAATGAAAGTCTCACTAGGTTTAGGTTTTAAATTTGAGAACTGAACCTGATACCCAGGGGCATCAAGTAAAAAGTGTTGCATTATTCTATCATGGATGTATTGATAGTTAGATCTAAGTTCAGTTGGTATAGCTTCTATCACTTTAAGGGGCTCACCACTTAGGTTCTTCATATAAATCATAGCCCACATGTCTATTGGAACTTAGTGATATTTAAACTGGTACTCGACATTTTCTGTCCAGGCTGATATTGAATCTTCTTTACAATATGGTTTGATAATATTCTTGTATTTGTTGAACTTATTTTCTTCTTGTTGACTTTTAAGTTTAGTGGCAGAGATCTCTGCGTGTGAGTCTACATCCATCTCTTTCATCTTTAACTGTGTCTCTGATTCTACTTGAATTTGTTTTTCCTTGACTTTTATCATTTCATCTATCTCTTTTTGCTTTAGATCTAATTCTCTTTGCTTTAATTCTAGTTCCTTCTGTTTAATTTCCTTATCATGTTCTAACTGTTGTTGCTTAATTTCCTTATCATGTTCTAACTGTTGTTGCTTTAATTCTAATTCTATTTGCTTAACATGTTTGTCATCTTCTAGCTGTTTTTGTTTTGTTATCTCAGCTAGTTGTGCTATTTCTTTTTGATGCTCTCTTTCTCGAGCGCGTTCGTCTCTTTCTGCATCCTTTGCTTCTTTAAATTTCTTATCAGCATATTCTTCTAGCTCTTTACCTGTGTATTGCATTTCTTTGCCTGCTTTTACGAAGTCAGCTAAAGTAGCCATGATGTTAGGTAAATAGCTAGCGTTGACCTACACTGAAGTTCTTATTCACTTATTTTTCTTTGATATGTTATATTTGTTAATATCTGAGCACTGCAAATTGTACTCTTTGTGTATAACCTGAAAAATTTAGTCCTGCGAAAAAACAGAGCACAAAAGTATACTAATGCATTACAAGCTGAAAAAGAGATGCACTATTAATCACATAGCATGCCAAATATGTAGGTTTTACTCAACTTAATGTTCCCGAGAACAAGGAACACACTCCGGTAACACAGGTCACCTTGTTTGGCGCTTCAGTATCGCCCCGAGTTCTCTATCTAGGTCACCTGTTTGGCACTTCGGCATACACACCAATCTTATAATCAGCTGTTGTTCACCCTGGTTTACAGAGTAGCAACAATTAACAAATAGCAAACGACATATTATTCGACAAGTTGACACAATGACAAAGACATGCCCACAAACAAAACAGAATATAGTTTACTTAATATTAAATTGTCAATGTCCTGTCTTCGTTCTAACCGTATATGCCTTTCGTCACTAACCTAGTTTAATCTATGCAAGTGTTGTGCAGACCAGTCTAATTTGCCTGGCTGAAAATAGTGCCATCGTGACGGTAAACACAAGAAAAAGTACCAAAAACAAATTCATTAACTGCTTTGAAATAAACGAGAATATATTAATATTGTTTAAATAAACAAATATATTCAATTACTAACTCGAATAAATAAATAATAGGTAATATAAAGCACTGATTCAGGCGGGCAGCAGTTTACCGATTTGTAAACATTCAGATGCTGATTGCCAATGGCGTAACCCAACTGTTTGTCAATCGTGCTACGTCAGAGGCGCAGCGCTATTTTTAGCTTGCAAAAATCGATAATGTTGCTGGCTGTGTATCGCTCCGCCAAGAATCATTTTTGATAGTTATTCATAAATAAATAAATAATTACATGAATAAATAACAGAAAATAATAATATCAATACTTACAACTTTGAAGAAACACATGATTTAAGTATATAATATTTTACTAAACATAAATAAGCGTTATTTCGTCACGATCAGCACAGTTTCGTTAGCAACTTGTCCTAGTACTGCACACGTTAACCGTCACTGACACAAATTAAATCACTACTTCACTATTTGTAAACTTAGTCTAGAGCCGTGGATGAGTGTATTTGCTTGGCGCTTTCGTCCAAGCACCACTTCTGACACCACATTAATCTTTCATGTGGGTATTAGCTTGGCTCTTTCGTCCAAGCACCACTTCTGACACCACATTAATCTTTGCCTGTCAACAACTCATGTGTAAGGCATCATCAGATTACTTCTCTCGCACCACACAAGAAACTTGCAAGTCGTGTGAGAGGAAATAAATGATACATTTTATTGCCGTTGGCTCTTTACAAGTACATAACAGTCGCTATCAAAACCACACACAAAGCCACAGAATTACTATCCCTAGTTTCTAAACCCTAATGCTAATTCTATCTATTTGGTTACACAAATCTCCTATCAATACTACAACGAGGTGCCCGCTACAAAGTCAGTCCCCAGTCTGACTAGCTTGCTCGCGTGGTTACACCCCACGCGGAAGGACCTTGAGGTGTCCTTCGGCTTTCTGCGTGCCGTTCTGTTCAGCACGCTTACATTAGCTGTTTTCGGTTGATTTGCAATCGTGGCTATCATGTAGGCGCCGTGATCCTGTCGTGACCAGAGTTATAACTATCTGGTCACCGTCTCCGTGTCTCATAAGAGAACTAGTTAATAGTTCTCCATTCTATCCCCTACCCTGCCCTTATTCCGGGGCAAGGTATCACCTCTAATCTATATGAGGTTGACCACTCTTCCCGGTGGTGTTCTATCTTGAGGCAGACCTCTGGCCTCGTAGTTCAGTCTTTGACAACTGTTTTCTGCATCGTCATGCTTTGGCAGCAAAAACATTGCCTCCAAAGTTGAAAAAAAACTAGACACTTCTGTAAAGACCATCAACTGGATTAGGGGTCGTGCTCTGAACCACCGCATCTTTAAGTCCTTCTGTGAAGATCTGGGAAGTGAACACGCAGTTTTGCTTTTCCACTCGGAAGTCCGCTGGCTTTCACGAGGGCAAGCTTTAACCCGCTTCTTTGAAATGCGGGAAGAAATCAAAGTTTTTCTGAAGGAACTGTGATCTGCTTTGAGAACTTGAATCACAAAATTCCATGCAAATGCTGGCTTACTTGGCTGACATTTTCACTCGTATGAATGATCTGAGTGTGTCTCTTCAAGGGGAAGAGATAAACATATTAAAATGTTGTGAAAAGTTGAATGCTTTCAAAGAAAAATTACCTCTTTGGTGTCGACGGGTGGAAAAAGGTAATCTTTCACATTTTCCATCACTTGAAGAAATGGTTGATGATCATGGAACCATAATTCCTGCTGTGCATGAAGAAATTGTGGCTCATTTGGAAATCCTGTCAAAATCGTTTGATGGATATTTTGCAGCTGGAGAATTGAAAATTTCAGAAGAATGGGTCATGAATCCATATTCTTACAACTTGGATAATATGTCAGATGATGAAGAGCTGAAGGAAACTCTTATTGAACTGCGGACAAATCGTGCTCCTGAAATGCAATTTGAAAACAAGACTGTGGAGGAGTATTGGTGTTCAGCAATGAATATGTTTCCAAGACTTTGTGAAACAGCACTAGGTGTCCTCATCCCATTTGCGACAACATACTTATGCGAGTCTGGATTCAGTTCTTTTTTGTCAATAAAAACAAAATCTAGAAATCGCCTGAATCCACAGGCAGACAAGCGGATCGCTACCAGCAATAAAGTACCACGTTTTGACAAAATCATATCTGAGAAACAGCAGCAAAAAAGTCATTAAATTTAAATTCTACAATTTTGAATGTAAATTTTTTTTTTTTTTTTTTTTTTTTTAAATTTTTAATTTACACTTACACTGAATGGAGAACTTAATTTTTGTGTACAGATTGTATTTGACTTTGTTATAACAGTCTTCTTTCTTTTCTTTTTTCTTGCTCTTTGTGTCATTCAAAATTTAGCTTAAATAAATATGATGCTCAAATTCAGTATAAATTGTTTTGTTTTTCTTCTTATGAGATATTAATTATATTACTTTTGTAGGGGGTGCGAGAACATACTAAAAGTTTTCTAGGGGTGCGGGACATAGAAAAGGTTAGGAACCCCTGATATAGACAGTATCGCGCCTATCGTCTGTTTCTTCCCAGAACATTTCTCGATTGCCAGTTTTTGTTTTTACTGGGTCGACCCGAGAGCCTGGTTCAATTTTCTGAAACCTCCGTCTGGATGGAGATACGAGCACAAGCCCGCCGAACAGTGAGGCTAGCATTCTAGGTAATGAGCCACCGCATAGAAGATTATCAGAACGTTATTTAATACATTCTGTTCTGTGGGAGATCACGAGATATGAAACAGCCAGATCGCTAGCGTCATTTGGCAAGGCACTTGATGATTATGATCATGATGATGGTGATGCTGGAGATAATGGTGCTGATGATAAGGATACGGGAATGGCGATGGAGGAGTAGGAGGAAAACGTGGACAATGAACACATTAAAACCCTGTTTTGATGGAAGTAAGAAAAAAAAAGCTATGACTGACTATCTGAACACCGAATTCTGATCACTACATTCTTCAAGGCGTGTCAATCGATATCCTTTACTTTAGTATTCGTGATATTTCAGGAATAACTCGAGGTTATTGATATTTCTGCGTATTACAAACGTCAGTAAAGTATTTTAGCATACGGCGTATTCGTAAGCCATATATAGCAATGCAAATAGGGTCAACCGGCGGTCAACAACGCATTATTGACAGCATCATTGACACCGCAACCAGAGGCATGGTGTCATGTCAGATTTTCTCGCGGCAGTTTGTCATCCAGTGAAATATTTACAATGGCCCCTCACTATGGAGACTGTTCAGAACACTACAGTATCGGCAAATCTGAAATAATGCCTGATTTACATAAAGAGTTTTCAGATCTTCTCGGGTGAAAGCTTAAAGAAGTAGTTTATTGTGAATGCCGTGTGACGAAACATTTATCGACTTCAGTCGTGTCTGTCTTAAGATGTCTGCAAACAATCGTACACGTTGTATTTCACAAAAGCTCTCCATATGTTCAGTATTTATGGTTTTGTGTCTGTTTTTATTATGATGTTAATTTGAATTGCTTTTTATTCAAGTAACTGTAAGAATATGTTTAAATAAGGTTGGATTAGAAAGTTCACTCGGATTGCTTGAGCTCCTAAAAGACAATGGTACACAGACAGATAGATACTAGAGGACACAATAGACATCAGAAGAAACGAAAGCTATGAACATTTTTACAGTCATGTCCCTGACAACGAATCCGTTTACTGTCATGACTATTTTCTAGAGTCTTTCTTTAGTTCTTTAGTTTCTATAGTCTTTTCTATAGATTTTCTATAGTACTATTTCTATAGTCTATTTACTCTCATTTCTAAGACAACTAGTTTGTTTACTGTCAGATCTCAAATAACAAATCTGTTACTGTCACGACTCAGACAATGTACTTGTTTACTGTCACGTCTCAGATAACAAATCTGTCTACTGTCGCATCTCAGACAACAAATCTGTGTACTGTCGCATCTCAGACAATAAATCTGTTTACTGTCGCATCTCAGACAACGAATCTGTTTACTGTCGCATCTCAGACAATAAATCTGTCTACTGTCGCATCTCAGACAACGAATCTGTTTACTGTCGCATCTCAGACAACGAATTTGTTTACTGTCGCATCTCAGACAACGAATATGTCTACTGTCGCATTTCAGACAATAAATCTGTTTACTGTCGCATCTCAGACAATAAATCTGTTTACTGTCGCATCTCAGACAATAAATCTGTTTACTGTCGCATCTCAGACAACGAATCTGTTTACTGTCGCATCTCAGACAACGAATCTGTTTACTGTCGCATCTCAGACAATAAATCTGTTTACTGACGCATCTCAGACAATAAATCTGTTTACTGTCGCATCTCAGACAACGAATCTGTTTACTGTCGCATCTCAAACAACGAATCTGTCTACTGTCGCATCTCAGACAACGAATCTGTTTACTGTCGCATCTCAGACAACGAATCTGTTTACTGTCGTATCTCAGACAACAAATCTGTTTACTGTCGCATCTCAGACAATAAATCTGTTTACTGTCGCATCTCAGACAACGAATCTGTTTACTGTCGCATCTCAGACAATAAATCTGTTTACTGTCGCATCTCAGACAACAAATCTGTTTACTCTACTGCCCCAAATAGCAAGACATGGGGATCTGTCAACATTCTTCAACAACGCAACAAGAATAGACAACTGGTATAGATTATAACAACAACGGGAAAAGGTTTTAATGTGTTGCACATCCTGCACAAGACGTCGCTCAATCCCAGCATGTTCTGGCTGTTTGTGATTTCTTGGCAAGTTTACATTAAGTAGTTTGCCATTGCTTTCTGAACAACCGACACTCATACCTTTGTGTGAGAACCAACGCAAGGCGGTCTGCTTCCAAATCTCTGCAGCTGTGTTTCGAACTCGGTATGCGGGATTACGAACTGCATTCGCAAGGAAGCATACAAAGCGTGTAGATAACATGGAAGACAACGTATAGATAGTATACATGCCAGGACAGGAGAGTAATTACTAATCCCCAGGTTTAAGTGGACAACTCTGCACCTGGCCAACTTGCCCGTGCTGTCAGAATGCGTTGCAAAAGCAGAGATAAAACCTTGGGTGGGTGTGGAAGTTAAGGGGAAACGAGTATGTCTTCCCAAGTTGTCATGAACCAAAACAGACACGGTTCAAAGAGATCAAGAACACCAAGACCTGAGATCTGTGAACATACATGAATACCTGCGCTTCTTGGCAGGGCACGTGACGATGATGATGATGATGATGATAATGATGATGATGATGATGATGATGATGATGATGATGATGATGATGATGATGATGATGATGATGATGATGATGATGATGATGATGAACATGAGATGGGAATGATCTCATGTTGATCTGTCACGGAATTCTGACCATCAATATCTCATATTGATCTGTTACTGAATTCTGACCATCAATATCTCATGTTAATCTGTCACTGAATTCTGACCATCAATATGTCATGTTGATCTGTCACTGAATTAATTATTACCATCAATATTTCTTGGTGATTTGTTACTTAATTCGTAAAATGAATACTCCATTCTAATCTAGCATTTAATTCTTAACACGAATATTCCATGTTGATCTGGCACTTATCTCTTACCATCAATACTCCACTTCTGCCAACATTATTCCCTTTCATCTGTGCAGTGGTGTACCTGTTTGTTGAGACAATGTGGAGTTTACAAACTGTCGAACGCTTCTAGGTGCAACATTTCAGTTAAACAATACCTCCCTGAGTAGAGTTGCCAGACGTCCGGCAAAAAGAGGACATGTCCTTCATTTTAGCCTAATACTCACCTCCGCCAGGCAAAGCTAAAAACCTTTAAAATGTCCGGCTTTTCTTATATTTTATGTTATAATTTGTTATGTAATGTTGTTACATAGTGTCAGGTCTTAGTCAGATATGACTGAGCTACTGTATAACAGTAGACGGTACAACCTGCTTTATGTTAGAGCCGTTTTGCTGATCCGGCAGCTTCTGCAGCTTGTCTTGTTCCAGATGTAGAGGTATTACCTTTCCTCTGGAGTGAACTAGGCAGGCCGAGAGAGGGATCATGCTGCATGGGCAACACATGATCTTTATATTTTAGCCCAGGCTTTGCGCTATGGAGAGGCAATAACTCCATCCCTGGTCTTAACCAGTCTCGGAATCAAAGCGAGAGGCAACTGTTACGGGTTATAAGTCTGTTCAAAGCACTAAAGAAGATTGGCTGCCCACCAACTCTTCTGTCCATTGTGGAATCATTCCACACAGGTACGAAGGAATTAACAAGTTTGATGGTGCAACTTCAGAAGAGTTTGAAATCAAGAGTGGAATTAAGTAAGGTTGTGTACTAGCCCCTACCCTCTTTGGGATATACTTTTCACTTCTACTGAATTCTTTACTGCAAAGCCCACACTGTGTTACCTTTTTTTCTGCCTGCCCTCTACCCTTCCAAAAAAAAGTGTAATTGTTTTCCCTGAGTGACCCTTCCTCAGCGAGGCGAGTCTCCTGTAGGCCAGCAATATCAGTGTTAAGACGATTGAGTTCGGCATCAATCACAGCCGTTTTCTCACATCGTCAATATTGGTCAAGTCAGTGGAAAATCCTGGACACATGGTTCTCACGTTCCAGGTTGCAAGCCGTAGCTTGAGGTTTATATTTTTCTTTTTATTAGTACCTGGTGCATTGGTTTTACAGCCTGCGATCAGATTTTTGTCTTAGCCCCAAGCACACATTAAAGCAGGCAGGCTGTGGTGGATCAGCACCAAATTGGCTGGGGGCTGCCCAGCTTGAGGCGGGCGGTAGATGATCTTCCTCAGAGTGGGTCGTAATTGCAGCATCATCCGCAAAAAGTAACTATCTTATTAGTCCCCTCCTAATTTTGGTCTTGGCCTTCAATCTCTGAGCATTATAGAGGCCGCCATCTGAGCGTGAGTGAATGTATATACCGGCATCCTGATCACGAAAGGCATATTTCAGTAGAAGTGAAAAGTATATCCCAAAGAGGGTGGGGGATAGTACACAACCTTGTTTAACTCCACTCTTGATTTCAAACTCTTCTGAAGTTGCACCATCAAACTTGATTATATCCTTCGTACCTGTGCAAAACGATTCCACAATGGACAGACGAGTTGGTGGGCAGCTAATCTTCTTTAGTGCTTTTAACAGACCCTCACGACTGACCAAATCAAATGCGACACAAATCCGTTAAAATAGCAGATATTAATAACGTACGTTACAAGCAGAGGATTGTCAAATAATTTTTGATCGCAGAAAAAGAAACTGTTGTTAAAATTCACAAACGTTTGTGTGCTGTTTATGGCACTCTTGCAGTCGATAGAAGCATAGTCAGTCGATGAGCGCAGCGAGTTTTGGTTTCTACAAGTGGGGATGTCGAGCTGACTGATCAGCCGCGCTCTGGACGTCCAGCCACAGCCACAGCCACCCGCCGGATCATGTTGGAACGTGCTGACGTCATGGTTCGCAGAGATAGGCGAATCACAAGTCAACAATTGCCCACGCAGCTTTCAATAAGCAAAGGTGATGCGATCGAAATTTTCAAAATCCTAGAATATGCAAAGGCTTGTGCAAGATGGGTTCCCTTGAGCTCTCACAGAGGACCATAAGGCCCAAAGGAAAACAATTATTTCTGAATTGTTGCAGCGGTTTGAGACAGATGGAGATGTCTTTCTTTGTATTTTTTTTTTTTAACATTGTTACAGGAGACGAAACTTTGGTTCATCATTTTGAGCTGGAGACAAAAAGACAGTCAATGGAGTGGCATCATTCTCAATCCCCAGAGAGGAAAAAACTCAAAACAACTCCATCAGCCGGTAAAGTCATGCTCACTGTTTATATAAATAAACACACATCGTATTATTTGGTGCTCACAGAAGGGAGAAGAACGAAAATAGAGACTAGAAGACGCACTAGACAACATAAAATTTGAAAGCTATAGTTACCGACCGGGATCGAACCTGTCGCATCCAAATGACGACGGCGCCTCGCTGCAGGAACAAGTGTACTTCGACGCACGACCAACTAGACACTCCAAAATAAAAGTGTCTTCATTGGTCATGTCTATCATTCACATGAACCTAAGAACTATGGAATATGGATATAATTCGTATCAAACCATTGAGATAGCACCGGGACTCAGAAGTGTTTCCAAGGCACCAGGGCCGGGATATATACTGGCCAAGACCTGCTGACACGTCCACGTCGTGCGTCCTGGGCAACAGGTCTCTTCGGGGACATGGCTAACATCAGTAGGATCGATGATTCCTCCGAAGCCGGAGAGTATCTGCCTGCATGGTGAGGAACCACCAGTCTGCACACCAATAAGCCAACATGGGACAACGGATACTCATGCAAACCCCAGGCCCGGTATGACATCACATTGATGTTGGACAACAGGGTGTATTCATCAGACATACAGGACTTCACGCTGGAGTTCACAGCCAGCGAACACAAGCAAGTAAGCGAGATAGTACTATAGGTCTCATAATTTATATTAAACCAGCATAGGTCAAATAACAAACACACAAACACATAGGACTGTAATGCTGTTGTCGAGTATATGTGAACAAACATTTAAAGAAGAGAAATGATTGGTCGGTTCTAATGCTGTACACGCAAACACAAGAAAACACTGTTTATAGGACACTGATGAGGTTATTCTAGTGGATGTGCTGCCAACAGGTGGAACCATGAATTCGGAAATGTACATCAAAACACTCACAAATCTTAATCGCCGTCACTGCAGGGTTAGGCCTCACAAGAATCGAGAGCAACTGATTCTCCTTCACGAAAACTCGCGTCCTAACACAAGATTGAAACATGGGAGGCAATTGACAAAATGTGGCGGAATGTACTGCCCCGTCCACCTCACAATCCAGACCTGGCATCATCTGATTTCCATCTTTTCGGTCCCCTTAAGAATGCTATCCTTGGGACAAAGTTTGAAGACGACGAGGGAGTGATTAATGCAGTGAAGAAATGGCTACGAAAGCATTACAGTTGAAGACGATTATATTGAGAAGTAGAAATATTTGCTGTACATGTGCATGAACATTGTGACTAAATTCCATTTGTATGTTATTAACGGTTAAAGAGATCATAATTGTGGTGCATAGCTTTCTGACCTACCCTCTTACTATATTTCATCATTTCTCATCATCATTTACTATATTTCATCATTTGATATCATCATTTACTATATTTTATCATTGGTTATCATAATTTACTATATTTCATCATTTGTTATGATTAGTGTATTTGAATTCCATCATTTGTTATTATACATTTATTCCTATTCCATATTTGTTTATTATCAGTTTATTCTTATTCTACTATTTGTTATTATCAGTTTATTTATATTCATTCATATACTATTATTAGTTTGCGAGTTTTTCCATCAATTAAAAAAAATTAGTTGTTGGTATTCCATAATGAGCTATATTAGTTTGTTAGTATTCCATCATTTGCTATATTAGTTTGTTAGTATTCCATCATTTGCTATATAAGTTTGTTAGCATTCCATCATTTCCTATATTAGTTTGTTAGCATTCCATCATTTGTCATATTAGTTTGTTAGCATTCCATCATTTGCTATATTAGTTTGTTAGTATTCCATCATTTGCTATATTAGTTTGTTAGCATTCCATCATTTGTCATATTAGTTTGTTAGCATTCCATCATTTGCTATATTAGTTTGTTAGCATTCCATCATTTGTTATATTAGTTTGTTAGCATTCCACCATTTGCTATATTAGTTTGTTAGCATTCCATCATTTGTTATATTAGTTTGTTAGTATTCCATCATTTGCTATATTAGTTTGTTAGTATTCCATCATTTGCTATATAAGTTTGTTAGCATTCCATCATTTGCTATATTAGTTTGTTATTAACCGTCTCCGTGGCGAAGAGTTTAAAACGCAGTTCGTGATTCCGCATTCGAAACACAGCTGCGGGCAATTTGGCAGCAGACCGCTTTGTGCTGGTTTTTTACGAATTGGTATGTGTCAACGTCTCACGTCATACATCTGTTTTGTGTCGTGACAGGTCGTGAACATATCAATAAAGTCCAGTGACTCTAAATCATATGTTTAAGCTTTTAATAAATACATCACAGGTTTATCTCAATATATTTACACAATCTGTATATAAACCCTCACTGCGCTCGTTCGTTCATAACATAGCACCTCAGCTCACATATCTAGAGCACACGCTGTATCACAGAATAACGCTCTCGCTGCTATCAAACAGTTATAATGCTCATCCAAAGCTCTGATGGAATACACTTCAATCATTCTTAGCCAACACTCGGACACATCCTCTCCTGATCACAGTCCAGTCTCGTCTCCCAGGTTTCGTCCTAGGTCTAGCGTCACGTGGTCTTGGACCGCGTGCAATCAGAGGGTCCTCGTGTCTTTCAGGCTAGTCATGGTCTCTAATGCGTCTCAGGAAAGGGGTCTCGATCCAACCCCACCCCACTTCACCCCAGGTCAGTCTATTTGTTACTAACTGTTGTCTCCCTTACTACAGTCCAAGGGTGACCTGTCCTGCCTAGTATTCTTATGTCCTATCCACTATGTCCTGTCTCTGGCCTATGTCCTCTTTATCATACTCCCAGGACGCTGACAGTATGGGTGCCGGACGTTCAGAAAGCAATGGCAAACTACTAAAGGTAAAATGTATAATTGACAAGAGATCACAACAGCAAAAAATGCTGGTGCTGATTGCGACGTCCTTTAAAGGATATGCAACTAACCTTTTAGTTTGTTAGTATTCCATCATTTGTTATATTAGTTTGTTAGTATTTCATCATTTCTTATTCTCAACGTACTAGTATACCATCATTTTCCCCCTTAAGTTAGTTTGTTAATAATTTCATCAATTCTTGTTTTAATTTGTTGTTATTATTTCATCATTTGTTATATTAGTTTCTTCGTATTTCATAATTTATCTACTAGTTTATTAGCATTTCATAATTTTTATATTTTAGTTTATTAGTATTTCATCATTTTTAAAATATTATTTTGTTAGTATTCCATCATTTGTTATATTAGTTTGTTAGTATTTCATCATTTGTTATATTAGTTTGTTAGTATTTCATCATTTGTTATTCTCAATGTGTTACTATACCATCATTTGTTTTCTGTTTTCTAAAATTAATTTGTTAATATTTCATAATTTATTATATTAGTTTGTTAGTATTTCATCATTTGTTATATTAGTTTATTAGTATTTTATCATTTATTATATTAGCTTGTTATTATTTCATCATTTTTTATATTAGTTTGTTAGTATTTCATCATTTGTTATATTAGTTTCTCAGTATTTCATAATTTATTATATTAGTTTGTTAGTATTTCATCATTTTTTATATTAGTTTATTAGTATTTCATCATTTATTATATTAGCTTGTTATTATTTCATCATTTTTTATATTAGTTTGTTAGTATTTCATCATTTGTTATATTAGTTTGTTAGTATTTCATCTTTTTTATATTAGTTTGTTATTATTTCATCATTTGTTATATTAGTTTGTTATTATTTCATCATTTGTTATATTAGTTTGATTGTAATCCAACTCCGTGGCGAAGGGGTTACGGACGCAGTTCGTTATTCCGTATACCCGCGTTAGAAACACAGCTGTGCGCGGTTTGGCAGCAGACTGCCTTGCGTTGGTTTTTTATGAAATGGTATGGGTGCCGGTCGTTCAGAAAGCAATGGCAAACTACTACACGTAAACTTGCCAAGAGATCACAACAGCATAAAATACTGGTGTTGACTGCAATGTCCTGTAAAGGATACGAAACTAACTTTAACTTTTAGTAATCCATCATTTGTTTTTATCAATTACGTTGTGTTCATTACGGATTCAAAGAATATGCTTAGCAAGGTGGAGAAAGGAATGTTTCGTGTGGAATGGCTCTCGTCGCTTCAGAGGTCACAGATTGTGAGAATTGTATGGATATTTTTCCCTGGCCATGCGGGTGTACGGGGGAATGAACAGGCTGATAGGCTAGCAGGGAATGCACCTCTTGGTGGTATCTTGCCTATGGACAAGGGGGAGGTGGTCGAGCGCTTGTGGGACCAGGTGGAGAAGGCGGAGGAACAGATTGAGAACCCATATGTGGAAAGAATGAGATTGCGGAGGATCGGCAGGGGTTCTGGAAGAATCTCAAAACTGAGAGGGAAGACCAGGAGAACATTTAATCAGATAGCGGTGGGAACAATTAGTAGTATGACTCTTCGCTGGCTGTTGAACGAGGGGATTGAGCACGTATGCGAATGTTCTGAGTGCAGTGATGTCGGTTCTTGACTCGACTCAACTCAACTATTTTCAATGTCTTAGCATTCCATCATTTGTTATTGTCAAAGAGTTAACCTCCCATCAATTGTTATATTAGTTTGTTAGTATTCCATCAATTGTTATATTAGTTTGTTAGTATTCCACATTTTTGCTACTGTTAGGTGGATAGGCTTCCATACATTTCAGACACAGCTACATAACGTTCTCACTAAAGAAGAAAACATACAGGCACAATTTATTGAACCTGTTTCATTGATTCTGTTTCTCTTACTGTCGATCCAGGGTGTTCTGTGAACCGCCGCTAATTTGCAAAACTCATTCACGCTCTGTTGAGAGATATGGCGCGTAACAACCCCATCTGCTATTGGTCAGTATTTGGACACGTCATAGGAGCTTTGTCATAAGAACAGAAACTTACTTATATTCATCTTTAAAGGGGGTTTCATGGTTCGGAATTTCTTGCCCGTAAACTTTTAAACTGTGTTTTATTTGCGGGAGAAAACATACAATAACTGACAACTACAATTTTCATTTAGTCGTGTGCTAATCGCTACATATGTTTAGCAGTTATTCATTTGCCAATTGCTACATACATTTAGCTGTGAGAGAAAACACAATGGGATATAAATCACGTGGAATTGTTTTCGCAATTTTGCAGTTGTTAATATATTTTTCGGTAACTGAAGGGAAGGCATTTTATCGGGCCAATCTGTGCGATGTCAAAACCAGACTGTCTAATAAATGTATGACACTGGTCAGCAGAGACGAAAGCTCGTTGAATTGCTGCGTTCGATGCAGCTCCAACAGCACTTGCCTTGGGGCTAGTCTGCAGTTGAACACAAGCACCTGCTATCTCCACAGTCAATGCAATGCTACAAGTAATTGCTCCAAGGGAGACATTGGTTTCAAATATTACCTGAAAAAAGTAGACAAGCTACCATGTGTTAGCGGCACCTGGAATGAAACAACGGGCACTTGCAAGTGTTCCTACCCGAGGGTGCAGCCTTTGTGTCAACTACCTGCCAACTGCACAGAATTCGCCCAGAACTGGCCTACAACGTTCGGGGACTCATTGATTCCAGTCAATCCACCGCCAATCACCAGAAATATTATTGTTATATGCTCCCGGACACAAACCACCTTGTCCACAATGGTGTTGCGTTATACGGGAGAACTGAATTTCAACAGAACGTGGAAGGAGTATGCCGATGGTTTCTACACACCTCCTCCTCCATACAACTTAAGTTTCTGGTCAGGGATGGAAGCAGTACGTTCTCTCTTGGGGTCAAAACCTCGTGATATTAGAATTAACATTGTGTTTAACAGTGGATCGCCTAGCAGGTATGATCACAGATATTTAGATGTTATTATAGGGGACAGTAGTACAAACTACATGCTAACATACAAAACCCACAAATCAACTTACTCTCGGGGATTCTGTCTGCAGCTCAGCAACATGACCTCATTCTCAACCTGGAACGCCGACCATGACAATAACATCACAGAAAACTGGGCTTCAAGAGCTGGCGCGGGCTGGTGGTTCCCGGCCTCGAACTTCACCTGCAACCCCCTGGGGTCCTTCTACAGCAACAAGTCAACCCCTCCCACCGTCGACGCCTACGCTCGGTTCACCGAGGTCAGCGTGGATCGCATCAAGAATCTTCTTCAGGTGGAAATGGTTATCGAAGAAACATACGCCTGACTGTCTGATGTTCCTAGGACCCATGTCAACTGGAGGGTTCTCTTGTTAAGAACAACAAATTCTCGTATTCAAATAAAAACATATCATGTACACAGACGAAGAGATCAACGAGCATTTGTTAGAAACGTGCTATTTGGCCAACTTCTGTAGGACAATGTTATTATCGTCATGTGTAGGCAATTGTTGTTATTTCCGTGTGTTTTAGATCTCTCTCTTTCTCTCTCTCTCTCTCTCTCTCTCTCTCTCTCTCTCTCTCTCTCTCTCTCTCTCTCTCTCTCTCTCTCCCCTCTCTCTCTCTCTCCTATAAATAAATGAAAAAAAATGAAAATAACGTTTGTTCGTTCGTTCGTTCGTTCTCTCTCTCTCTCCCTCTCTCTCTCTCTCTCTCTCTCTCTCTCCCTCTCTCTCTCTCTCTCTCTCTCTCTCTCTCTCTCTTTCTCTCTATCTCTCCCCCCTCTCTCTCTCCTATAAATAAATGGAAAAAAAATGAAAATAACATTTGTTCGTTCGTTCGTTCGTTCGTTCGTTCTCTCTCTCTCTCTCTCTCTCTCTCTCTCCTCTCTCTCTCTCTCTCTCTCTCTCTCTCTCTCTCTCTCTCTCTCTCCCTCTCTCTCTCTCTCTCTCTCTCTCGTTGGTCCTGTGCCTATTTATAATGTTATCAGGTTTTCTCAATGTGTCCTACATAGCGCCTATGTCTTTTCAATACCCCTTGATCCACTTGTATTTATTTAGTTCTCTGAATGAACGCCACTTCTGTCATACAATTTCAGTCCTTCCACCCTACCCTGGCACTAATTAATGATTGTTGGTAGTTTATTTCTTAGTAACTGTTTTTGTCCATCTCATTGTTTCTGATCCACACAGTAGTTCTGAATGTAAGTTATAATTAAACATGATACGTTTGGTGCTAAGAGGTCAGCGTAGCCGAGAGGGTTAAGACGCTCGAGCTTGAACTTCCTGTGCTCTAACGGTGGGGGTAAAGGGTTCTTTCCACACACCGGTCAGTTGGACTTAAAGTTGATTTCTCGTCCAGAAAGCGATGGCAAGCTGCTGAACGTAAAATTGCCCGTTAGCTACTACATAGCCAGACTACTTGTGGGCGTGGCGTGCTGATATTTTCTGACCTTATGCGGGCATGCTCAATATCGATGTTGATACGTTGATCTGAAAGGCCTCGTTTTGATTAAAAGCAAACCCATGTATTTCGGAATGAAATAGAAGAGAGCGTAAAAATTGACTGTTCACCGTATAGTGTAGCGGTTCTCAACCTATGTGCCACGGCTACCACAGGAAAATAAAACTGACCGGTGATTAAGTTGCTGTCGATTGGATTTGTTTCGTGGCATTTTTCGAACGTGTGAACTAAAAATTAAATTATGTCGTTTCAATATTAAGTTTTCAAAGGGCATTTTTGAATGTGCTGTTTTCTTATTTTGCTACCTATATATTTATGTATTATTAAATTTTGGCCTATTACGTGTTTTTTTTTTTTTTTTTTTTTTTTTTTAAATTTAATTTCACATAAAAACTTACATTTTAAAGCAGAGTTTGCAAACCTCTCCTATTGGAAAATACAGAGACTGAATGTGAAAATATAGCTACAATTTTTACTAATTGTTCAAACAGGGAAGCCGAGAAAAGGATGCTGTTGGTGAGAAGAGCTGCGGATGGTTTAAAAAAATATTGTTTGCATATCCTTTACAGGACCTCGCTGTCAACATCAGCATCTTTCAGCTGATTGTTGATTTCTTTGGCAAAATTACGCTCAGTAGTTTGCCATTGCTTTTTGAGCGGCCGGCTTATATACCCCGTAAGTTACCGATGCGATTCGAACGACTGCTGATTCTACTTACGAGAGTATACGAGATTACGGAGAAAAGTTGCTAACCTCTAGGCCAGGAAGCCGGCTGCGGATGGTTAGTGTGGTCGAAAACTGCTGTATGTGGTCTTCAACACACAGTGTTGGTGTCTGATGGTCGTCTCCACTGGATAGTGAGTGGTAATCTATTTTTTGTGGGGGGGGGGGGGTGGAGATTTGGGGGGAGGGGCGTGAGGGAGAGGGGGGGCGTGAGGGAGAGGGGTGTTTTTTTTTAGACGAAGAATGATGAGAACGCTGCTGTGGAATAGAAAGAATGATGAAAATATCTTGAAAGAAATTAATTCTCAAAGAGAACTGGTTAATCGTAGCAGAAGGAGACATCATTTGTCATGTCATGTGATGGGGACAGCTGGAGCACGTGGTCGCAAAGGGAAGGTTGGAGGGGAAGAGGGGCAGGCGGAGGCCAAGAGAGAAGATGCTGGGCAGTTTGACGTCATGGCATGGGGGAATGTCGGTATCAAAAATTATTGGTAGCACACGAGATAGAAGGTGGTGGACAGACACACCATCACCAGCGACACACGGCATGGAATATAAGAAGAAATGATGGCGGAGGAAGTGAAACATTATATATGTGTGTCCATGTGTGATAATTTATACGTGAGATTATGTGTGAGAGATTATGTTGTGTGTGTGTGTGTGTGTGTGTGTGTGTGTGTGTGTGTGTGTGTGTGTGAAAAGGGAGAGAGCGACTCAGAGTGAAATAGAGAGAATGTGTGAGTGAGATTGTGTGTGAGAGATTATGTGTTGAGAAAGAGGGCGCGAGAGAGAGAGAGAGAGAGAGAGAGAGAGAGAGAGAGAGAGAGAGAGAGAGAGAGAGAGAGAGAGAGAGAGAATGTGTGAGAAAAGGAAGCGATTTTATGTTATGTGCGTGAGGTAATGTATGAGCGAGTCTGTGACACCGGGGTAAGTGGACATCTCTGAGTGCTCTGTGCTCCCCAGAGCAGAATACCCACTCACCCTGGCTACTTAAAAGGTTGCTATGGGCTAAGGTTGTAGACCACAGCCATATTGGCGTTGAAAGCTAGGGGAAACTACAACATTACTCATACAAAAATACTCAACATAGCAGCCGAAGCAGAATAGCAAAGATCTAATAGTGATGACGCCAGAGCAGGCAGATCATTGAAGCGAGCCGGGAAAGAGAAGCAAAGGAGAACAAGAAAAAGTAATGAAGATGGCGGTAGAGAGCCCGGAAGTCATCATCATGTGCCATGACAATTGGCGTGGAGGCCAAGGTTCGCCATCTCACATGATCACCAGTCCTGGGTCAGCTCTGTGTTGTTGTCCCTGTGATGCCACGTGACCTAGCGAACGGAGTATTTATCTTTTTGTCTTCACCTTGCTCTTTTACTATCAGATCCTCCCCATCCTCCTCCTCCTCTTCTTTCTTCTTCTTCTTCTTCTTCTTCTTCTTCTTCTTCTTCTTCTTCTTCTTCTTCTTCTTCTTCTTCTTCTTCTTCTTCTTCTTCTTCTTCTTCTTCTTCTTGGGTTTGTTAGTGTGTGTGTGTGTGTGTGTGTGTGTGTGTGTGTGTATGTGTGCGCACATTGTTTGTGAGTGTCTATGTGTGTGTGTTGGTGAGAAGAGAGAGAGAGAGAGAGAGAGAGAGAGAGAGAGAGAGAGAGAGAGAGAGAGAGAGAGAGATTTAAGCGCACGCATATCATGTAACATGCTATTACATATTTTGTGTGTATTCTCATGTTCATATTATCATTATGAATGCAAATTGAATTTATAATTTATAATATGAACACATGTACATCACTGTAGAGTGAGTGAGAGAGTTAGGGAGTATGAGTGAGAGAGAGTTAATGCCTGTGAGTGTGTGTGTGTGTGTGTGTGTGTGTGTGTGTGTGTGTGTGTGTGTGCCTGTGTAATAGAGAGAGAGAGAGAGAGAGAGACGAGAGAGAGTGGGAGAGAGCGAGAGAGAGTTGAGTGCACGCATGTCCTGTAACATGCCATTCCATATTCTTTGTGTATTTTCATCTTTCACGTTATCATTTTGTATGCCACTTGATTTTATCACGTATAATATAACATTACTGTAATGTGAGTGAAAGCGTTAGAGAGTGGTGGAGAGAGAGAGAGAGAGAGAGAGAGAGAGAGAGAGTATGTGAGATAGAGAAGAGATAGAGAGAGAGTGAGAGAGAGAGAGGAGAGAGAGAGAGAGAGAGAGAGAGAGAGAGAGAGAGAGAGAGAGAGAGAGAGAGAGTTGAATTGCATCACCAATATTTTACGCTACACAATGTATATGTACAATTATTTCTAAATTTCTTACAATTTTTGAGAGAATGCTCACGACAATCGCCAGTGTCTCAACTGTGTGTAAAGTGTGGGAGTTTGTTCTTATTAGTTTCAGTGATCATGTGAGGCATCATGTATGTGTCTAGATGTGAGGATGTGTGTGTGGGTGTTTATGTGAGGGATGTGTGTGTGAGGGGTGTGGGGAATGTATGTGTGGAGGGGTTGTGTGTGGGGATGTGTGTGGGTTGATGCGTGATGTGTGGATAGGTGAAGAGATGTGTGGTCGGTGGGGGATGTATGTGTGTGAGGGATGTGTGTGTGGGTGGGGATATTTTGGAGGATGGTTGGAAGTATGTGGGTGTTGGTTGGTTGGGGGTGTGGGTAGGGAATGTGTATTTGGGTTGGTGAATGGATGTATAGGAGATATGTGTGGGTTGGGGGATGGGTGTGGGGGATGGGTGTGGGGGTGTGTCTGTGAATGGGATATGTCTGTGTGGGTCTGAGTGGGTGAGTGTGGATAGGGTAAATGTGAGTGGATGGAGGATGTTTGTGTGGGTGGTGAGGATGTTTGTAGATGAGGGATGTGTGGGTGGGTGGGGAGATGTGTGGGCGGGGATGTGTATGGGGAATGCATGTGGGGAATGTGTGTATGGGGGTATGCGTTTATGGGTGGGGTGGTGTGTGGGAGGGGAGATTGTGAGGGATGGGGGAGGTGTGGGATGTGCGGGTGGATGAAGGATGTATGTGAGGATGGGGGATGTGTGTTTGGCTGGGTGGTTGGGGTGTGTGTTGGTGGGAGGGTAGATGAGAGATGCATGTGTTCATGGATGGGTGGGTGATGTGTGGGTGTGAGTGGTTGATGGATGAGTATGTGAGTGGGTTGATGTGTGTGAGAGATGAACGTATGGGTGGGGGATTATGTGTGGGTGGGAAGGCGGATGTGTGTGGGTGGGTTATATGTGGGTTATGGGGTGTGTGTGGGTGTTTGGTGTGTGTTTTTGGTTGAGGAATGTGTTGATGGGTGAGGATTTGTGTATGGGTGGGGAGATGTGTGTGTGTGTGTGTGTGTGTGTGTGTTTGTGTGAATGTAGTGTATGGGTGGTGAGATGTGTAGTTATGGGATTGTGATTGGGGATTGGAGATCGGGGGGGGGGGGGTGAGAGGGTGGGTGGAGGATGTGTGGGGGTGAGTGTGTGTAGGTTGGGGGTGGGAGGGAATGTGTGTGTGTGTGGGTGCAGGATGCGTGGGTGGGTGAGATTGTGTGGGTGGGTGATATGTGTGTGAGTGGGGGATGTGTGGGTGGGTGCGGGTTTTGTGTGTGGGTAAGTGCAGGATATGTGAGTTGGCGGGAATATGTGTGTGTGGGTGTTGGATATGTGGTTGGGTGATGTGTGTTTGGCTGAGTGGTTGGGGGTGTGTGGGTTGGTGGTGGAGGATATATGGATGGTTGAGTGTTGGTAGGTTATGGGATGGGTGGAGGATTTGTGCGTGTGGGTGGGGAGATGTGTGAAGGTGGTGGATGTGGGGTGGGTATGGATGGGTGGTTGTATGCATGTGTGTCTGGGATTGTGTGTGGGTTTGTGGGGGATGTGTGTGAGGGATGTGTGGTGTATGGGAGATGTGTGTGTGTGGGGAGAGATGGTGTATGTGGGGATGTGTGTGGGATGTATGGGTTTGGGGATGGGTGGATGAATGGGGTCATGTATATGCCTGTGAGTATGTGTGTGGTTGGGTGGTGGATGTGTGTGTGTGGGACACGCGGATGCATAGGGGATGGGTGGGTGGGTGGGGGATTTGTCTCATAACATGGTAATACGCATTGTTTATACTTACAAACAGCTTTCTTTGGTCATGTAATGAGAAGAGAGGCATTGGAGAACATCGTGACAACTTGAAAGATCGAGGAGAAGAGAGGCAGAGGCAGACAAAGAGAAATGATGCTGGATGGATTGAGACGGTGGCACGGAGGAATATCAGAAGCAGAGTTGATCCAGAAAACCAAAGACCGAGATCTGTGGAGAGCCATGAACGCCTACGCCAGCTGGCAGGGCACTTGATGATGATGATGTTAAATAAATAGGGGGACAGTACACAGCCTGACGGACTTCTTGCTTGATGTCAAACCAATCTGATATCTCGCCATCTATTCTAACTGCTGCTTGTTGGTCTAGGTAGAGCATTTTTATGAGTTGTATTACATGTGATGGAAAGCCCATATCCCTCATGATTTCCCACAGTTTCTAATGTTGCACACAGTCAAATGTCTTTGAATAATCTACAAAACATGAGAATATGTTACAAAACATGAGAAAAGGTTTACATTAAATTCTCTGCACTTCCCTATTATTATACGCGTGTTGAGTATGTAATCTCATGTTCCTCTTCCTTGTCTAAATCCAGATTGAACCACGTTAATCTCTTCTTCCATTTTCTTACGAAGTCTTCCCATTATGATTTTTAGTAGAATTTTACTTGCACGACTAATCAGGGCAACATCTCTACAGTTGGTGCATAATTTCAGGTTGCCCATTTTTGGTATTGGAATGAAGATAGTTCTCTGGCAATCTTTTGGCCATATACCACATTTCCATATCTTTTTATATAATGCGTGATAGATTTGTATGCTTTACATCTGTCCGCGGTTGTTTGTAGCGTGAACTGCATATTCGGGAAGATGGCGGCCGGCTGTTGCTGAATTGACTGGTTTGCCTTTTCGGTTCACGAGTGCATTTTTGAGGAGACTCATGGGATTCGTCGCTGGAGCTACGGAGTTCGTGCTTTGTGTAGCGCTTTCGGCAGGTCGCCCTGCGGAAAGAAACCGAGCCACATGGGATAAAATCCGGGTCAATGAAGTCTTTCTGGTGACTGCCGATTCTATCGTGGATGGCTTTTGTGTTGGCATTCTGGCGGCGGCATTACGCACAGTGTACCTGTGCGGGCTGTTGGCTTGCCGAGACTCCTGTCTATTCCATTGTTCACACAGAATAGTAAGGAGCATTTTGTGTTATATTTAATGGCACAGGAACGGAGCATAATGGGGACGACCCGTTGCCGTGAAGTTGGAACCGCGACTAACTAACTAACTAACTAACTAACTAACTAACTAACTAACTAACTAACTAACTAACCATATTACTAACTAACTAACTAACTAATCAACTAACTAACTAACTAACAAACTATATAACAAACTAACTAACTGACTGACTAACTAACTAACTAACTAACTAACTAACTAACTAACTGACTGACTGACTGACTGACTGACTAACTAGATTTGTATGCTTTCTTCTCCTCCCGCTTTAATTAGTTCAGCTGGTATCTCATCACATCCAGGTGATTTACCATTCTTCGGGTTCTTTATTGCCCAAGCAATTTCATCTAATGAGGGTTCAGGTTCTGTCTCTGCTGTCATTGGTTCATGTATCTCATTCATAACCTCACTGTCATTCATATCATACATTCCATTGCAGTATTCCTGCCATATTTCTAGAATGTATCTAGATTCTGTTAAGGTATTTCCAAACTTATCACAAATAACATTCAATTGAGGTTGAACATTTCGGTACTTTTGCTTTCTTTCACCCCAAACAAACTTTGCCAGCTATATTTAGAGTCACCAGCTATATTTAACGCCGACGGTGATCTCCTCTGTGTTCGGGTGGAGTGCGTGCCAGTGCGTTTCAATTGCCCCACACCACAGTGTTGTTTATTTGGGCTGTGGCAACCGTTTCTGTCTCCCTTCGATCCTCATTTGCATCGGTCCTGCAATCACTTTCCGTTTAGGGTTAGGGCTAGGGGGTAGGGTTAGGGGTAGGGTACACACACTAACCCTAACCCTAATCCTAATCCTAACCCTACCCACTAACCCTAACCGGAAAGTGAAAGAATAGCGCACCACCGCCGCCGCATAGAATTGCTCACCGAGCTACGGCGCAACACACGGAAACCCCCTGAATGTTCGGCGCAACACAGGGAACCCCTGGATGTGACGTCATACCCTGGGATTCCCTTTTGTTTGGGGTGAAATAAAGCAAAAGTACCAACATTTCTTGTCAATAACTTCATTTCTTTGAACATTTCGTAATCTCTTCAAGTCTTATGATAGTGCTCTATTCTGGTACAGCAATTTTGCATAAATTGGGTTTTGTCCTTTCTTGTGTTCTTTCTTATTTCTCGAGTTAAAGATTTATACTTCATCCTGCTGTTATCGGATTCACCTCCTTTCTGTTTCTGTTCCCTTCGTTGTTTTATTAATTCTAATGTGTCTGATGTAATCCATGGCTTATGTTGTTTTTTCTTGGTCGGAATTAAATCTTTAGCTGTAGTTATCAAGATATCTCTTGCTTGTACTGCCAATTCATCATGTCTCAATTCCTCCTGTATAGACATCAAGACGCTCAAAACGATTCTTCACTTCTACGTTGTATGCATCTGATATTTTTGTGAGATCAAAACGTAGTGGCCTTGGTCCTCGGGTAAACTGTTTGAGTTTTACTTTCACATCTGCTACTAATAACTGATGATCTGTATCACAGTCTGCACTTCGTAAGGTTTTTGCCGATGTTATACTTGATCTCCATCTTCTTTGTATTAAAATAATCTATCTGGTTTTTGATAGTACTGTCCGGGGACTTCCACGTGAAGAGTCTTCTTGGGTGTTGTTTAAAAAGTGTGTTGGCTATCGTTAACTCATTTTCTGTGCAAACTTCAATTAATCTGTCACCTGCATCATTTCTATTTTCCAATCCAAATTTTCTTAAAACATGTCTGTCATGCTCAGCTCTTCCTGTAACCACTTTTGCATTAAAATATCCCACTATTATTGTTACGTCATTATGACCAATCTTATGTAATGTGTCTTGCAGTATGCTGTAAAATCTTCAATTTCGTTTTCCTTTGCGGTTGAAGTAGGTGTATACTTGCTTGCTTGTGTTCGCTGGCTGTGAACTCCAGCGTGAGGTCCTGTATGTCGGATGAAGACATCCTGTTGTCCAACATCAGTGTGATGTCATACAGGATTGAGATTTGCATGAGTATCCGTTGTCCCATGTCTGGCTTATTGGTGTGCAGATTGGTGGTTCCTCACCGTACAGGCAGACACTCTCCGACTTCGGAGGAAAAGTAGGTGTATAAATCTGTATAAGAATTGTGTGTTTTTTTGTTATTTTTTGGGGGTGGACCTTAAGTCTGACAGTGAAGATTCTATCGCTAATCGGGTTATATCAAATTAAAGCTTTTGCAGTTGTTTTATCTAAACAAAAAGAACAATAATTGCAAATCTGAAATAATGGCTGATTTACATACAGCATGTCTTAGATCTAATCGGCTGAACGCTTAAAGAAGTAGTTTATGGTGAATGCCGTGTGATGAAACATTGATCACTTCAGTCATGTCTGTCTTAAGATGTCTGCAAACAATCGTATACGTTTTATTTCACAAAAGCCCTCCATGCGTAATGTGTGTTTGGCTTTGTGTCTGATTTTATTATTATGTTAATTTGAATTAGTTTTTGATTCAAGAAGTTCCAAGAATGTGTTTAAATATAGCTAGATCAATAAATTTGCATGGGTTGATTTGAGCTCCTAAAAGATATTGGAAAACATTCAAATAATAGAGGACACAATAGATATCAGAAGAAATGAAAGCTATGAACACTCCAGACTTCAAGTTAATGGATTGTTTTTTATTGCGTAAAAGGTTTAATGTGATTTTAGAAACATCGGGTCTGTTTATTGTTCTGTCCCAAACAATGATGTCGTTTACTATACTGTCCCAAACAACATCTGTTTATTTCTGTCATCCATCCATCCATCATGTGCCATGCCGGTAAGCGTGGGCGGTCATGTTCTGCCATCTCACTCGATCACCAGAGTCGTGGATCAGCTCCGTGTTTCTGTCTCGACCATGCCACAAGGCCAAGCCATCCAGGTACTTGCTTCTAGGTCTTCCCCTTGGTCTGTTCCCCTCGATCTTACCAGTTGTCATCAAGTTCTCCAGATCATTTCTTCTCATAACATGCCCAAAAAATTGTGACTGTCTACGTCTAATGTCTCTAATCAGTTTACGATCTTCATTTGTTTCTTGAAGAACTTGTCCATTAGTCTTTCTGGCTGTCCATGGTATTCTTTGCATTTTCCTCAGAAACCACATTTCTACAGCCATCAGATGTTTTTCAGCCTGACTGCTTATTGTCCAAGCTTCACATCCATATAAGAGTACAGGTTCTATGTAACATCTCAACACTCTTTTTCTCGTTTCAATTGACATCTTTTTATTGGTCAGTATGTCATAGACAACGAATTTGTTTGATCTCATATCCCAGACACCGTGTCTGTTTGTTCTCGTGTCCCAGGTTGTACTCATTTACTGTCATGTCCCAGACATGCAGTCTGTTTACTGTCTGTCCCAGACAATCTGTCTGCCTACGATGTTGTCCCAAATAACAAGACACAGGGATTAGTCAACATTCTTCGACCACGCTACAACAATAGACAACGGGTAAACATTATACCAATTGGCAACAGCAATGGGAAAAGATGTACGGGATGACACAGATAAAAGAAGACTGGTACCTTGGCATGGGAGAAGGTCAGCGCAAGTGTAGATAACAACCATAGAGGACAGCGTTTGGAGAGTATAAATGTCAGGACATTGGAGATATTGCTGATCCTCCTGTATAAGTGGACAATTATGCAACTGGGAAACTTGTCCGTCAGTCAGGGGCTGCTGCCAAAAGCAGAGGTATAACCCCAGGGTCGATGTGGAAGTCAAGGGGAAACCATTGCACTTTCTTCACAAGTCTTCATGAATCAAAGCAGAAAGGGTTCAGGGAGATCAAGGCCACGAAGGCCTTAGAAATATGGACAGACATGAACACCTACAACACTTAGCAAAGAATATAATAATTATTATGAAAATGAGATTGTGAGGATGACGAGGATCACTATTTTATGTTGATATGTCGCATTATTTTTATCATCAATATTCCACGTTGTCATATCCCTTAATTCTCTCCATTAATATTCCATGCATGCTATAGCCCTTAATTTTCTCCATCAAGATTCCATGTTGCTATATCCCTTAATGCTTACCATCAATAGTCAATGTGTGCTATAGTACTTAATTTTCTCCATCATTTGTGCATACAAATTCGATTGAATTCAATGGTCGCTGGTGGCAGACGAACTGACACGGAGTCTGAGAAATGTAAACATTTGATATGTCTTCAGTGGTCGTTAAATGTTTGATGGGATTATGATCATCATCAGCAAGTGCCAATTCGGTAATCGTGGGTGACCATGTGGAAGAGGAGCAGTTTTCTAGTCCTAGTTGTAACATTTGACCAGGCCATATATGCCTATTTATCTTTGTCATCCTCTTTTCCCCATCACGTTTATAGCCATATGACGTGTCTCAACAATGTTAACTGTTTAATCAACTTGAAGTTATCATCTGCTTCTTGAAGTGTCTAAACAATTTTAACTGTTTAATCAACTTGGAGTTATCATCTGCTTCTTGACGTGTCTCAACAATGTTAACTGTTTAATCAACTTGGAGTTATCATCTGCTTCTTGACGTGTCTCAACAATGTTAACTGTTTAATCAACTTGGAGTTATCATCTGTTTCTTGACGTGTCTCAACAATGTTAACTGTTTAATCAACTTGGAGTTATCATCTGCTTCTTGACGTGTCTCAACAATGTTACCTGTTTAATCAACTTGGAGTTATCATCTGCTTCTTGACGTGTCTCAACAATGTTAACTGTTTAATCAACTTGGAGTTATCATCTGCTTCTTGGCGTGTCTCAACAATGTTAACTGTTTAATCAACTTGGAGTTATCATATGCTTGACGTGTCTCAACAATGTTAACTGTTTAATCAACTTGGAGTTATCATCTGCTTCTTGACGTGTCTCAACAATGTTAACTGTTTAATCAACTTGGAGTTATCATCTGCTTCTTGACGTGTCTCAACAATGTTAACTGTTTAATCAACTTGGAGTTATCATCTGCTTCTTGACGTGTCTCAACAATGTTAACTGTTTAATCAACTTGGAGTTATCATCTACTTCTTGACGTGTCTCAACAATGTTAACTGTTTAATCAACTTGGAGTTATCATCTGCTTCTTGACGTGTCTCAACGATGTTAACTGTTTAATCAACTTGGAGTTATCATCTGCTTCTTGAAGAAAGTCCTCGAGTTCTAAGCGACAGAACGAAAAAATAAATATGGAAAAAAAACCAAAACCAAGAAAACACGAAACAAAAAGATTATCAAAATTACGAGCCGAGATTACCGAACTCGTATTTCATTGCCTGCCGCAGATACTGACTGCCCGCCCTGAACAGTTTGTTCATATATAATTATTATCACTATCAGTTGGTATTCTAACAATTCAATGAAATCAAATAAACTAGAACATTATATACAACAATATGAAAGAGACAAACAGCTTTATTAGGTCATGTAACGAGAAGAGAGGCATTGGAGAACACCGTGGCAACTGAAAAGATAGAGGGTAACAGAGGCAGAGGCAGACCAAGAGAAATGATGCTAGATGGATTGAGGTAGTGTCATGGGGGAATATCATCAGCAGAGTTGATTCAGAACACCAAAGACCGAGGTCTGTGGAGAGCCATGAACGCCCCCGCCAGCTGGCAGGGCACTTGATGATGATGATGATGATGATGATGATGATGATGATTCTAAGAATTGTTATTATTATCAATTTGTTAGTATTCCACCATTTCAAAACAATGCATTCCCTTAGTTATGGCCATAACGTTAACAAAGAAAAAGTGTTTCGTACACTCTACTCGCAGAAGAGCGAAAATTAGTAGTCTGCCGATGACCCGCAGACTACACAAATCACCCCCACCTCCAGGTGGTGCAGACCGGGCAACCATGACCGCGAGGTCATGGGCTAATGGGGCTATGGCTCCCCATAGAGGATGGACTCCCTGTTGTCAGATTAGTGTCCTGAACCTGTGACTGGCCTAGCAAGCCGGCAGGGGATCTTCATACTGCTCGTAGAAAAACTAAGAAGTATAAACGGACTGACCCAAACGGATATCGACCCGGCAATGTTAATGGACTACGAGATAGATCAGCGATTCAAAAAAATAGGCACAATGAACGTCTGTGGTTTCAATTGTAAAGAAGAAGTGCTAATAGAAACAATGGAAGGAGGAAAATTGGACTGATGGGAATAGCGGACACCAGAACAAAGGGGAAAGGATGCAAGGAGCTCCTCCGCAGTTACACGTTTGTTTACTCTGGAGTATGAATTGGAAACAAATAGGTATATTAAGCTCCCGCGAGAAGAAACGGACTAAACATCAACACGTTGCACATACCTTACAAGGAGATCCATCGTGCCATCTTCTCCAACTGTTTACACTGTCTATTACTATACTGTTCCCCCCCCCCCTCAATATTCATACCTAACTGTCTCCACACCCTTATATTTTCATATCAGACTGTTCGCATATTTTTGGCGACGTAAATCCTATCTGGCAACCCACTATACTTAAACTCTGCAGCCAAAGGGCGCCTTCGCATCTGGCAAATCCGCCTTTTCGGCTCCCACATGGATACGTAGTGGTTGTACTTATCATCCCCACAATATTGCTGCCAAGAATATCCTTTTGAAACATCTATCCATTCTCCGGGCGGAACCGACCACTCGTGATGTCTTCTCAGAGGCTTCTCTAGTGGCATATAAGCGGGATCGTAACCTCAGAGATGTGCTGGTCCATAGCAGGCTACCCCAACCTCACCAGTCTCTTCCTGGCACGGTGGCTTGTCTTCGATCGGTTTGCAAGACCTGTCCATACGTACTTCAAACCCAGAGTCTGACATTCCCTAAGACGACCTTCCACATCCGTGAGGGTTTCTCATGCATCAGTCGCAACGTCATCTATGCGATTACCTGCACACGTTGTGACATGAGATATGTCGGTGAGACAGGATTACGTCTTGGGGACAGATTTCGACAACATCTTTCTGACATCACCAGCGGCGCCCAGAAACCAGTATCCATACATTTCAACAGTCCTGACCACCATGGCGTAGCCGACATACAGGTCACGGCCATCAAATCATGCGCATCCCACGAACGGGATCGGAAGACATTGGAACACCGTCTCATCTTCCAGTTGGGCACACTCTCCCCTCACGGCCTTAATGTCCAACACAGCTTCATTTAACTTCCCACCCCACCCTCCCACCCCTAGCTTACAGTCCACCATCTGGGTACGTGCAGATCCTTTGTATGACATCACAGTCAACTCTCCTGGCGGATTTACGTTCGGTGTTTTGCCATCATTTTCTGAACGACCGCCACTCATGCCTCTCTGTGTGTACTAACACTATATAGGTTTCCACAGCTGTGTTTCGAGCGCTTAACGATAATTGCTAATTGTCATCTGCGTCCGTAACATCTTTGCCGGTCTCTAATTTCACTTTTCCGCACACATGGGCGCGTCTCCACCCCACTCCCTTCCCGCTTGACCTTTGACCCGTGTACCATACATCCGGTCTATTGATCCACTGGCGCCCTACGTGTGTCAGACCTTCCAAGCTAGGAGACGGTATTCAGATGAGTACATTTAATTTTAATTAGTTTAATAGTTTAATATTGTCATAGTGTGTTTCATGTAGTTTTGTGTTGGTTTGTATTTGTTTGTCCTGTGCTGACGAAGGCTTTGGCCGCAACGTCCAATTTGTCTCTTGTAGTCGTGTTTTAGTAAAGCTCACAATCTACTTCTCGTTTATTTGGGTGATTCATTCATTGTGCTTTTTTGTTTTATGCTTTTTTATATTTCGTTGTCCTATCTATCCATGTTGTCCTGTCCTTGACAAAGATTCTGAGAATCGAAACGTCGGCCGTCCTGTGTGTCGTATTGTACGCGTTTGTGTGTATTTTATTTTATTATTCATTTTATATATTTATTGAGTGCTTCTGATTTCAGATTTTCACCTGTATTTCGGGATACGATGGATCTTCTTGTAAGGTATGTGCAACGTGTTGATGTTTAGTACGTTTCTTCTCGCAGAAGCTTAATGTACCTATTTTTTCCAATTCATATTGTTATATACTGCTGCCGCCGCTGCTTTTTCTTTCTACTCTGGAGTAGAACAGCAAGAAAGGGCAAGACACAGTGTGGAAATAGTCATCGAACCACAGCTAGCAAGAGGAATACTAGAAATAAAATATATATCAGAAAGAATCATAACAGTGAGAATAAAAGAACAAACAATTACAACATATGTGCAAATATACGCACCATGTAATGCAACCAATAATGAGTGTCAAGATCTCCAATAAGACCTTACGGAGGTAAGGAGAGTAGACACAAGTCTAGTAGGGAGACACCAGACAGGAGAGACACCAAGCACTATTAATAGCCTCACAAGGAGAGACATTTGTGTCAGACCAGGGGCCAATGCGTACAGCTGAGCGAGGGCTTTCCCCAAGCCATTGGGAAGCTTGTCCTTGCGAGTAACCGTGAAGTGCCCGGTTACTCGAGCTCACAAGCCAGCGTGCTTGCGAGACCATGCACGCAATAATAGCTACTGTACGGAGAGGACAGTGTCCGTGCTTGTCCACGCAATGTGTAGCGTGCGGACAGACCCGACTGGAGACGGTAGAGAGCAGACGTATCCTTAACAAATGCTATAGTTTCTAGGCAATAGGCAAACATTAGGCTGTTAATTTAGATTGTGATTTCGAGCATCATTTCTCACCACTTCATTGCATTCATGTTGTATAATGATGATGAAGTATAACGCTCGCAGAGCCATTCAAATGTCGGCTCTAAATAAATTGCATTCCTTTCGCAAATGTCACGAGTTGTTATTTCGTGCGGTGCGAAAGTAGGGGAGTCCTGAGAATCTGCAGCGAACAAGTCGCTGACAGGCAGGACCCCAATTGGTGTCAGAACACAGTGAACCAACGCCAGCAGCCCAATTGGTGTCAGAATACAGTGAACCAACGCCAGCAAACCAATTGGTGTCAGAACACAGTGAACCAACGCCAGCAAAGCAATTGCTGTCAGAATACAGTGAAACAACGCTTCTGAGCAGTCATAGCAGGCATTTGTTGTAATATTCAACCAACAATTAACGCCAGCAGGCAAGTGGTGTTATAAACCACTAAACCAACGCCAGCTATCGATTGGTATCAGAAAGTTCTGAACCAGCATCAGTTCATTGCACGATTCAACATCATTACTGTGTGATATATTTCAAAGTAATGCAAATTTGTTTCTATACATGACATAAATAATTTTCTTTGGTAAATTATAGGATCACCAATTTGTGGAGGGTGAACCACAATTGAGCCAAATTAAATCGGTAAAGTGTGAAATTCTACCAATATTAATTAGGAAGTGTGTTATTATACTAAAAGCAATTGAAATGTATACAATCATCAGTGAACATTACCATCGTAACCACCGTGTACATTTCATTGCGTGTGATACAGCCATCAGTGTCACCATTCTACGAAGTTAATAAATAGAGTAGCGACGAACTGAAGCCTAGAACGAAGATACGCCATAGTCAGAAAGTGAAGACAAGACGACATCGACTGTCATACGACGAATCATCTCACATATCATCTAACAATCATTCAGACGATCATATCAATCATCCATTAACAACATTTATCACTATCTATCACATTTTTCCATTCATCATTCGCATGAAATATAAGCTTGTATTGACAACATAAGCGTGTGTCTAATTTTTGCTGCTCTACTAAACAGAAGCAGCCATTGTGTTATCAACTCAAATCATTTTGTAAGTGTGAAAGACAGCGGTGGAACATCCCAAGAACCGTACTTTCCAAAGAATTAGATGAGTATATTTTCCGAATATTTTGGTATGCTCTAACTTAATCATGCATCTTCTTTTTCAGTAAAAGAGGTACACTTACTAACACATTATTATTAACTATTGTGTGAATATTATTGTATTATCATTTTGAACTAACATTACGCCACAAAATGGCGTCACTAAATGAATGTATCCAGGCGGGCATCGCAATGGGCCATACTGGTGAAAAATTAGAAAAGTGGGCGGATGAAAAGTATAAAGAAGAAATAGCTCGACAGAGAGATGAAAGAGCAGTAGAAAGGCAACATCAAAAAGAAATGAAAGAGATCGAGGAAGTTACCAAACAAAAGCAGATACAAGTAGATTCAGAGACTAGACTAAAGATGAAGGAAATGGAGGTAGACTCTAACATACAAATAGCCTCTGGCAAACAAAAGAGCCAAGAAGAACAGAACAAATTTAGTAAGTACAAAGGCCTTATCAAACCATACAGTGTAGGTGATTCTATTAGCGCATGGACTGAAAACATAGAATTCCAACTAAAAACACAGAAAATACCTTTAGATGATTGGGCAATGATTTACATGAGGAACCTGAGTGGGGAGCCTTTAAAAGTAATAGAATCCATACCTACAGAGCTTAGAAACAATTATCAGTACATACACGATAGGATAATGCAACATTTTCTTTTAGACGCTACTGGTTACCAAATTCAATTCTCACAGATTAAGCCAAAAGCAACTGAAACCTTCTTAGACTACATCTCTAACGTGCAGAGCACATTTAAAAAGTGTACTAGAGCAGCTAAAGTAGGTAACAGCTATGAAAAACTAGAAGAGCTGATGGTAATGGACAAAGTGATTTCTACCGTTCCTACCCCGTTTGCGAAGCTTTTACAACAGTCAGATATTGAGTCCATTCAGCAATAAGAGAAACGGGGGTCAGCTTATTTTTCATCTAATCGGGACATTTTAAAAACTACATCACATGACACAGAAATTACAGCTTTTGCAAACAAAGTTCCTGATAGATCTTACAACCAGAAAGATTACCGTAAGAAGGACAAACCATATTAGAAACCACCACGATGTAACTATTGCAATCTTTTTCATCCGACTTACTCGATGTGTGATAAGAACCCCACATATCCGTCACACTTAGAAGCAGTGTTGAAGAAGCAAGAAAGCAGAAGATCATCCTTTAAACGTGCTGTTAAATGTTATTTTTGTTCAAGTTATGGCCATTATAGCAATAAATGTATGGGGAGACAGAGAATTAAGGCAAATAATGCAGCACTCATCGATACATCATCAGACGATGAGAGTGACATTGATCCGGAACTTGTGAATGTGTTGCCAACGAGTGAATGTCAGAGTGTATCATCAGTAACAGATATTTTAGACTTTAAGAATTGTAAAGTATGCCATCAGTTTCATGTGGAGGGTAAATTGGAATGTGGGCACATAATACATTGTTCAAATGAAGATGCTAACGCAGCGTGTGCCTCCAAAGGTAAACTTAAGTTCTACGATGCACTGGTCAATGGGCAACCATGCCTGTGTTTAGTTGATAGCGGGAGCACTCTACTGGGTTTAAGGAGAGAACTTGCTAGACCAGAAGATTATACGGATGAATTTGTCAAATGCCGTACTTTCTCTGGAACCATCGAGAAATATCCACTGGCAAAAGCGCATATCAATACCCCGTTCCTTACCGGCACATTTACGTGCGCTATCCTCCAAGATCCATGCACGGATCTTATTTTAGGTTGCCTAGATGCATTGAAAGAATGTACAGAAAACGACATAAGAGCCTGGGAACATACACATATGGCTAACGCTGTAACAAGGTCAGATACTGAAACAAACTATACTGACTTACAAAATGAAATGCTACAGCTATTAACACCAAGTGGTGCAGATACCAATACTACTCGACAGAAATTTATCGAGGCACAAAGCACCGACCAAACCATTACACCGTATTTTAAATTTTTGGGTGAACGAGCGAAAGTGACTAAGAATGCATCTTGGTACTTTAGAAAATTTAACGGAATTCTAATGCGTTATTACACAAATAATAACCATGAAATTCAGCAGACGGTGTTACCTGTAACATACCGACAAAATGTGCTTAAAATCGCACATGAGTCACCGTTTGCTGGACATTTGGCTTATGATAAAACGCGAGCCAGAGTTCTGTCACACTTTTACTGGCCGAAATGTCGGCTCTAAATAAATTGCATTCCTTTCGCAAATGTCACGAGTTGTTATTTCGTGCGGTGCGAAAGTAGGGGAGTCCTGAGAATCTGCAGCGAACAAGTCGCTAACAGGCAGGAAGAATGTGAGGTCTTCTACGAAGACATCCATGACGTGCTAAATAAAATAGATAAGCAGGACAACATCGTAGTTATGGGAGACTTCAATGCAAGATTAGCCATTAGGACATAGCAGAGTGGGCATAGAAAAACATCTGGGAGCATTTGGAGATCAGCATAATGAAAGGAATGATAACGGAAGTAGATTGATAGAACTTTGCAGCAAACACGACCTCTATATAACAAGCACATTCTATAAACATAAAGATTCACAAGTATACACCTGGTATAAATGGAACGATTTAGTTACTAAAAGCCAAATTGATTTTATATTAACAAGAAATAACAGAAAGAGGGTCGGAGGGAGAATTGTGAAGGAGGACTCTGGTGCTTTCACTGAAACCACAAGTAGCCTGACAATGGAAGTCATGGCAGTAAGTAAAGCAATAACATGGCTCGAGACACAGACATTCACTAGGGCTTGTTTCCTCGGCGACTCAATGAACATGATCAAGAGGATAGAGGAGGGATCGATCCGAAGAGAATGGTTGCTGCCTCTGGAGCGGTCTCGACTGGCAAAGATTAGTTTCATCTTCGTGCCAGGGCATGCGGGAGTACAAGGAAATGAGCGGGCTGACAAGCTCGCAGGTGAGGCTACTGTGGAGGGCGGACGCGCCATGGACCAGGCCGACATCCTGAATGCTCTACGAGAAGTAAGACTTTTGCGAGAACCAAGTGATGACTGTGAATCTACAACAATGGCCAGACTGCGAGAGCAGCAAATTAAAAGAGGGGTGGCCAAACAAGAACACTACGCAGGAAGCCAAAGAAGATTGATAAACCAACACAGAACTGGCGTCGTTAGCCGCTACACGTTGCGGGATTTGCTGAGGAGGGGATCCGAGCACTTATGGACTGAATGGTTCGATGTGCAATGAGGATGATCTGTCGACTAACTAACTAACTAACTAACAGAAAGAGAAATATATTAGATGCAAGGGCAGTGCCCAATTTCAGTATGAACACAGACACAGATCATAAAGCTGTCGTTGCCACAATAAGAACCACCAGAAGAAGAAAACAAAGAGCAGGAATATACATGCCATGCGAATCAGTAAACTTAAAAAAACCTTAAAGACCTTAAAGTAAGGGAAAATTATGAGAAAGAACTAACTGAACTCTTTGTAAAATTACTTACAGAAAGAAAAACAGTGGAAGAAGAATGGGAGATGTTCAAATCAAGCATTTTAAATACTGCAAAAATAGCTCGTGGAACCGCGAGAAAACGAAAAACACGGATAAAGAAAATAACAAGTTGGCGGAACGCAGAATTAAAGAAAGCGGTTAAAGACAAAACGGAAAAATATAAAAAAGTGGTCGAAGAGCAAACAGGAATGTGATTACATAGAATATAGAATAGCGAGAAGACATGTGAGTAGAATAGTAAAGAGGGAAAAACAAAAAGACTGGGAAGAGTATGGAGAAACCCTAAATAAAAACTACAATGAGGCAACTAGAAACTTCTACAAAAAGATAAGTGCAATGCAAATCAGAAGAGAACCCTTTGACCCAACTGAAATAGTTAACAGCGAATATGGAGAAAAAATAAGTGAACAAAAACAAATCCTAATAAGATGGAAGCAGTATTTTGAACAACTCCTCAACATCCCATCAGATGTCACAGGAATTCAAGAGACCTACACAGATGTCACCGACGAACTAGAACCAGACATACTAAAAGAAGAAATTATAGAAGCCATCAGATTAGCCCCATTGAACACATCACCGGGATAGGATGAAATACCAAATGAACTAAATAAAGCAGCAAGAGAAGTAGGAACAGCTTGGCTACATAGACTTTTCAACCATGTTTGGGTATCACAACAGACACCATGAGACTGGGGAAACGCCATAATTATCCCAATTTGGAAAAACAAAGGCAGCAAAAGAGACTGCACACAATACAGAGGCATTTCACTGTTGAGTCATACTGCGAAATTTTTTTGCAAAATTCTTGAAAAACGATTACGAACTACTTTAGAACCACAGCTAAGCGAAACACGACTTGGATTTAGGAAAAACAAGGGATGCACAATTGCCATTTTTGCTCTTTGACAACTTTTAGAAAAATCAATCGAATTCAATTAAACATTCTACTTAGCCTTTGTCGACCAAGAAAAGGCATTCGATAGAGTAGAACGAAACAAGCTGTGGGAAATCCTTAAGCAATATGGAGTGAGTACACATCTAACAAACCTATGTAGAAGTTTATACAACAACAGTGAATGTATAGTGAGAGCAACTGGGGGAAACTCAGAACCCTTCACCATAAGATCTGGAGTACGACAAGGTTGTGTCCTGTCCCCTCATAACATATATAGACAACATATGTAAAGAAACCAGCCAAGCAGAGACAGCAAGAATACCGCATGACGAGAACTCAGAAGAAGAACCATCTGCAAATCTAACCATTAGAGAACTCCTGTTTGTGGACGACCAAGATATACAAAATCAGAAGCTGAATTACAAGACCACATGAATAGTCTAAACCAGGGGTGGGCAAACTTTTTGTGCATAGGGCCGCATTGACAAATTTAAAGCTATTGAGGGGGGGGGGCGCATATATATATATATATATATATATATATATATATATATATATATATATATATATATATATATATATATATATATATATATAGTCACAATCTCTTTTGCAACAGAATGTGATTTGTCGTTGTCTAGATCCTAATGCTCCTTCTATATCACTGCAGAGTGTAAGATGGGTTAGCCTCATATCCCACAACCCAAGTCATTACTGTAGTACAGATCTATTAGTCACTGAACAAGATTGAGTTTGCGCACATAGTATCCCTTTAATGATGAATGAACACGGAAACAAGCAACATATATAAATCCAGTAACAGTACTTCCCGAATATATCCTCATCACAACCTAACACTCGAATAACACTGCCTTCTCCAGGCCTACTTAATCTCAACCACCACCACAGTTAACCAGCCACTCTTCCCGGTCCGAACTCACTCGATCCAACCCACTCTCGGTCTAGGCCTCAACTAACTATCCGACCCTCTCTCGGTCTAAACTTCAACTGACTATCACTGAAAAACACAGGGTGGAGTTCTCTCGCTAACTCCTATCATTCAATATCCCAGACCGCCGACCTCCACTGTCGGGTCCCAAAACTCAACTGACTCTCCAGTCCCCTGACTCCACACAACACTACTCCCCAGCCCAAACTGTCTGCCTCACAACCACACTAGCGGTCTGACGCCTCCTCGACTCCCTCTTAAACTCACTGCCTCCAACCTTCCCCGTCTATCTTCTTATTTGCCCTTTCCGGGGACCTACCACTCAGCCCCATTTTACCTCCGTCTATTATTTCTCAGCGCCGGTAATGTTAATGAACCCAGGCATGTTACTATATATATATAATGTCCATTTTGTTTACAGCAACCTATTACAATAAGTAATTATTAATTATTTATAGGTAATTAAGCAGTATAAATAAATAATTATTGCAATTTTATTTTACTTATACACTTATACATTATATTTGACAATATGGACAAAAACTTTTACTAATTTGTTAACAAAATTTTACAACTTGTTATTATAACAAATATTCTTTATTATCTATCAATGGCTTTAATTTAGACACAAATCGACTACATTGTTACTATAATTGTTGATTTCTAATGGGATATATGTAACTGCTTGCACTTTTTGA
Source organism: Cepaea hortensis (assembly GCA_963921405.1). Taxonomy (NCBI): domain Eukaryota; kingdom Metazoa; phylum Mollusca; class Gastropoda; order Stylommatophora; family Helicidae; genus Cepaea; species Cepaea hortensis. Next base: position 73,295,953 of record OY992879.1, read on the forward strand.
CAATATTCTAGAAATCTGGAGCAAGTTTACTTGTTGAAATTCGCATGACAGCATGCAAGTTGCAGTCCGACAATAAAGACCTATTCTTAGATTTGTTGATCTTTAAGCAAGAGAATGCTTGTTCGCAAATGTATGTTGATCCAAACAATGATAAAAGTTTAGCTGCAAAGTTTTTCAAGTTGGGAAATGATTTTTGTGATAAAGATCCATAGAAATCCAGCAAACCATCTGACTTGAATTTCTCTTTCGGGTCATGATCTGCTTGTAAGTCAAGCAGCTCCAACTGTATGTCCTCTGTTGCTGTATCAGCTTCTGCACTAAAAGGGGAACTGAGAATATTGAACTGTGGCTCTAAGTTCTTGAAATCTTGGAATCTCCATCCAAACTCTTCAATCAATGGATATAATTGGGCTTTGTACCTTTCAGTCATGTCACCAGAAATGGTTACTTGTTTTAGCAAAGGGAAGTGATAAAAACTTTTTTCACTTGCTTGTCTGGAGAACAGTGAGAGGTTTGCCTGAAATGATTTTACATGTACATACAATTCATGTTCAAACACACAATTGAACACACCATTGAAGTTTGACATTCTGTTCATTTAACTTTTCCATAATTTCAATGGCAAACATAAAGTCTAACTTCCACTATTTATTGACAATGTTAGTATTAAAGTAACATTCAATGCTCTTCATCTCTAGGAACACCACTATTTCTTCTCTGAGTTTCCACACTCGTCTCAACACCTTGCCGAGACTCAACCATCGAACACTGGTGTGGTACAGGACATCGGAACGTTCAGTTTCCAAATCGTCAAGTAATGCCTTGAACTTTCTGTGATTAAGTCCTCTTGATCTGATGAGGTTGATGACACTGACAAGTGGGTCAATAACATGCTTGATACTCAAAACAGTTTTACACAGACTTTCTTGATGAATCATGCGGTGAAGTGGTAATAATGTGTATTCTGAATATTCTGCTTTAATCTTATCACTTATTAACTTTACCAGACCTACATTTTTCCAGTCAAAGCACGATCTCCGTCAGTTGTAACACTTGCCATCGTTTTTCAAACCAACCCAGTTCTTTCCACACAGTTAGTAATAGCATTGAATATACCATGGCCTGTGGTTGTGTCTTTGAGTGACTCAACACCAAGTAACTCTTCAGTGAGATTGAAAGAATTGTTTATTCCACGTATAAATATCAATAATTAGGCAGTATCATGTACATCGGTACTCTCATCCAATGCAAGAGAGTACCACAAATTTTTTTACTTGCATCTTGAAGTTTATGCATCAAATTGTTACTTATCTTTCTTGTCAACACGTCTGACCACAGTTCTCCTTGATAAAGTAATGTTGTCAAACCTGTTTTTAATTATTTATTTTTTTCTGGGGGGGGGGGGGGGGGTGTTCTGGACACATAATGTTTGCTGCATCTAGCAAATATTCCTTGATGAACTCGCCATCAGAAAATGGCTTGTTTTGTTTTACAATTATGTGTGACAGCACAAGACTAGCTTCAGTTGCAGCAACTTGAATTGAAGACTGTTTAGTGAAAACAGTTTGCTGTTTCTCCAAATTTTTCACCAACTTCAGGCATTTCCTTTCCCTCCCTTCGGTTGTTAAATTGTATCCAAAATTGGAATGTTTTGTTTGATAATGTCTTTTTACATGCCGGCTTCGTGGAAGGCCGGCTTCGTGGCTTAGAGGTTATGACTTTTCTCCGTAATCTTGTATACTCTCGTCAGGTAACGTGATGACGGTTCAAATCAGCAGTGGTTCGAATCGCATCGGTAACTTACGGGGTATGTGAGCCGGCCGCTCAGAAAGCAATGGCAAACTACTGAGCGTAATCTTGCCAAGAGATCAACATACAGCTGAAAGATGCTGGTGTTGACAGCTAAGTTCTGTAAAAGGATATGCTAAAAAAAAAAAAAAAAAAAAAAACATTGTACTCCTTGAAGACAGCCACTGACTCACGACACAACAAGCAAACTGATTTGCTACCAACTTTTATTATAAAAAAGTACTTAGTTGTCCATTCATCATTAAAAACACGGCATTCATCTTCAATCTTACGTTTGTTATTGACTCTCGTTGTTTTAATAAAATTCGAACAGTTAGAAATAGTACAAAACTTTAAAACGGAAATGAAACAAAACCTACTTCCGTCTGTGTGTGAAAATAAAATATTCGGAAAACAAGTAGTAAACTCAGAATTAATTTCAGAAATAAATCAAGACTACTACAACAAATAAATAATTTGAACATTGAAAATGTGTAAATAATTTATAACAGCAAAATACTTTTAAATGTAATATTTTCTTGCAAAATAAATCATTTTATTCACCGGAGAAATACCTATTTTTCATAAAATCATCCTTATTACATTTTTAAAAGTCGATAAATATTTCTCTATGTGAAAATCGATAAATTCGCATTTTAGCATTATATGGTTCCACATGTTGCTGTATGTAGCCGGCGGCGGAGTTAGGTGAGTGTCCATAAATACCCTAATGGCTCGTGCATTCATCACCTATGCAGCAAAAGTCCAGCTTCTGGCCTTCTCGTGGCGGATCTGTCTTAAGTAACAGGAGAAGGGGCGGCGGCGAGTCACTGGCGACGAGAAATAACCACAACGCTCTAGATGTGTATGCACGTACATGCATGCGCAGACATGTGTGTGCGTGCCTACACACCTAAACTCGAGTAAGACCCCAGTCTGCTCTAGCAAAGGAAATGTGCTTAAGACGGAGGCAACCAGCCAGGAGGCGCACCACAGAAATCAGTATGCCACGCAATCACGCGTAATGATATATGTCGACTACTGCTAAATGCTATGGTGCTCGCCCTGCTTTGGACCCCCAGCAGTGCTGGGCCGTTTGCCTCGAAAGGGTCCAACCACACCTAAAGGAGGTCCTTCTCAGATGCCCTGTGGAGCCAGGGGACCTGAGAATAGAGCGTCTGGCCATACCAAACAAAGACTAAAACTAATGCACTGGAGTTAGTTAGTTAGTTATCAGTTGGGGTATCTTCGTTGCACTCCGGACATGTCCATAGGTGCTCAGATCCTCCCCCCCAGCATATGCATCAGCGTCCGGTGGCTAATAGTGCCAGTTCTGTGTTGGTTGACGAGGCGCTTTGTTTTCCCGATGTACCTCTCGCGTCTGGCTGTGCCGATTCTTACTCCCAGGTCTTTCATCCTGGAAAGCGATGTGGAATCACTGGCGTCAAAATCCTCTGTTCTCGCCATATCTTTAAGGACGTTAATAACATCGGCACGATCCATGGGCTGGCCATCTACAGGGGGTGCAGAGCCAGCCAATTTATTAGCTCGTTCATTTCCCTCGACTCCCGCATGTCCCGGGACGAAGATGAAGGTGACTTTGCGGACAACGGACTTCCGCAGCGACTCAGTCCACTGTCTACGTACAGATCCACTGTCTACGTACAGATACGTAATGCACTGGAATGCGGAGGGAGTCAGCTACAAAATAAATTATATAGCAAATTATCGACTTTTAAAAATGTAATAAGGATGATTTTATAAAAAATAGATATAGACATATTTAAGGCAAACGAAAGAAGAAGAAGAAGCATTACATTACGAAGGTCAAGGACTGTTTACAAAACTAGATAATTAGAAAGAAATTTTATCAAAAATGTTAAAATCATCATAACGGTTCATGACATTCTGTAAAATTCAACAAAATAACTTGACAACGAAGTAAAATATTTTATTTCTAAATGCCGCATAAAATTAGTTGCCGGGCCGCATGCGGCCCGCGGGCCGTAGCCTGTCCACCCCTGGTCTAAACAAAATGTATAGGGAACACAACATGAAAATTAGCACAAGCAAAACAGAGGTAATGACTATAACTAAAGAAGAACAAACAACAACAATTCACCTAAACGAACATCCCTTGAAACAAGTAAAGAGTTTCTCAAGTACCTAGGACGTATAATATCATCAAATAGCAGATCAGAAGACGAGATCTAAAATAGGTGCAATAAGGCAAATCAACTCATTGGACAAATGGCACCAATACTAAAGAACAAACATGTATCAATAACTACTAAGAAAGCACTTTACAACACAATCTTCCTACCAACTCTATGCTACCAATGCCAAACCTGGACAATGACAGAAAAAGAGAAAAGAAAAATCACAACAACAGAAATGAGTTTTATGAGAAGAATACTCAAAGTATCAAGAAGAGATAAGATCAGAAATGAAGAAATCGGGACTAAAGTGGGGGTTAAAGCAGCACTAGATTTTATTAGAAAGCAGCAAGTCAAATGGTTTGGCCTTGCAAGTAGGTTACCAGTCAACAGCATACCACAACAAGCAATGATGTACAGACCAGATGGAAACATGAGGAAGAGGCCGACCACGTAAACGTTGGACGGAGGGAATAGCAGAGTCCATGGGGATATCGATAAATAAAGCCCATAACCGGGCACTATCACGATGTTTATACTTCACCTCGACACCGCAAGGTACAAGAGGAACAAGATGTAATGAGATGAGACACTGTACTCGGCGAACAATAAACTATTGCTCAAATATAGTGAGGCGTTTGCAATTAGGCGGCATTAGCCGGCTTTATGCAAACAGAAACGGTTTGTGATAAATTTGAAATTAGGCTTTATGCAAACAGAAACGGTTTGTGATAAATTTGAAATTAGGCTTTATGCAAACAGAAACGGTTTGTGATAAATTTGAAATTAGGCTTTATGCAAACAGAAACGGTTTGTGATAAATTTGAAATTAGGCTTTATTCAAACAGAAACGGTTTGTGATAAATTTGAAATTAGGCTTTATGCAAACAGAAACGGTTTGTGATAAATTTGAAATTAGGCTTTATGCAAACAGAAACGGTTTGTGATAAATTTGAAATTACTGTGGGGATAAAAGGGGTTAAACATTCAAACAATATCTGTGACTGTATTTTAAGTATTTCAGCAAAATAATTATTCATTTATTCACTTTATACGATATATACCTAACTGCAGTATGCACCAGACGAGATGCAGCGAAGTATGCTAGGCAATAAATGGTGCAACATATTGTTTGCAGCTTTTGTGTGTAAAGCCATTCATTTGTTATATATTTGTTTTACATTTCGTTGTTTTTCTTCCTCTTCGTTCACCTTCAGACGTCAAACTGAATAAATGCAAAGAAAGCAGCAGCCCACTTGAGCTTGTTGACATCCCCATAGTTTGTCCACAAATGGAATGGATGTCGGCCAAAAGACTTTCCTATGTTCTGCACATGATGGGCATTGCTGCATGAAATGTTTAGCTGTCATTTTACCAGTTCTACAGTTACATTCATCAGTGAATCTTTTAATTAGTTTATTAAACATGCGGGTTTTCAGGCATTTAGGTCTTGTCCATGGTCTGAAGATTGTAATTTATTCTTTTAAGTTGATTTGGTAATATGCATAATCTTTCTGGTGACCTGGATGGTCTGATTTCAAGATAAGTCTATAGCTGCTTCCTATAAATCTCTTGGCCTGATCATAGGTTATGTCTGTATCAGGCTGAGGTAGTCTTCCACGTTCCTTAGCTAATCGGTCGACTTCTTCATTCTCAGGCATGTTTCAATGGGAAGGAATTCATTGTATTACAGCCCTTTTGGATTTCTGGCATAGTTCATTTAGGTCTGCAAGTTCTTTACTGTTTCTGCTCTTCAAAATTGAAACATCTGACTTCTCATCCGTAAAGAAAGCTATATGTTTTCGCTTTATTTTTCTCCGTCAACAACATTTTTGCAGCAGTTTTTAAAGTCACCAACTCCACTCTGAAGGTACATGAGGACTTTCCAGTTCTTTGCTCCATGTTCTACAGTGATGAGAATCCCTCCACCTCCATTTTCGATTGAGGTTTTTGCCGACCCGCTTATACATGCATGAGCCCAGGTGCTGCTTGGGTAATATTCTTCTGTGTAATTTATGCTTGCTTTTCTACTTTCTAATTCTAATTCCGGGTATTCTTTTCTTTTTTTTTAAACACACCAGGAATGTTTTCTATCATCTCAGGCGGACACTTTTATTATTCGCTATTATTAAATTGACAGCCTTCTATAATTAATTGACACAGAAAACAAGAAAGCACCATTTATTGAACCTATTTCATTGATTCTGTTTCTCTGACTGTCGGTTTAGGGTGTTAAATGAACCGCTTCTAATTTGCTTAACTCATTCACGCTCTGTTGAGAGATGGCGCTCGTAATAACCCCAACTGCTATTGGTCAGTTTTTGAACACGTCATGGTAACTTTGCCATAAGAACAGAAACTTACTGATACTCATTTTAAAAGATGGTTTCGTTTCTCGGAATTAGCTATCCATAAACTAGCTTTCAAACACAAAAGTGTTTTATTTGTGGGAGAAAACGTCAAAAATCTGACGATTATAATTTTCATTTATTCGTTTGCTATTCGCTAGACAGATTTAGCGGTCAGTGAGAACACAATGGGATATAAATCACGCAGAACTGTTTTCGCAATTTTGCAGTTGTTAATGTATTTTTCGGTAACTGAAGGGATCGCATTTTATCGGGCCAGTCTGTGCGATGTCAAAACCAGACTGTCTAATAAATGTATGACACTGGTCAGCAGAGATGAAAGCTCGTTGAATTGCTGCGTTCGATGCAGCTCCAACAGCACTTGCCTTGGGGCTAGCCTGCAGTTGAACACAAGCACCTGCTATCTCCACAGTCAATGCAATGCTACAAGTAATTGTTCCAAAGGAGACACAGGTTTCAAATATTACCTAAAAAAACCAGACAAGCTACCATGTGTTTACGGCACCTGGAGTGAAACAACAGGCACTTGCAAGTGTTCCTACCCGAGGGTAGGGACTTTGTGCGACAGACTACCTGCCAACTGCACAGAATTCGCCCAGAACTGGCCTACAACGTTGGGGGATTCGCTGATTCCAGTCAATCCACCGCCAATCACCAGAAATATTATTGTTGTATGCTCCCGGACAAATTCCAACATGTCCACAACGGTCTTGCGCAACGTAGGAGAACTGAACTTCAACAGAACGTGGAAAGAGTATTCCGATGGTTTTTACACACCTCCTCCTCCATACAACTTAAGTTTCTGGTCAGGGATGGAAGCAGTGCGTTCTCTCTTGGGGTCAAAACCTCGTGATATTAGAATCAACATTGTGCTTAACAGTGGATCACCTAGCAGGTATGATCACAGGTATACAGGTGTTGTTATAGGGGACAGCAGTACAAACTACTTGCTAACATACAACAGCCACTCAGCATTGTCCGGCGCACCTGCTGGATACTGTCTGGAGCTCAGCAACAAGACCTCATTCTCAACCTGGAATGCCGACCACGACAATGACATCACAGAAAACTGGGCTTCAAGAGCTGGGGCAGGCTGGTGGTTTCCGGCCTCGAACTTCACCTGTAACCCTCTGGGATCCTTCTACAGCAACAAATCAACTCCTGCTACCGACGACGCGTACGTGCGGTTTCCCGGGGTCAGCACGGATCTCATCAAGAGCAATCTTCTTCAGGTGGAAATGGTTATCGAAGAAACATACGTCTGACTGTCGCTGTCTGATGTTCCCAGGGCCCATGTCAACCGGAGGATTTTCTTGTTAAGATCAACAAATTCGTGTATTCAAAATTTAAACTTATCCTGGACACGGACGAACAGATCAACAAGCTTTAGTTAGCGACGTGCTATTTGGCCAGCTTCTGTAGGACAGTGTTTATCGTCAAGTGAAGACAATTATTGTTTCAAGGGAAGTAAAATGGTTGATTGCAAGGTTCTGCAAATTAAATTTAAAATACATTTGCATGTATATTGCTTTATATGTCGCCGAATATGTACCTATATGCCCTATATAAATCAAGCAGCTTGCAAGGAGAAATAAGATTTCTTTTTCTTTGGTCAGCTACTAACACAATTATTTTCACTTAATTTGTAGAGTAGCCGGTCCCGCTTCTATTAGAAGACAATTTTAACAATCCATGAAAACTGCTGTGTCTACTTGAACTACTTCCATCTTTTATCATTTTTACGAATCAGACAGAAATAGTCTGCTTCTTTGTTTGTCTCATTATTATTATTATTATTATTATTATTATTATTATTATTATTATTATTATTATTATTATTATTAGTCGTAGTCGTCGTCGTCGTAGTCGTCGTCGTCGTCGTCGTCGTCGTCGTAGTAGTAGTAGTAGTAGTAGTAGTAGTAGTAGTAGTAGTAGTAGTAGTAGTAGTAGTAGTAGTAGTAGTAGTAGTAGCAGTAACAGTAGTATTGGGGACATAATTACTTTGTAGAGAAGTAAATATCTGGATGGCTTGGCCACATGGCATGGTCAAGACAAATGACTGAACTGATCCGAGATTCTGGTGATCGTGTGAGATGGCGAAACATGACGGCCCACGCTTATCTACATGGCACATGATGATGATGAATTAATTTGTGCCTGGATACAGCAGAGTAGCAATTTTTGATCTGTTGGGCAGATATATCCGGCTTCTTCCCAGACTGGGTAGCCTTTCCGAGAAGTTTCTTGGTAAATCCCGCCGCCTCACTAGGACCCTCGTTCCATGTACATTTGACCCTAAATGTCACTTAATGGGAATAATACTCAGTGGACACTGGAACTCATCTGTCAAATAAGTAGTGCATACCTTCAATTGGCATGATTCGGGGGTGGACTGATGGATGCCAGGAGGGTTTACCACATGGTCGTGTCTGGAAATTGCATCTCTAGAGGCTACTAACTCCGAGATCCCCTGCCCTTTCGGTTCAGACATATGATTGCAATTTATCCGTGGTGTACGACGCAGGAAGCAAGATGACATCTACAGGGGACTCAACACCAGAAATATCATCTAGAATCGCACTGGCATCTGGTGCCTTCAATAAACTGTCAAACATCTGGAAGTTAAAGACACTCAGCAAACACACGAAACTTAAAATCTTCAACTCTTGTATGATTTCAGTGCTAACGTATGGATGTGAGAGTTGGAAATCAACGGTAGCTTTAGATTTAAAAAAAAAAATTAGACAATTTTGAGAACAAATGTCTTAGAAGAATTCGAAACCGCCACCGGACAGATTTCAGAACCAATACGCAAATAAGACAAGAGACTAAGCAAGATATATCCGATTTTATAAGAAAACGCCGTTGGAACTACATCGGCCATGTACTCAGAATTGACAAGACAAAGACTTCCCTACCAAGCCCTCATATGGACACCGGTAGGGAAAAGAAAACGGGGAAGACCAAGAGAGACCCTGCGTAGAACCATCATCAGAGAAGGTGCATTCAACGGTCAAACAAACATCCAAGATCTACAACACGTGACAGCGAACAGCTAGACACAGAGAGCCATGACTTCTGCCCTATGTGCGGCCTTGGGCTCAAGAGGAAAGACTAACTAACTGATGGCGCGGGTGTAAGGCAGACATCCTCACGTGGCACTGTCAAACCAGCCCATAGCCAGCTGCTGCCTGAAATAAGGTATAGGGTATCCCGTAGACGCAACACAACAGCCATAATTTTCCCCCACACCTGCGACCGAAATCACGGAATATACTTTTATAATGTACATTTTAGGACACTCTTGTGTGATGTAGTTGTTTCGTTTTAGGGCATTTGTGTGTGATGCAGTTGTTTCTTTTTAGGGCATTCTTGTGTCCTGGCAACCTTGTGTGATGTGGATGTTTCTTTTTAAGGCATTCTTGGTCCTGGTATTCTTGTGTGATGTAGTTGTTTAATTTTAGGACATTCTCGTGTCCCGAATACTGAAGTATTGGAAAGATCAGGTTGTGTGACGGTTTATGCCATTCTCAGTCTTCGTAGACTTAGATGGATAGGACATCTTAGGAGGATGGATGATGGCAGAATACCAAAGGACATCTTTTTTGGTGAATTACAGATGAGTAAGAGATCTCAGGGTCGGCCTCTACTACGATACAAAGATGTGTGTAAGCGGGACATGATTGATACAGGCATTGATAATGCACATTGGGAACAAGTCGCCGCTGAACGTGCTGCATGGAGGGTAAACATCAGAAATGGAATAAAGACAAAGGAGAAAATTATTGCAGATAAGTCACACTCCGAGCGTGTGAGACGTAAGATGGTGCATGATGGTGGAAATAACCACGTGTTCACATGGACCCAATGTGAACGGACATTTACAGCGCGAATTGGCTTTACCAGTCACATTCGCTACCGCCATGGGTACAAGTTATAATGCCTTTTTGAAGCACAAACTATCGTCTATCAAGACGGCAAGGTGCCACTGTGAATGTGTGAATGTGTGTCCCGACATTCTTGTATCCCGGTATGCTTGTGTCCCGGCATTCTTGTATCCCGATTATATAATCATCATCATGTCCCGTGCCGATAAGCAAGGGCTGTTATCTTACACGACCACCAGAGTCGTGGATCAGGTCTGTGTTCTTGTCTCGACCATGCCACATGGCCAAGCCATCCAGGTATCTACTTTTCTGCCTTACCTTTGTTCTTTTCCACTCAATCTTGCCAGTTGCCACCAAGTTCTCTAGTTTATTTCTTCTCATAACGTGTCAAAAAATTGTGTGACTCTACGTCTAATGTTTCTTATCAGTTTACGGTTTTCATCTGCTTTTTTATGGACTTGCTTATTTGTTTTTTTTTGACTGTCCATGGTATTCTTTGCATTTTCCTCAGAAACCACATTTCTACAGCCATCAGATGTTTTTCAGCTTATCTGCTCATTGTCCACGTCTCACTTCCATACAAAAGTACAGGTTATATGTAGCACTTCAACAATATTTTTCTCGTTGCAACTGACATCTTTTTATTGGATAGTATGTTTTCCATCTTGCAAAAGACAACTTTCGCCATAGCGATTCTTGTTCTAATCTCTTCAAGACACCTCCCATCAGATGTTGTGATCGTTTCGAGATAGTTGTACCGATTCACTTGTTTAGGAATATTCTCATTTACACGTGCATTACATTGTGGTATTTCTTTCTTCCTTTAAGTACAACTAATCTTGTTACATGCCCTACTGGGTATCTGGCACCCGGGACTAGACCTGGACTTTATAGTACAACCAGTCTTGTTACATGCCCTAAGGTGTATCCGGCACCTGGGACTAGACCTGGACTTTATAGTACAACCAGTCTTGTTATATTCCCTAATGTGTATCCGGCACCTGGGACTAGACCTGGACTTTATAGTACAACTAGTCTTGTTACATGCCCTAAGGTGTATCCGGCACCTGGGACTAGACCTGGACTTTATAGTACAACCAGTCTTGTTACATGCCCTAAGGGGTATCCGGCACCAGGGACTAGACCTGGACTTTATAGTACAACCAGTCTTGTTACATGCCCTAAGGCGTATCCGGCACCTGGGACTAGACCTGGACTTTATAGTACAACCAGTCTTGTTACATGCCCTAAGGTGTATCCGGCACCTGGGACTAGACCTGGACTTTATAGTACAACCAGTCTTGTTATATTCCCTAAGGTGTATCCGCCACCTGGGACTAGACCTGGACTTTATAGTACAACCAGTCTTGTTATATTCCCTAATGTGTATCCGGCACCTGGGACTAGACCTGGACTTTATAGTACAACCAGTCTTGTTACATGCCCTAAGGTGTATCCGGCACCTGGGACTAGACCTGGACTTTATAGTACAACCAGTCTTGTTACATGCCCTAAGGCGTATCCGGCACCTGGGACTAGACCTGGACTTTATAGTACAACCAGTCTTGTTACATGCCCTAAGGGGTATCCGGCACCTGGGACTAGACCTGGACTTTATAGACCATTCGGCGCTCAAGGAGTGATGTCATCAATATTACACATGTCGCCTTTACTTCCCAAGACATTTCCTTGTACCCACTTCAGGCTGTTTAGTCCGGGAGAACTGGTCAATTTTAAACATCTATATTTTAATTACTTTAATCTTCTTGGCTAGAAAGCTTGTATTTTTTTTGCAGAATCCCATTTGTGTTTATGTCTGTCTGTCTGGCTGGCTGGCTGGCTATTCGAAGCAATAGTTATTGTAACCCCCTGCGAAGCATATTGTTATTAGATTTAAGAAAAGAAACATTCAAGTAATAGGTAGAATTACATTTACACAAATGTCGATGGTAAATGTCGACTAGCTGCTGGTAGCATGGTTCTAAATTAAATGATCTGAGATTTGAAGTTTGAACCTGTGTTATCGTCAGTCTTTATTTTGAAGCTGTTTAGTAAATAATAATGTGAGAAACAGTATTGCAATACTTAAGGATGAACCGAATAGATAAACAGTTATACACTAAATGTGAGCCAACAAAATAGACAAACAGTAAAACAATACATATAAACAAACACAACAGACAAACAATTATACAGTACATATCAACGAGGAGCATATACAAAAGTTATATATATATATATATATATATATATATATATATATATATATATATATATATATATATATATATATATATATATATATATATGAACAAAAATAATATACGAACGGTTATACAATATATAGTTATACAATTTGGTAAAATACCAAAGGACATCTTTTTGGTGAATTCGATCAATCATGTGCCATGCCGGAAAGCGTAGGCGGTCATGACTTGCCATTTCACTCGATCATCAGAGTCATGAATCAGCTCAGTATTCCTGTCTCGACCATGCCATGTGGCCAAGCCATCCAGGTATTTACTTCTCGGTCTTCCCCTTGGTTTCTTCCCTTCAATCTTGCCAGTTGTCACCAAGTTCTCCAATTCATTTCTTCTCATAACATGTCCAAAATATTTTGACTGTCTACGTCTAATTTCTCTAATCAATTTACGATTTTCATATGTCTCCTGTAGTACTTGGTCATTGGTTTATCTATCTGTCCATGGTATTCTTTGCATTCTCCTCAGAAACATGAACACTGCAGCCATCAGATGTTTTACAGCTTGACTGCTCATTGTCCAATTCACATCCATACAAAAGAACAGGCTCTATGTAACACCTAAACACTCTTTTTCTCGTTTCAATTGACATCGTTTTATTGGTCGGAATGTTTTTCATCTTGCTAAAGGCTACTTTCGCCATGGCGATTCTTGTTCTAATCTCTACAAGACATCTCCCATCAGAAGTTATGACTGTTCCGAGATAATTGTACCGATTCACTTGTTGAAGAATATTCCCATTTACTTGTACATTCATTCATTCAGTATCATGTCCTTTGCAGAACCTCTCTCCCATAACAACCTTCCGGAAAACCTCTCGATCATAAGCAAAATGTCCCGCTTCTGATACCCCATCTGGAGATCATCCGCCACATCCTGCACCCATCTTCTCTTTGGCCTTTCTCTTCCTCTCTTCCCAGGCATATTCCCCTTCCATTATTGATCTCTTCAAACTTTCATGACGTTTCAAGTGACCAAAATATTTCAATTTTCTTTGTTTTATCGTCTTTAATAGCCAACCTTCTTCAATATTCAGCTCTTGAAGTATGGATGCATTTGTTCTTTTCTTTACCCAAGATATTCTTAGAACTCGTCTATAACATTTATATTCAAAGGCATTTATGCGCTGTTCAGTAAGTGTCCAGATCTCACCGGTGTATGTTGCAATGGGAAAGATGCATGCTCTTAAAAATCTAATTTTTGTAGATCTGTCTGTCCCATTCCATAATTTATTCAGTTGTTTTAGTCTTTGAAGAGCAATTGATAGTTGTCGTTTAATTTCTTTCATTGTGTCACCGTTGTTGGTATTTCGTGACGACCATAATCTGTGTCTTTTTACAATTTAATTCTAACCTCAGTTGTTCACTGTGTGCAACAACCGCATCTACTAATTGTTGCAGATCCTGCTCATTGTCTGCAATCAATACTGTATCATCTGCATATCTAATGTTACTGATATTTCGTCCTCCAATGCTGATTCCATTTATATCTTCCACATTTCTGAAAACATTTCCACTGTATAGGGAAAAGGATCTGGAGACATAACACATCCCTGCCTAACACCTCTCTTAATTGGCTGATATTGTTCCACTTCATTATCAATCCTTATGGCAGCTTGTTGTTTCCAATATATGTTTTTTTTAAATGTCTAATGTCTTTCCCATCAATTTGTAGATTTACAAGCCTATCTACCCTGTTGACATGTCTTACTGTATCGAAAGCCTTTGTGTAGTCAATAAAGCAAAGATGTATATCTTTGTTTACTTCTATAGAACGTTCAATAACTGATCGCAGCATATACACAGCATTTACTGTACCCTTTCCTTCTACAAACCCACATTGTTCTTCCCATATTTCAGGTTGTATTTTCTTCCTCACTCTTTGCATGATAATTCTTAGCAAAATCTTTGTGATGTGGCTCATTATACTAATTGTTCTATGTTGATCACATTCCAAGGCTCCTGAATTCTTTGTGATTGCAATAAATATAGAATTACATAATTCAGACGGTATTTCTCAGGTATCATATAGGCAGTCTGGTGACTTGATCTATACCATATTCTTTTAAAGCTTTAATCAATTCTGCTGTGATGTTATCTTAACCGCGGGCCTTGCTAGCTTTCATATGTTTAAGAACATTTGGAACCTCCATGATGAATTACAGATGGGTAAAAGTTCTCGTGGTCGGCCTCTACTACGATACAAAGATGTGTGTAAGCGAGACATGATTGAATCAGGCATTGATATTGCACCTTGGGAGCAAGTCGCCGTTGATCGTGTTGAATGGATGGCAAATATAAGAAATGGAATAAAGACAAAGGAGAAAATTATTTCAAATAGGTCACACATTGAGCGTGAGACGTAGGATGGTGCGTGACGGTGGAAATGACCTTTGTTCACATGCATCCATTGTTGACGAACATTTACAGCGCGAATTGGTCTGATCAGTCACACTCGCTACCGCCATGGGTTGTAGTTGTTATCCCTTTTCTGAAACACAGTGTAACATACTATCGTCTGTCAAGACGGCAAGGCGCCAGTAGTAGACAATATGCGTGAACGAGGAGAATAGACAAACAGTTATACAATACATATGAAGAAACATAACAGACAAACAGTTATACAATACACGTGAACAAACACAAAGTACAAACAGCAGTTAATTATCACACTAACTCTTCGGGGGGGGGGGGGGCTGCGTGGTCTCGGGGTATGGTGTCCGCCTCGAGTGCTGGAGGTCCCGGGTTCAAGCCCCGGTGATGCCGGGATCTTTTCTCGTGGACTTCTAGTAATAAAATTTCCCCTGGTCTCTGGGTAGTGAGATCGGACGCCCGTGTGTATTGTTGCGCCGTAAAAAATTCGTTGGCAGTTGGAAATCGAAAAAGAGTAGCCTAACGGCGCTGCCCGGGCAAAATGTCCAGTTAAAAATCTACCCAAAGTATTTCTGGATCCTCGCCGGTGCTACGGAGTTCGTGCACTGAGCTGAGTTTCTCCAGACTCAGGTTTGAGTTAGGAGGAGAACGGAGCACTTATGGGTTGCACCCGTGTGCCGTGATGTTGATCCATCGACTAAACTAAGCTAAACTAAACTAAACTAAACATAACGCTTCACCGTCAATAATTAATATTCATAGAAGTTATCATGAAAACATTACCAAGAGAACTTTTAATAAAAGCATTACCACGCAGAACTTTTAATAAAACCATTGACACATAGAATTTAGAATGAAAAAATTGACATATAACTTTTAATAAAATCATTGGCACATAGAATTTAGCACAATAACATTGGCACAAAGAACTTAACATGAAAAGATTGATACATAGCATTTTAAATTAAACATTGACACGGAACGTTTATTAAAACATTGATATAAAGAACGTTTAATAAAACATTGATGCATAGAACTTTTAATAAAACACTGGCACATATAGCTTTTAATGAAAAAAATTGATATATGCAACTTTTAATAAAAACGTTCATATATAACATGAGAACATTACCCATAGAAGTTTTCGTGAAAACATTCACGCAAAGAACGTAGCATAAAAACCATTAACACGGGACTTTGACATTTAGAACCTATGAAAACACTGACATGGAGAAATTATGAAAACATTGACACATAGAAGTGTTCATGAAAACAATGACACGAAGAAATTATGAAAACATTGACACGTAGACCTTTTCCTGAAAATATTGACACTTAGAACTTAGCATGAATACGTTGACATTCAGAACTTATGAAAACACTGATATGTAGAACTTATGAAAACATTGACACATATAACTTTTCATGAAAGCAATGTCACAAAGAACTTATGAAAATTTTGACACGTAGACCTTTTCCTGAAAACATTGACACTTAAACCTTTTCCTTAAAACATTGATACTTAGAACTTAGCATGAAAACATTGACACAGAACGTTTCATGAAAACAAAGACATGTATAATTTATGAAAACACTGACACAAAGTAAGCATTTGCACAAATAATATATCTACATAGCTGTGTATATTTTGTGGTTCTTGCCGTCACCATCTTGACTTTGAGCATCAGTTAAACATTATCTTTGTGACAATTATCTGTAAACTGACTACCTTATTGATGCTATCTCTCGATGCTATTATTGTTTTCTATTCTGGCATACCTCCGGCTCCATTAAATATCTCCTGTAGAGTCTAACTGGCCAGATAATTGTATTCATCATTTGCCAATCGAAATTTTCTGCTATCAAGCTTTTTTATAACAAACATTATTATTCCCTTTTTCTGCAGATTATCACTGCCATCTTTTCTTCTGTTCACCTTTGTGTTTAAATCTACTGCTATCCAAAAAAACCCCCAAGATCATTTCCTTCATCATCGTTGTCATCCTCTACCTGTTCAACTTTTCGCTGCACCTTATCGCCAGTAGATTTTCCTTGTTTCTTCTTGTCCTTACCATCTTTTTTTGCGCCTGTTCGCTTTTCGTTGTTAACCTGTTTAATGTAGCCATCACTGGCTAGCCAGGTCCTCACACATTTTGCCCAGGCAGTTTTCTTTTGGCCAGTTAGTTCTGACTGTCCACCTTCCTTTATAATATCTGCAGAAATAACAAGGACTATGTATAAGTAAAGAGTAGGTTTCAAATTCATACTGACTACTACTACTACTACTACTACTACTACTACTACTACTTCTACTACTACTACTACTACTACTACTACTACTGCTGCTGCTGCTGCTGCTGCTGCTGCTGCTGCTGCTACTACTACTACTGCTGCTGCTGCTGCTGCTGCTGCTGCTGCTGCTGCTGCTGCTGCTGCTGCTACTACTACTACTACTACTACTACTACTAGTTGTAGTAGTACTAATACTACTGCTGCTCCTACTACTGATGCTGTAGTTGTAGTAAAGATCTAATGACTGAACAGCGTGAATGCCGAAACATGTTATATAATTATAACAAACGGACAACAATCACAGTAAGCTCTATCACCTGCAATAAACATGTCCACTACCAGGTCTGCATCCTCCCTCTCCGGCAGGTCCAGCTTGCTCAACAGACTGTTGTACCTGGCCTTGGTGCAGTAGCTCACCTTCTGGCTGCTGCCTTTCCCGGTGGTTATGACGTCATTGAAAGCATTGGATAGCAGCTTGATGGCATGAAAGCCGAAATCTGACCTTGTAAGTGGGGTCATGACAACACCTGGAGAGACACACACATCAACAAACTGCTGTGCAATTCATTTTCACAAGCACATTTTGTGTAAACGTGTATATTGCTTATACGTTGACATTAAAGAACAAGTGCCGACGCAGAAAGCTACTATGGATATGCAACAGGGATGTGTAATGTCTCCAGCTATGTTTTATTTCCCTATATTGTTAACATATTATGAGAAATTTAAAAGATATGAGAGGAACCGCCATTGGGCGACATATCATCATTATCATCAAGCGGCCTGCCAGTTGGCGTAGGCGTTCATGTTTCTCCACAGATCTCGGTCTTTGGTGTTCTGGGTCAACTCTGCTGATGATATTCCTCCATGCTACAACCCCAATCCATCCAAAATCATTTCTCTTGATCTGCCTCTGCCTCTTTTCCCATTGATCATTCCAGTTGTCATGATGTTCTCCAATGCCTCTCTTCTCATCACGTGACCAAAGAAAGCTGTTTGTCTCTTACTTATTTGTTGTATATAATGTACTAGTTTCATTAGCCTCTTTCTTGCAATCGTTGTTAGTTACTTTGGCAGTCCAAGGAATTCGCAACATTCGTCTCAGGAACCTCATCTCTGTTGCTTCCAAGTTCTCCCTAATTTGTTCATTTACATTCCAAGATTCACTGCCATACAGCAAAACAGGTTCTGTGTACCCTTTCAGCACTCTCATTCTTAAATTCAATGAATGATAGTACCTTATTGCATAAGATACTTGTCATTTTCTGAAATGCAGCTTTTGTTTGACCTATTCTGCTCTTAATATCTGTTGTGCATCCTTCATCTGATATTATAAATGTACATAGGTATTTACAATTATCCAATTGTTTAAGAATTTTCCCTTCTATTTTCATTTCACATTTTGGTGTCACATTTTTTTTTAACATCACAGTATATCACCATATCACATAACATTAATAATATTATATATACAGATGGGACAATATTGCTTGCAGTTAGCGAGCAGGATCTACAACATTTAGTACATGCGGTTATTGTACACAGTGAACAACTAGGGTTAGATATAAATTGCAAGAAGACAGAGATTATGGTTGTTTTTAAGAAGAAAGAAAATACCACAATGTAATATACGCCTAAATTAGAATATTCTTAACCAAGTGAATTGGCACAGCTATCTTAGAACGTTCATAGTATCTGATGGGAGGTGTCTTGAAGAGATTAGCACAAGAATATCTATATCAAAGATTGCCTTTTGCAAGATGGAAAACATATTGACCAATAAAAAGATGTCAATTGAAACGAGAAAAAAGAGTATTGGGGTGGTACATAGAACTTGTGTATGGATGTGAAGCATGGACAATTAGCAGTCAAGCTGGAAAAAAAATTAATGAAATAAAAGGCGGCAGACGAATGAAGGACTACATACCAACAATGAAAGACTACATACCAACAATGAAAGACTACATGCCAACAATAAAAGACTACATACCAACAATGAAAGACTACATACCAACAACGAAAGACTACATACCAACAATGAAAGACTACATACCAACAATGAAAGACTACATACCAACAATGAAAGACTACATACCAACAATGAAAGACTACACACCAACAATGAAAGACTACACACCAACAATGAAAGACTACATACCAACAATGAAAGACTACACACCAACAATGAAAGACTACATACCAACAATGAAAGACTACATACCAACAATGAAAGACTACATACCAACAATGAAAGACTACATACCAACAATGAAAGACTACATACCAACAATGAAAGACTACATACCAACAATGACAGACTACATTACATACCAACAATGAAAGACTACATACCAACAATGAAAGACTACATACCAACAATGAAAGACTACATACCAACAATGAAAGACTACATACCAACAATGAAAGGCTACATACCAACAATGAAAGACTACATACCAACAATGAAAGACTACATACCAACAATGAAAGACTACATACCAACAATGAAAGACTACATACCAACAATGACAGACTACATACCAACAATGAAAGACTACATACCAACAATGAAAGATTACACACCAACAATGAAAGACTACACACCAACAATGAAGACTACACACCAACAATGAAAGACTACATACCAACAATGAAAGACTACATACCAACAATGAAAGACTACATACCAACAATGAAAGACTACATACCAACAATGAAAGACTACATACCAAAAATGAAAGACTACATACCAACAATGAAAGACTACATACCAACAATGACAGACTACATACCAACAATGAAAGACTACATACCAACAATGAAAGACTACATACCAACAATGAAAGACTACATACCAACAATGAATGACTACATACCAACAATGAAAGACTACATACCAACAATGAAAGACTACACACCAACAATGAAAGACTACACACCAACAATGAAAGACTACATACCAACAATGAAAGACTACACACCAACAATGAAAGACTACATACCAACAATGAAAGACTACATACCAACAATGAAAGACTACATACCAACAATGAAAGACTACATACCAACAATGAAAGACTACATACCAACAATGAAAGACTACATACCAACAATGACAGACTACATTACATACCAACAATGAAAGACTACATACCAACAATGAAAGACTACATACCAACAATGAAAGACTACATACCAACAATGAAAGACTACATACCAACAATGAAAGGCTACATACCAACAATGAAAGACTACATACCAACAATGAAAGACTACATACCAACAATGAAAGACTACATACCAACAATGAAAGACTACATACCAACAATGACAGACTACATACCAACAATGAAAGACTACATACCAACAATGAAAGATTACACACCAACAATGAAAGACTACACACCAACAATGAAGACTACACACCAACAATGAAAGACTACATACCAACAATGAAAGACTACATACCAACAATGAAAGACTACATACCAACAATGAAAGACTACATACCAACAATGAAAGACTACATACCAAAAATGAAAGACTACATACCAACAATGAAAGACTACATACCAACAATGACAGACTACATACCAACAATGAAAGACTACATACCAACAATGAAAGACTACATACCAACAATGAAAGACTACATACCAACAATGAATGACTACATACCAACAATGAAAGACTACATACCAACAATGAAAGACTACATACCAACAATGAAAGGCTACATACCAACAACGAAAGACTACATACCAACAATGAAAGACTACATACCAACAATGAAAGACTACATACCAACAATGAAAGACTACATACCAACAATGAAAGACTACATACCAACAATGAAAGACTACATACCAACAATGACAGACTACACACCAACAATGAAAGACTACATACCAACAATGAAAGACTACATACCAACAATGAAAGACTACATACCAACAATGAAAGACTACATACCAACAATGAAAGACTACATACCAACAATGAAAGACTACATACCAACAATGAAAGACTACATACCAACAATGAAAGACTACATACCAACAATGAAAGACTACATACCAACAATGAAAGACTACATACCAACAATGCTGACATATGTTCCATTTTCTTTTTGCGTTCGCCGGCTTTGAGCTCAAGCATAGTCCATACATGTGCTACTACTTCTTGTGCACAGGCCTGATTTTTACGTGTGGATTAGCTGAGTGTATCAATCGTGTGTCCCTCGCCATCAGGCGAACAACTCCGACTTCTGAGGTACTTGTAATGTACGCCTCCAAGTCAAAAACGAGAAGTCAACATTTTAGCCAAACTGACCGGTGTAGAGACTGAACCCACCACTTCGGCATCCCCACACCGGATGTTTAAGAACGGTGATCTTATCCATTTGGCCACGATGACGTCGGTGTACAACGCATAATCCCAATTATAACCCCAGGAGGGTTTAACAGGATATTAAAAAGAAACATAAATATTTTTTTAAAAGTCGATAGACGAGAAATTACCTTCAATTATTGTTTTATCATCGTCTGTTTTATCCGTCAGCCTTGATTTGCTCTTCATGATGCCATGGGTGATAAGAAATTGTTTCAGCTCCTCTAATGTTTGTTTGGGTGGACAGACAGGTGAGGCGTAGTAGGGGAAGCCAGCGAGCTGACACAAGTCATTCATTTCTGTAACGGTGACCCATTTCCTGTTGATGTTTATACCAAACACGTAAAACCTGTAGTCATCTGAGTATATGATTTCTTTCTGGACGGCAGATCTAAGATCTTTGTTGATCCCCCCGCCACCATACAGCTCTCCATATATTCGTAATTCCAAACTTTCGCTTTCTCCATTTTCAGTTTCCGTCTGTTGGAGATTATCTCGTGCCTCATCAGTATTTGCATCAGTGACATCTTTCTCATCGGTACTTAAGTCGCTGACAAATATCTCATTACTTTCTTGGTTGTGTTCATTTTCTGTTTGATCAACGTCAGCATCGTCCTCAAATTCTTCATCATCATTAGTGACCATGCCGGTGGCTGTTCTATACTGCTGCCATCTATCTTCTACTTTTACTGTCTGGAACATCAATTTCACAAATTCCAAATGGCGCTGATGAAATTCTTTCATATTGCACTTTAGGAATGTTCCATTGACGTCAAGGAGAGTTCGTCGACTGGCAAGATCAACATTTTCTCCGTCATTTATAAAAAACTGGAAACTTGATCCATGAATCTGTACATTGAAAATGCGTAAATAAAATTAGTGGTGTTGCAATAAAACTATGACAATTTAAAACAATATAAAAGAACATTGAGTAATGCAGCTTTACAGAACAGAGTTACAGAAAACAAAGGACGTTGCGGCGACTAGCCTTCATCAGCAAACAAAAACAAGAAACACAACACATCAGTATTGTCCCCGTGTTTATGCGTTGTGATAATTGTAATATACGTGTAAGCTGTTATATGGCTATACTATACCAACAAGAATCCCGCTGCGTCGCCTGGTTTCCCTTCCCACTGGTTTTCCTTTCCTTCGTCAGTTGACGAGGTCTGTATTAAATGTTAGTCAATATAGTCTTCAGTAGTATTTAGTAAGCATTATTGACTATATTACACCACTTAAGGTAACTACCCAAAATACGACCTATCTAAACAAAGCTTCTAGCCTAGGGAAACAACAGTGGAAGGTCAACTCTATGGATCACTGATTGAACTAAAAATAACAGTGAAATTCATACAAGAGACAACATTGCAGATTCAGATAGACACATTTCAAGGCAACGAAAGAAGAAGAAACTACCCAAGTACATCTAAGCGCGCGCTTTACCGAAGCTGGCAGATACTGCGCTGATAATGTCATGTCATCAGCACGCGGGCTCAGCACCTGGACTCGTCGCCTGCTAAAATGATTCAAAGATTTTTCCATCGATTCCTCCGTGCCTTCAGGCATACAAAATAAAAATGTGATGGCGCTGTCAAATCACAGATCAGTAGCGGAAAACTGCGCCGGGACAAATTAATTATTAATAAGGTACATCTATGAGCTCATCGGCATGACACACGATGATGATATTCATTAATATTCCTGCATGTAACAATGTAAATAAACACACATTTACAAGAACTCAACCACAATGCTTACCCACAATAACACACACTCTTCAACTCATCACTCAATCACCATAACAACAGACAACAACGGAAATGACCTTTTCCGTTGCGACCCAGTCTGAACAGCTGGTCTCCCGCCAGGATGTTTTCTTGTTTATAGTTGTCATGGGAACGAACTGCATACTCATTTTCTGTTGTGTTACCACGTCGTCTTAGATGCTGGTACAATTACCCTATACACAACAATAATAGCAATTATTTCTAACTATATGATTCGTTTTTATTTACTGATGCATCATTGTATTCATCGTATGGTTTTTCTTCCACTACGGTTATAATAATGTCATTTATTAGACATTAATCATTGCTTAGCTTGGCGTCGTAAATCAAACCATTCAATTGCCTATGAAATAAGAGTAGTCATAAAATCTATATTAAAGTGCATGCTACAATATACGTATATATACCGTACATATAGTAACTCAGGAGGTCGAACAGGATACTTATACTGTCAAAATAAAAATTTTTAAACAATGAATGAACGAACATTGTCATTAATAATAATAATAATAATAATAATAATAATAATAATAATAATAATAATAATAATAATAATAGTCAGTTTATTCACATTACATATTTTAAATTGTTTTCACTTACTAATTCTACCCTGATGTTCAGTTACCTTATGGGTGGTTTTATTGTTATTATATTATTATGTTTAACTAAATATATAATGACCTAAAGTATTATACAGCCGGCAGTAGCACAGAGCGCCGGCTTCCTGGCCTAGAGGTTAGCGACTTTTCTCCGTAATCTCGTATCAGTTATCAGTTATCAGTTGGGGTATCTTCATTTGCACTCCGGACATGTGCTTAGGTGCTCAGATCCTCCCCCCAGCATATGCATCAGCGTCCGGTGGCTAATAGTGCCAGTTCTGTGTTGGTTGACGAGGCGCTTTGTTTTCCCGATCTCGTAAGTAACGTGACGACGGTGAGAATCAGCAGTGGTTCGAATCGCGTCGGTAACTTACGGGGTATGTGAGCTGGCCGCTCAGAAAGCAATGTCAAACTACTGAGCGTAATCTTGCCAAAGAAATCAACAATCAGCTGAAAGATGCTGATGTTGACAGCGATGTCCTGTAAAGGATATGCAACACATTAGTAGCACAGAGTACTGAGTATAGTTTTTTTTTAGTATAGTACAGTGCTGGTCGAGCTAGACAGTCAAACCGGTAGATGATACATGGTTGGACAGACGAACATGATTTCTGGGTAAATGCATGAATTGATGACAAAGTAGGCAGGTGGGTAGGCAGGTCGATAGGCAGGTAAGTATAGAGACAGAGAGAAATATAACAAAAGAAAAACCCCGTTGGTGTGCTGCGAAAGATGAATGTCACTTATTTATTTCTTCGGCGAGAGAGTTAATCAAGATGTTATCATTTCTATCCTCAACAGTTATATTATATTGCTTCACTTATTGTGTCACCCGAGACATCTTTCGCCACCCGCGAGTGATACATATTTCATTTGCATATTGTAATAATTATATATTGCACAGTGGAGATGAAAAACAAACATACCAACAAAAAAAAAAAAAACTCAAACATTTACCTTTAAGTTCCTTGACAAAACTCAAATTCCAGAAAATGAAAGCAATATCAGTGTGGAAAATATGAAGATACTTCACACCGGCCAACTACACACAAAACGAGCCTATTCTGCTCTACATATGAAGTCGCCTATATAAACGGTTTCTAGCATGATGCAACGCACGGTTAACTGTGTCTGACTTTCTATTATTGGAGTCTTAGTGTAGTCAGCACCGATCCATTCTTCAGTCAAGCTGTTAAACAGTATCAAACTTACCGCTCTGGTTATCTCTAAGATAAGTAACACAGTAATGGTTTAATATATCTCACTCGCACTATATGGAGTTTTTTTTCTAAACTGTCATGTTTGTGTGTGAAGTGTGTTTGTATTTAATATAAAACGAAATAAACAGGACTGTTAGATCTTGAGGACACACGATAAAAACAAATACACACACATACCCGACAATTGCCCCAGTCTGCGTGAATAGAATAATAAACGTAGGCGAAAATAGATGAAGATATAGATAATGTAATACAAAAAGTATGTTAACTAAGTATTAATTATACACAATACAACTGTCCGACCTCTCGGTGGTGTGAAGGCCATTTCGTCTTTGTAGTCTGTCAAGTTTTTGTCGATTTACAGTGTAGAGATGTTCGTGTAATTGTATGATATAGGAATATAGGTGGTAAAACCTCCACCAGGGAGCAAGCACGACAGAAGGCTTCTGATCATCAGATAGCCCCCCCCCCCCCCGCCCTCGACGAATGTTTCAGCCCCTTTACCACTATCGGTGTGTGCTTTTTGTTTTTGTGCCGACGAAGGTGTTGGCTACAAAGTCCCTATTGTTACTTGTGATCGTGTTCTGGTAAAACCAATCGATTCTGTTTCTCGTTTTTCTTTTGTTCTTTGTTGTTGTTGTTGTTGTTGTTGTTGTTGTTGTTGTTGTTTTGGGATGATTCCAATTGTCACAGAAGATTCTAATGTCTGTCTTCTCGTAATGTGACCAAACATGGTGACCACCTCTTTTTGGTGTTTGTGATAAGTTATCTTAGCCTCCCTCAAAATGTGTAGGGCTTAGATAACTCGTGTTACCTGTCCAAGGAATTGTCAACATTCTTTTGTAAAACCAATTCCAAGGAAAGGACAGACGGACATATAATCAGACTACTACAAGTATCATTAGTATTGGGGCTCTTCGCCGGACAGGTTTAAAAAAAAAACTGCATTGTATAAAATGAAAAAAAAACAAACATCTTATGCAATAAATCCCCGTCATTGGAAGTTGGAACAATGTTTGCATGTTACGTAAAACCAGCTTTAACATACGGCTATACCCCCCCCCCCCCCGATGTGTCTCCACCTTGTCGTGATTGGGGGGGGGGGGGGCTTGCGTGTCCCAGTAACCCCAAGAGCATTGTCGACGGAAACAAAACTACATGTCGGACAGGCCTTGGGATAGGGACCAGACTAAGCGAGACACAACCTGCTGCTCTGCAGGTAAGACTGAGGATAGCAGTCAAAGTCTAAATCAGGCGCACGATGCCGCCATTTCGAGGCCCAGACACTTACTCTAAGGCTCCCATTTGAGGGATATGGCTGAACGCCTCTAAACCATAAACCCTCGGATGTGAGAGCCAGGCCGATACCCACCTACCGAATAATGGAGGTGAGATGCTGAGCACGCTATATGTTCAGTTCAGATACTTGTTCGAAGGCTCTCATCTGGGGGAAATGAGGGATCCACAAATGAGAGGGCCTGGCCGTTTTTCGCTCACTGGTGCACGGAGGTAAGGTGCTGAGCCAGCAGCACATGTAGCCTACCTCGTGAGCTAGAACAAAAGGTAAAAAAGTCGCACGAAATGGTTACGAAAAATGTCTGTATCTATATTCACAGAGAGTGTAGTCAAAGGTGGAAAAGCGTCTCAATAACACGAAATGGAACTCTTGGCTAACGAACCCATTGCGTGGTCCGAAGACTGAAGCGAAAGCTTACCTAGTGGATGTCGCCCGCAGACTGACCGTTCCTGGTGTGTGCTTGAGCGCCCAGTGGCAAGCTAAATGCCCAATACATGGAAGTGAGGAATTAAAGCAGCCATGAGCAGGACGTGGCAACTCCTCGGGTGAGCCCAGTCTCAGAGCAATATGTGCCGGATCTGCAATTATGGAAGCCTCCTTGGATAGCGGGGGAATGCCCATGGTCTGCCCCTGCCTTCCCTTGAGGGTTGACCGTGATGTCGTTGAACGTTCTACCTTGACCAGCTGAGATGTGGGTGACACCACAGCAAAAAAAGTCTAAAGTCTCTCGAACTCCGGGAAGGCAAACCCGTAAAAATGCCTGCTGAAGTCGGATGTACTGGCCTACGGGTGCAAATAAATCAGGCACAACGCATAAAACGTCCGAGTGAAATGTCTTTCTTGCTAGGAACAGCTCTGACTAACTAGTTTTCTGAATAGCTCGTGTCCGGAACAGCTCTGACTAGCTAAGTTTCCGAATGTCCGTCGTGCCCGAAACTATAGAGTCGTGCTCTGACTATATTGTCCCCGGGCACAGTGACAAGCACATGTCCGAATCGAAAACTCGCTGAGTGGATACCATCTGCAGACCGGTCTGTTTTGTGCGGGAACGTCCCGGGGCGAACGAAATGCCCAATATATTGAAGTGAGGAATTAAAGCAGCCATGAGCAGGACGTGACGATTCCCTCGTTGAGCCCAGCACCAGGGCGCTATGTGTAGGCTCTGCAACTATGGATGCCACCCTGGATGGCGGAAAATGCCATGGACTATCCCTGCCTTCCCTTGAGGGATGACCGTGAAGTCTTCGACTGTTCAAACTTGACAAGCTGGGATGCAGACAGTACCACAAAAGTGAGAGTCTCCCAGGAATGCTAACCTGGTCAAAAATTCACGCAGAAGTCGGATGAGTTGGCCCAAGGGTTTCGGCCCAAGGGTGCGTAACAACTCTCCGCAATCACATCTGAAAAAACACTCCGGATGAACGCAAAGAAGTAGAAGAAGAAGAAGAAGAAGAAGAAGAAGAAGAAGAAGAAGAAGAAGAAGAAGAAGAAGAACAAGAAGAAGAAGAAGAAGAAGAAGAAGAAGAAGAAGAACAAGAAGAAGAAGAAGAAGAAGAAGAAGAAGAAGAAGAAGAAGAAGAAGAAGAAGAAGAAGAAGAAGAAGAAGAAGAAGATATGGCTATAAATTCTGGACAATTGGTTAAAGAAAGTTCCTCAAAGCCTAGAAGATGTGGTTTTATACAGCTGAGTTGAGTCAAGAACCGACATCACAGCCCTTGGGATATTCCCATGCGTGTCCCGCCATCATCTTCAACGACCAGCGAAGAGTCCCAATACTAATGGTACAAATTGTGGTCTAATAATGTGCCAATCTGACCTTTCCTAGGAGTGCTGCTTGTCGGCCAGGTCTTCTGGTCACTCGCTGCCGCCCCATTCTCTCTAGGCCACGACGACCCCAGAGGGCCTGACCCCATCTTGTCGTGAACCAACTGTTGCACGTCCCATTCAACGCAGCCCGTTGGCCAGTCCCTGCACGCGTTGTCCAATGTGGTTATGAACCTGCACAGATCTGACTAGTCTTGGGACAGTAGATATTCCTCGGACAGTAGACAGATAGGCAGAGTAGATATAAAGTAGAGAGAGAGAGAGAGGGAGAGAGAGAGAGAGAGAGAGAGAGAGAGAGAGTAGTCGCATAGAAGAGGGGCGAAGAAAGAGTAGATAAAAAATGAATGGATAGATAGATAGATAGATAGATAGATAGATAGATAGATAGATAGAGAGAGAAATAGATAGATAGAGAAATAGAGAGAGAGAGAGAGAGAGAGAGAGAGAGAGAGAGAGAGAGAGAGATCAGTCACATAGAAGGGGCGCGAAGAAAGAGTAGATAAAAAATGAATGGATAGATAGATAGATAGATAGATAGATAGATAGATAGATAGAGAGAGAGAGAGAGAGAGAGAGAGAGAGAGAGAGAGAGAGAGAGAGAGTATGTGTGTGTATGTGTGTGAGTATAGACATAGTTAGTTGCATATCCTTTAAAGGACGTTCCAGTCAACCCCATAATTTTTTTACTGTTCGTGATAACTAGGCAAGTTTACGTTCAGTAGTTTGCCATTGCTTTCTGAACCACCGACATTCATACTTTTTTATGGGAAACCAACGCAAGGCGGTCTCCTTCCAAATCGCCCACAGCTGATAGACAGAGTAGATAGAGATATGAGAGAGAGAGAGAGAGAGAGAGAGAGAGAGATATGAGAGAGAGAGAGAGAGGAAGGAGAGAGAGAGAGAGAGAGAGAGAGAGAGAGAGGGGAGGGAGAGGGGGACGTAGTCCTGTCTTGAAAAATTAAAAACAAACAAACTAGACAGTCTTGCATTCTGACTTTCCAAGACTGTCAGTACAAGAATTGATTCACCTCACTAAAGTATGGGTATGAGGGTTGTTGAGGAGACGTGATCGCCAGCAAACCACTCATCTCATATCGTTACTCTTGTACCTTACGGTGTCGAGATGAAATATAAACAGCGGGAGAATGTCCGTGTATGGGCTTCGGATATCGAGATTCCCATAGACTCTGTTATCCCCGCTGTCCATTTTTTACATGGTCCGCCTCTTCCTCTGCTTCCGTCAGGTCTGCACATCTTTGCTTGTTGTGGTATACTGTTAGTTGGTAGTCTAGTTATGACTGCAAGAGCTGTGAAGAAAAGGCTGGACAGAAAAACCACTGCAGGAGATCCTCCTCCTGGAACGTTAAGTATTCCTTGCCCGCATTGTCAAAGAACATTTCGAGCCAAAATAGGCCGTATCAGCCATCTTAGAACTCACGGCTCCATACTTTCAACCACACTGGATGAAATGAATGGTCATCACCATTCTTGATGGACAAACAACTATGAGTTCAGTTATGTGGCCGAATCTTGGTGTTTAATAATGAAATCTTGCGCTGCTATAACCCCAACCGTAGTCCTGATTTCTTCATTTCTGATTTTCTCTCGTCTTGATACATTGCGTATTCTTTTCAGGAAACTAATTTCCATTGTTGTAATTTTTCTTTTTTTCTTTTTCTGCCACTGCCCAGGGTTGGGGATTGTTCTACTAACTGCTCAAAGAAAAAGAAAGAAGCAAACCACTTGTTGCTGTTAATAGATGCCGTAATCACCTGGGAATAATTTCCGAAACCTAGAATACCTGAAGCTTTCAATTTTTTATTGTCTTATTTGTTTCCTGATATCTATTTCTTTTGTCTACGTCCATAGGTACGCATCAACACCCGAATTTACTTGTCATGCCGATACACATGACACATCCAAGCCAACATTCTAGATATGACATCACTGGTAGAAAGAACATGGCGGACAACATACCCAAACAATGGGTTTCTATGTGAGGCAGGTAGTGATCAATACTCGTCTTCTCTCACATTATCTGACTTGTGCCCACTTATACATTCACAGATGTAAATTATTATATTATGATGAGTTAGTAGGGCGTTTTGAAACGGCCATGTTTTAGAATAAGGATTATAAAACAATATAAAAAAATTATAATGTGTTTGTGAGATCCGAGGCCAGTCAGCCAAATGAAGTTCAAAGAATGCGGGAGTCAGTCCTTGTTTATGAATTGTAATCTCATTGATTGAATCCCAAGATACATACACAGTACACACTAAACAAGGAATCACATGTTTTTGTAAGATATTACTTTATTAATTGACAGTATTTATGTGTTATTTGTATATAAATCTAATGTATTGTCACTAATGTATGTGTTGTATAGCATTCTTGTTTTAATGTTCTTGTTCTAGTTTTGCGTGAGTTGGATGCTTGCCAGTGTAACATATCTATATAAAGATAAGACACATCTGACATATTTTCTTTGTTGATGCAACCCAGTCTGTGTAACACTGCCAGGTGTAGGAATTGATTAGTAGGAATATGGTAATTCTGTCATTGAATATGTATGGTGTATAGTTAATGATAACAATTTGATCTAGTGCTTGTTATACAGCAGCAACAACATCAGTAAATTATTGAGTAATAACAATGTGTAGAAATAATATTATTTGCTGATACTTCTCATTTATGGAGTTGGTAGTGAACAATCAGATTCTGTAGCTGTGGTATAAATACACTCATGCATGATTGAGGTCTCGATTCACACATGATCATCATCATTCCTCTCCTACCCTAGGGAGTAGAGAACAATCAGATTATAGTCATGTATCTCCTTCTTCTGCCATTTATTCACCATTGGGGCACAGGGCCTCAACCAACTGAAGCAAAGCGTCCTATCTTCTGCTGTCTCCTGCAGCTCCCTCCATATCCTCCCAATATTATTTATCTCTGTCTGTAATTCTCTTCTCCATGTGTGTTTAGATCGTCTGCTATTTTGTTTGCCTTGTGGGTTCTAGACAAGAGAGTGTCTATTTATATTTTTCTCAGGTTTCCTCATGAAGAAATTCACACTTCTTATCTTCATATGTTGCCTTTATTAAGTTAATGATTTTTTTTGTGGGATCACATAGTGCCGAT
This sequence comes from Cepaea hortensis, assembly GCA_963921405.1. Lineage (NCBI taxonomy): Eukaryota > Metazoa > Mollusca > Gastropoda > Stylommatophora > Helicidae > Cepaea > Cepaea hortensis. The sequence continues at coordinate 73,327,341 of OY992879.1, forward strand.
CAATGCTGTCAAAGGCCTATTCATAATCTACAAATCCAATATAGAGTGGCAAATGCAGTTCAATGCTTTGTTCTATTATCATGCATAATGTGACTATCTGGTCTCTGCAGGTTTTATTTGGTCAGAAGCCTGCCTGCTCATCCCTTAGTTGTATGTACAAGGCATCATTTAATCTCCTAAAGATCCAGCTGAATATTTTCCCAGACATTAACAATAGCATTATCCTTCTATAATTTTCACACTCCTGCAGGACACCTTTCTTAACCAACTTCACCAAATATCCTTCTCGCCAGATTGCTGGTATTTCTGTGGTCTCCCAGACTCGTGCCAAATAATTTGTGCAGCAGTTCAGTTGAAGTGTTTATATTGGATTTTAATAGCTTCTGCTGGGATACCATCTGGGCCAGCAGCTTTCCCATCTTTCATCAGATTGATGTTATAATTTTTTTTTTTTTTTTTTTTTGTTGCTTTTTTTTAATGTTGCATATCCCTTACAGGACGTTGCAATCAACACCAGCATTTTTCAGCTGCTGTTGGTGTACCAGGCAAGTTTTTATGTTCAGTAGTTTGCCATTGGTTTCTGAACGACCAGCTCACATACCCCTGTAAGTTACCAGCGCAGTGCGATCTGCTGCTGAATCTCGCGCAGCTGTTTTTCCCACGTGGATATACGGGATTACGAAAAACGTCGTTAACCCCTTGGCCAGTGAGACGGTTATAATTGCCCCTAGGTATTTAAAATTATCCACTTGGTTAATTTTCCCTTCTATTCCAGAGTGTTACTGTTTGAAAAAATCCAATCCAGGCATGACTAGGCAACCTGGTCACTAAGTGGGTAAGAAAGCCTACTAGCTGCCATGTCATAATTTTTCAGGAAGTGTGAAAAACATAAATACGTAGCAATTATAATAAACAGTGTTTTCCCATCGTGAATTTGAATAACGAAGACACAAACAACTAACAGTATACCACAACAAGCAATGATGTACAGACCAAATGGAAGCAGAGGAAGAGGCCGACCGCGTAAACGATGGACGGAGGGAATAGCAGAGCCCATGGGAAAATTGATACATGAAGCTCATAAGCGGGCACTCTCCCGCTGTTTATACTTCACCTCGACACCGCAAGGTACAAGAGGAACATGATGAGATGAGATGAACAATGTAGTGCACAATTGATTGTCTACCTTATTTTATTGTATCTCATCAGGTGCATACTGCAGAAAAAAAGGTCAACATGTGATAAAGTAGAATAATGAACCAAAATTTCAACCAAAATAAACAGAACATTTAATGTATGTTTAGATGTCACCATTTTAGTTTGATAAAGTCTGTCTTTGTACTTACGTAATTGTGGTTTACCCTCAGCCTATCTTAACTTGTGGTTATTTATAGCAGAAAGCACACTGAAATTCTCTTTATTGCAACATACCAGATTCAATTAGATGGCTTGTTACTGAAGATGATGGTTCCTTCTGGCGGTTGCTAGGCTTAGCTGACTTGCTAGAATTGTCCACTGTTAGCTTCCTAATCCGCTGGGAAGCTAACATCCTTTTCCAAAATAATGTTTTAATTACTTGGAAAGCCTTAAACTAAACTACCTATATATAGTAATAAATCAAGATATCTCAGCATGAAAACAGGACTTATATTAAATGAAATTCAAATTTCTTTTATTTCAGTAATAGGTTTTGTGGATAACTAACGAGAGTTGCATCCATGGCCAGTAGCGTGCTAGTTTTATAGTGACACAGTTGGTAGGCAGCCATATTGGCAAGATGAACAAATACAACCGTGTACGACAAGTTGGGGAGGGGGCTTTTGGAAAAGCACTTCTGGTCAAGCGGAAGGATACATCAAAGCAGTTTGTGATCAAGGAAATTAACATAATGAAGGTAATCTTGTTTGTCAGGTGGCAATTATTGAGCTGCAGTCACATGGTGGTTTTGGTGCACTTATTTACCGAGACGATAGAGAGCATATGTGGGATTTTTTTCCTCCCAGGACATGCTGGTGTGGTGGGAAATGAGCAGACGGACAGATTGGCTGGGTTTGCTCCGCTGGGTGGGGTATTGGTGCATGATAAGGCAGACGTGGTTGGGGCCCTTCGGAAGAACAAATAAATCGTCATGGCCAGAAGAGAACGGTACTGCAGGGAGTGACCAGAGGATCTGGCAGACACTCATGACTCAGAGGGGAAAAAAAATGTTTTGCATATCCTTTACAAGACATCGCTGTCAACATCAGCATCTTTCAGCTGATTGTTGATTTCTTGGCAAGATTACGCTCAGTAGTTTGCCATTGCTTTCTGAGCGACTGGCTCCATACTCTCAAAAGTCACTGGCGCGACTCAAACCGCTTACAATTCTCGTGTGCTCACATCAACCACGAGAGTATTCGGGATTGCGGAGAAAGCTGCTATCCCCTCGACCAGGGAGACCGGCACCCAGAGGAAAGGCCAGATATAATCAGACTGCTACTGGTACCATTAGTATTGAGACTCTTCACTGTCTGTTGAAAATGAGGACAGAGCAAGTGCTATGATGTTGGCTCTTGACCCAACTCATCTCATTCCCCAGGATGGTGGTCTGGGTTTTATCCAGCACTGGTAGGATTGTTTGTTCTGATCAGTAGGGATCTGCACTCCTTTGTTATCAGGTCCTTTAGGGAAGCAAAGAATAATAACACAGTAACCTTTAAGTTAGTTGCATATCCTTTCTGGGACATTGCAGTCAGCCCCACCATCTTTTGGCTGTTTGTGATTTCTTTGCAAGTTTTACGTTTGGTAGTTTGCCATTGCTTTCTGAATAACAGGCACTTATATCATTGTATAAGAACCAGCACAAGGAGGTTTTCTTGCTCGCAGCTGTGTTTTGAAACTGTATGCGGGTTTGTGAATTACATTTGTAACCCCTTCACCACAGCACCGGCTACTGTAATCTAGCATGAGTAAATCATAGAACACACTCATATGTGACAAAATGTACGTTATGGCTAGAGCTTTCACCACAGCACCGGCTGCTGTAACCTAGCATGAGTAAATCATAGAACACACTCATATGTGACAAAATGTACGTTATGGCTAGAGCTTTCACCACAGCACCGGCTGCTGTAACCTAGCATGAGTAAATCATAGAACACACTCATATGTGACAAAATGTACGTTATGGCTAGAGCTTTCACCACAGCACCGGCTACTGTAATCTAGCATGAGTAAATCATAGAACACAGTCAAATGTGACAAAATGTACGTTATGGCTAGAGCTTTCACCACAGCACCGGCTACTGTAATCTAGCATGAGTAAATCATAGAACACAGTCAAATGTGACAAAATGTACGTTATGGCTAGAGCTTTCACCACAGCACCGGCTACTGTAATCTAGCATGAGTAAATCATAGAACACAGTCAAATGTGACAAAATGTACGTTATGGCTAGAGCTTTCACCACAGCACCGGCTACTGTAATCTAGCATGAGTAAATCATAGAACACAGTCAAATGTGACAAAATGTACGCTGTGGCTAGGACCTTCATCAGCACACAAACTACTACATACAACATATTCAAGTTACTTAATTTTAAAGAATTTAAATATCTTGGAAGTGGGATCGCAGAAGATGGCAGAATAGACATAGAAATTGAAATCAAATGTCACAAAGCAATTTTGCTTATATATGAATTTCCAACTTAACTATCCGAGACTGAATAAGAAATGATGTTATCAGACAGACAGTGGGATCAACACCTTGTGCTACATGTTTTGAAAGACAGAAGATCAAATGGTTTGGCCAATCTCGTTTGAGTTCAGCATTATCAGCTATCAACACTGGCACTATATAAAAAACATGCAATGAGAGAAAAAGGACTCCGAAGAAGAAAATGGACTAACGACATCAAAGACATTGTACAGTCACATGGCGGCAAAAATGGAAGATGATGATGATGACTTAACTGATGTTGATCTGCAAGCAGTTGTAATGAAAACAAATGGTCCTAATAAAAACAAACTAGAAAAGATGAAAACAATAAAGAGTGGTGAGTGTCTGGCCACAACGTTATGGCGGCTCCCCAACTAATTATTATTATTGTTAGGTTATTTTAACCTTAGCATAAGTAAGAACTTAACAATTATGCTGTTGTTTCTTTTCAAGATGTCCACCAAGGAACGAGAGCAAGCAAGGAAAGAGGTAAATGACTGCAGCATGCATCATACCTTCAACTCTGTTGCCCCGTGTCTAGCTAGTTTTAATTTTTTTTTTAAAAGTCGCTTAAAAGTCGACAAAGTCAACTTCATTGCACTGGGTTTTATCCCATATGGCTCGGTCTCATTCCGCAGTGTGGAAAGAGTCGCACCAAACACGAACTCCGTAGCTCTAGCGACAACCCACAGGAGTCTCTCTGAAAAATTTAACTTGTGAACCGAAGGATGCGGCCCAGAATCGAACCCACAACCTTCAGAGCCCAAGTCAAACGGCTTGACCACTTTGCCACGGAGACTCCCAGTTAATTAACTGCCATGGGATGATTAATTGGCTTCCTGTATCTGCCATGGGTTTATATATTGCCAAAATGTTGTTATTGCGTTATAATACAACATGTCTGCTACCATAGTAACAACTTTTGAGTCATAACTGTGACACACCCCTACTTCCCATTACCGCCATCCATTTTTGTTTACTCCAAACCTACTTTTTTTTGGCACACAATCAGTTAAGCTCTTAATAAATACATGTAAGCTGTGTCTGTGGTTTTTTTTGGAAGAATAATTGCATTTGTCAGTGGCATCATTATACATTGCTTTAGCATAGAAGTTATGTAGTGCAATTGGCTGCCATGGTTTATTTTCGTATAGACTACACTGTGTTATAATTGGAATGCTCTGTTTGTTATAATTACAACTATTGATGGCAGTTAGAGATATCTTGATAATTGCAGCCAAAGATTTAATTCCGACCAAGAAAAAGCAATTTAAGTCATGGATTACATCGGACACATTAGAATTAGTAAAAAAATGAAGGGAACTGAAACAGAAAGGAGGTGAATCCGATAACAGCAGGATGAAGTATAAATCTTTAACTCGAGAAATAAGAAAGAATACACGAAAGAACAAAAACAAATATATACAAGATTGCTGTACCAGAATAGAGCAATATCATAAGACTGGAAAAGATTATGAAATGTTCAAAGAAATGAAGTTATTGACAAGAAATGTTCAACCTCAATTGAATGTTATCTGTGACAAGATGGGAAATACCTTAACATAATCTTGACAAATTCTAGAATGATGGCAGGAGTACTGCAGTGGAGAATGTTTGATATGAGTGACAGCGAGGATATGAATGAGATACATGAGCCAATGACAGCAGAGACAGAACCTGAACCCTCATTAGATGAAATTGTATGGGCAATAAAAAACCTCAAGAATGGTAAATCACCTGGATGTGATGAGGTACCAGCTGAACTAATTAAAGCAGGAGGGAAAGAAAGCATACAAATCTATCACGCATTGTGTAAAGAGATATGGAAATATGGTATTTGGCTAAAAGATTGGAAGAGAACTATCTTCATTCCAATACCAAAAAAGGGCAACCTGAAATTATGCACCAACTATAGAACTGTTACCCTGATCAGCCATGCAAGTAAAATGACTTTGGAAGAAAATGGAAGAAAAAATTAACGTGGTTCAAGCTGGATTTAGACAAGGAAGTGGAACAAGAGATCACATTCTCAACATGTGTTTAATAATAGAGAAATGCAGAGAATTTAATATAAACCTATTCTCATGATTTGTGGATTATTCAAAGGCATTTGACTGTGTACAACATCAAAAACTTTGGGAAATCATGAGGAATATGGGCTTTCCATCACATGTAATACAACTCATAAGAATGCTCTATGTAGACCAGTGTTTCCCAACCTTTTTTGTACCATGCCCCACTTAAGCCTTTCTAAAATTCATATTGCCCCCCCCCCCCCTGCCCCATGGCCCCCCCCCCCCCCCCCCTCAACATATACATTATTTTTAATATTCAAAAATTGAAATGTTCACTAAAGAAACTTGAATGATAGTTTTTAGGAAGAATTCACTAGGTAATTATTGAGCAAACACAGTAAGTAAATTTTCAAAACATATAATGGAGAATTGAAATTCAAGTACAAAATAATTTTAATGAAAGATTTTTCTATATTATTTTAATTATTAGTAATTATTTATTATTTAAATTTAGTGAGATCCTTGCGCTTGATGCTTGCTGCAAAGAGATCTTATGTCAGGTTCCAATTTAGTTAACTTCAGTCTCAAGTCTCCCCGTTTTGTTATATTCAGCCGATTTCTTCCATTTTCGAATTGCCCCCCTTAACAGTCAAATTGCCCCCCTGTGGGGCGTGGGCCCCACGTTGGGAAACACTGATGTAGACCAACAAGCAGTGGTTAGAATAGATGGTGAGACATCAGATTGGTTTGACATCAAGCAAAGAGTCCGTCAGGGATGTGTGCTGTCCCCCTATTTGTTTAATCTGTATGCCAAAAATATAATGAGAAATGTAAGAGATGATATAAACAGGGAGCTATATGATACCCTAAATATTGGTGGTCATGACATACCAGAGATTTGGTATGCTGGTGATACAGTATTGCTTTCCACAACACAGAATGGTATAGAAAACCTAATACCTCAACCCATTTGAATCATGAAAATCACAACTTATATCTTAACTTTAAAAAAAAACAAAGATAATGCATACAGATAAAACTACTATGGAGAAAGAAATATATGTTAAAGGGGAAAAATTGAAGGTGGTGGAAAATTTTGAATATCTTGGGTCATTGATTACCAACAACTGTGACACAATGAAAGAAATTAAACAACGACTATCAATTGCTCTTCAAAGACTAAAACAACTGAATAAATTATGGAGTGGGACAGACAAAACTACAAAAATTAGATTTGTAAGAGCATGCATCTTTCCCATTGCAACATACGCCTATGAGACCTGGACACTAACTAAACAAGCTGAACAACGCATAAATGCATTTGAATATAAATGTTACATACTAAGTCTAAGAATATCTTGGGTAAAGAAAAGAACAAATGCATCCATACTTAAGAGCTGAATATTGAAGAAGGTTGGATATTAAAGACGATAAAACAGAAAATTGAAATATTTTGGTCACTTGAAACATCACAAAAGTTTGGAGAGAACAATAATGGAGGGGTATATGCCTGGGAAGAGAGGAAGAGGAAGGCCAAAGAGAAGATGGGTGCAAGATGTGGCGGATGATCTCCAGATGGGTGTATCGTACGCAGGGCATCTTGCTTATGATCAAGGGGTTTTCCAGAAGGTTGTTATGGGAGTGAGGTTCTGCAAAGGACATGCTACTGAATGAATGAATGATGGCAGTTTCACAAAGTCTCTAATGCTGCCTAAACACCATTTTGAAGACACTCGGAGACATGCTATTATTTGCTCCTCTTCTTTGTTCATCTGTAAAGAATGTTGATTATTTTCTGTCTGTTTACAGTAATAAATGAAGTAAGGCACATTGGCATACAGTTGTGGTAGACCCATATTTGTATAGACGCATGGGTACTTGTTGAATGATGTGGTCAGTGTCCTACTGACCGCCTCTACTTCCTGAAATATTTCCTGGTACCCATTTTAGACCGGGTTGACCTAGGGGTCCAGGTAAATTTTTAAAATTTGACCTGCTCCCAAAGTGGGTCGGACCCATGACCACCAGGCAGCAGATGAGTGTCCAACCACTACACTTCTGCAGCTCCCTGTGTACAACCCGGCGGCAGGTGAGTGTCCAACCACTACACTTCCGCAGCTCCCTGTGTACAACCCGGTTGCAGTTGGGTGTCCAACCACTACACTTCCGCAGCTCCCTGTGTACAACCAGGCGGCAAGTGAGTGTCCAACCAGGCGGCAAGTGAGTGTCCAACCACTACACTTCCGCAGCTCCCTGTGTACAACCAGGCGGCAAGTGAGTGTCCAACCACTACACTTCCGCCGCTCCCTGTGTACAACAGAGCTACGATATGTGCACAATTTGGCTAACAGATGCAACTTAATCATGTGAGTTTGTGTCTGGATTTGCTTTCCCAAGTCACCTACTACTTAATATGTATTAGCAGCCTTGATCTTTTTACAACGTGAGCAAACCCGCAGGTGCTAGGTCTTCATTTGAACAATTTGTATGGTTAGCATATTAATCTGTCCCCACTTTTTGTATGCATATTGTATGGTTGGCATATTAATCTGTCCCCACTCTTTGTATGCACATTGTATGGTTAGCATATTAATCTGTCCCCACTTTTTGTATGCATATTTCATAGCTTTACCTGCCAAAGGCCAGTCCACACAGAAGTTTGATTACACACATCCAGACTAGATTATTGTCATTTTGGATCAATTTATGTGCTTAGAGTTTCTGTGGAAAGTTGTGAAAACCAGGAAAACTGAAGGTGTTTGAGGCAGAGGTTAATAGAGGAAGAAAGTAATAGATGGGTTTGCAGAGTGGCGCGATAGATGGTTAGCCATCAAACTGATAAAAAATGCAGAGGATATATTTTTTATGAAGGAACATGGTTGAACAGTTCTGCTCATCATGGCACATGATGATGATGTATTGCAACCCTCCCACACCTTCTGTATGCCTATGTCTGTGCCATACTCACAGGAAAGATCAGTGTCAGTGGTCATCACAGTGATAATTGGATTAGATTTGGCAAATGGATAAATATATAACATAATGTCAGATGTCACTAATTAAATGATTCACTGCAATAGGATGATTAATTATCTTAAGCATCTTCCCGTATCTGCCATGATCTTACATACAGTAGTTTTCCCTATGCAACTCCCTTAAATTTGATATCTAATATAACATGTCTGCTACCACATTATCAACTTTTAAGTCATAACCGTGACACAGCCCTACCTCTCATTTTCCGCCATCCATGTTTGTTAGCTCCAGACCTACATTTTGTTTGGCACTGAATCTGTTAATAACATTTTATTGCCTGTTTACAATTTGGAAATAGGTGGCTGTGCTTGCCCAGCTGAAGCACCAAAATATTGTTGCTTATGTTGAATCATTTGAAGGTAAGAGACAGTCATTTTCTGTAAACATTAACATGCCCGATTTTCAGTGGCCACATTTTTGTGCATGTTTAGTTTACTTGCTACTTAATTGGTATTGTTAATAATCTTCGAATCAGAATTTCACAAAAAATCATTATTTATTGTCTTTGATTGCTGTTGTTGAAGTAGCCATCTTTTTCTTCATATAGTCCATGCTTTCTGGCATTTGTGATCATGTTTATCCAGAGTCTTCTGTTTCATGTACTGACAATCTTCTTATAGTCCATGCCCATGATGTTTGTGATCATGTCTGTCCACAGCCTTCTGTTGTGAATACTATGTGTTATGGTTAGTTGTGGCTAGGGTAACGTAAAGTCAGTTATGGCTAGAATAACTTAGTGTTATGGTTAGTTGTGTTTAGGGTAAGTGAGTGGTGTCGGTAGTTATTTTGTTGTCCAGAAGCAGTTTCTTGCTAAAGGTCTGTGATGTGATAGCCATTTTGTAGGCCTAAATGTACAGTGAAATAAGTGGCCAGTCTTTCAATCACATTCACAGGCAGCGAGCCTGCACCCGAACGTGCCCATGACATCAAGATTAGTTATGGCTGGGGTAAATTAGGATTAGTTATGGCTGGGGTAAATTAGGATTAGTTATGGCTGGGGTAAATTACGATTAGTTATGGCTGGGGTAAATTAGGATTAGTTATGGCTGGGGTAAATTAGGATTAGTTATGGCTGGGGTAAATTAGGATTAGTTATGGCTGGGGTAAATTCATATTAGTTATGGCTGGGGTAAATTGAGATTAGTTATCATCATCATCAAGTGCCCTGCCAGCTGGCGTAGGCGTTCATGGCTCTCCACAGATCTCGGTCGTTGGTGTTCTGGATCACCTCTGCTGATGATATTCCTCCATGCCACTGTCTCAATCCATCCAGCATAATTTCTCTTGGTCTGCCTCTGCCTCTCTTCCCCTCAATCTTTCCAGTTGTCATGATGTTCTCCAATGCCTGTCTTCTCATCACGTGACCGAAGAAAGATGTTTATCTCTTCCTTATTGTTGTATGTAGTGTTCTAGTTTCATTAGTCTGTTTCGGGCAGTCGTTGTTAGTTACTCTGGCAGTCCAAGGAATTTTCAACATTTGTCTCAGGAACCACATCTCTGTTGCTTCTAATTTCTTCTTAATTTGTTCATTTACATTCCAAGATTCACTGCCATACAGCAAAATTGGTTCTACATAGCATTTAAACACTCTCTTACATTCAGTGACAGTGACTTATTGCATAGGATACTCTTCATTTTTTGAAATGCGGCATTTGCTTGCCCTATTCTGCTCTTAATCTCTGTTGTACATCTTCCATCTGATGTTATAAATGCCCCTAGGTATTTAAAATTATCCACTTGGTTAAGAATTTTCCCTTCTATTTCTATGTCTCATTTTGGTGTCACCATTTTCTTTGATATCACCATTGTTACTGTTTTCTTGATACTCAAGGAGAGTCCTTTCCTTGCACTCTCTATTACTACAATGTCCAACAATTGTTGTAGGTCTGTTGAATTATCTGCCAACAATACTGTATCATCTGTATAGCATATATTATTTATATTATAACCTCCAACTAGTATTCCTGGCATCTCTTTAATCTCTCTCATTATTACTTCGCTATATAGGGAGAAGAGATCTGGTGACTATACACACCCCTGTCGTACTCCTAGCTTTATCTGTTCGTAACTACCCACTTTGTTTTCCATTTTAATTGCTGCTACTTGGTTCCAGTAAATATTCTTTATTATTCTTAACTCTTTCCCATCAATGTTGATATCTTCTAACATTTTAATCAGCTCATCATGGTTTACTTTATCAAATGCCTTAGTGTAATCTATGAAGCACAAATATATGTCTTTCTGTTTCTCTATTGACCTTTCTATTAGTGTCCGTAATGTATATATTACATTGTTTGTATCCTTTCCCTCCACAAATCCATACTGTTCTTCACTAATTTCCATTTTTATTTTCTTTCTAGTTCTTCTCATTATGATTCTGAGTAGAAGCTTAGTGAAATGGTTTATGAGATTAATTGTACGAAAATCTTCACATTCAATTGCTCCTGGTCTTTTTGGTATAGCTATAAATACAGATTTCAGCATATCACTCGGTAAATGCTTAGATTAGCTTAGAAAAAGATTAGTTATGGCAGGGTAAATTCAGATTAGTTATGGCAAGGGTAAATTAGTATTAGTTATGGCTAGGGTAAATCAAAATTAGTTATGGCTGGGGTAAATTAGGATTAGTTATGGCTGGGGTAAATTAGGATAGTTATGGCTGGGGTAAATTTATATTAATTATGGCTGGGGTAAATTAGGATACTTATGGCTGGGGTAAATTCATATTAGTTATGGCTGGGGTAAATTCATATTAGTTATGGCTAGGGTAAATTAGGATTAGTTATGGCTAGGGTAAATTAGGATTGGCTATAGCTGGGGTAAATTAGGATTAGTTATGGCTGTGATAAATCAGGATTAGGTATGGCTCTGGTAAATTAGGATTAGTTATGGCAGGGGTAAATTAGGATTAGTTATGGCTGGGGTAAATTAGGATTAGTTATAGCTGGGGTAAATTAGGATTTGTTATGGCTAAGGTAAATTAGGATTAGTTTTGGCTGGGGTAAATTAGGATTAGTTATGACTAATGTAAATTAGGATTAATTATGGCTTGGGTAAATTAGGATTAGTTATGGCTGGGGTAAATTAGGATTTGTTATCTCATCTTGTTCCTCTTGTACCTTGCGGTGTCGAGGTGAAGTATAAACAGCAGGAGAGTGCCCACTTATGGGCTTCATGTATCGATATTCCCATGGACTCTGTTATTCCCTGCGTCCATCGTTTACGTGGTCGGCCTCTTCCTCTGCTTCCCTCTGGTCTGTACATCATTGCTTATTGTGGTATACTGTTAGTTGGTAACCTTTGCATGGCCAAACCATTTGACTTGCTGCCTTCTAATAAAATCTAGTGCAGCTTTAACCCCCACTTTAGTCCTGATTTCTTCATTTCTGATCTTATCTCTTCTTGATACATTGAGTATTCTTTTCAGGTATCTTATTTCTGTTGTTGTGATTTTTCCATTCTCTTTTCTGTCATTGTCCAGGTTTGGCATTGGTAACATAGGGTTGGTAGGAAAATTGTGTTGTTATGGCTGGGGTAAATTATAATTTGTTATGGCTGGGGTAAATTAGGATATGTTATGGCTGTGGTAAGTTAGTATTATGATTAATTATGGCTTGGTAAATTTAGGTTAATTATGGCTAGAATAAGCTATGGTTAATTATGGCCAGGGTAAGTTAAGAGTTTGAAGCTGTGAAATCACAGTGGTTAGCATGCTTGCCTGGTAGCCCAGAGATCCTTTGTCCGAATCCGCAGAGAGGCCGATGTTACAAACTGGACTTTGCTCCCAGCCTCAAACATTGCGTGTAATTTACAGGAGGTTGCACTCAACCCCAACCCCATGTTGGTTTTCTAGACAAGTTTATGTTCAGCAGTTTCCCATTGCTTTCTGAGCAGGAAGTCAAAGTTGAAGTCCAGCTGATGGGTACAGGGAATGATTCCCCAAGCCTACCATCCGAGCACCAGCAGGAAGTGTTCAGGAAAATCAATGTGGGCTGTGGAATATTGATCACATCACCCATCGAATGCCAGTTGCAAAACTGGGACTAGCACCATATATCCTATATGCCACGAGGCGTGTGAAAGAGTATTTAATTTTATAAACATTTTAAAGTTAGAGTTATTTATAGTTGGCAATATTTTGACCACATCAAACATTGAGTGTCGATTGGTCTAAACAAAATGGGGCTTGCACCATACACCCGTTATGCCTCTAGGCATTAAACAGGTCCTTTACTTTTGTTATTTACCACATGTTAGGATTAGGAGTAATTTAGGGTTAACATTATTGATGGTTATGTTTCAGTATAGAGATCTTGTGTTAACTAATGCATTCCATTTTCTGTTCCCCTACCTGGACACAGAGCGAGGAAGTCTGTACATAGTCATGAACTACTGTTCTGGGGGTAAGTGTTGTGAGGTCATTGATCATGTTTTTTAATTCATGAAGACACCAGTCTTCTTTACCTGACTCTTTTCTCTAAATTGTTTTATTTTGATTGTACGCACATATGTTGTTAAGTTGTTGCTTTTCTTCTAATTGCCATTGCACTTCATATTTCATCAGCATTGTTTTTCTTTGTATGTTGTTTTGCTGTTTCATCTTTTTTGTTGTGTGTGTTGTTGAGATCTGTCTAATCGTTGTTTTCCTCACCTATTGATTCTTGTCAAGCTCCCTCCCTAAGCCCAGTGTTGATTCTGCCCCACCATGTTAGCTTGTCTGTTGTGTGCAGACACCAGTTGATGAATGTTTGCAGATTATAAGTCATTTGTTACATTTTTCTCCATGGTTATGATCCATCAAGTATTGTTGTTGTTGTTGTTGTTGTTGTTGTTGTTGTTGTTGTTGTTGTTGTTGTTCATCTTATTTTTCTTGTTTTTGTTCTTGTTCTTCATTCATCTTCTACTTCTTCTTCTCCTTCCTCCTGTGTGGGTTGGTGAGTGTGTGTAGGTTGGGGGATGGGTGGGGGATGTGTGTGTGAGGGTGGGAGTGGAATGTGTGGGTTGGCGGGGGGATGTGTGGATGGGTGGTTGGTGTGTAGGTGGGTGGATGAGTGTGTTGGGGTTATGGGATGGGTGGGGGGGATGTGTATGTGGGTGGGGGATGTGGGTGGGTGGGTGCATGTATGTGTCCCTGGGGGGTGTGTGTGGGTAAGGGGTGTGTATGGGTGGGAGATGTGTGTGTGTGGGGGATGCGTGGTGGATGGGGGTGTTTCCCATAACATGGTAATATGCATTGTTTATGCTTACAACATTCATTTGACAATGCTTTTTCCCTATGTGAATGCATCATGCATTATTGATGAGTAAATGGAAGGCCAAATGTAAGACCAGTCTGCGTGCCCAATTTGCTACCCTTTGAAAGTAAAGTTTGTTCTTTCCTCCTGCTTCTGCTTCTCCTCCTCCTCTTGTTCTTTTTCCTTTGAGTCTCCCAGTGTCGTACAAACCTACAATAATGCATGCCAAGCCTCCTGTAGGCCCGTCCATGGTTGGTTGGATGTTGGCTGATTTGTTTTATACTGTGTGAAAAAAACCAACCCACTTGAGTCACCTTTCGCAGCATACACAGGAGGTCCACATTTTTACTATCTTTTGCTTCCCCTTTGAGGCCCCAGGACACATGGTACCATACAATTGTGCTGGTTTAACAGTATAGTGAAGTAATCTACATTTGGTGATAGATTTAATTTGTTTTGAGTCCTGTGATAGCTCCTTTTGCCTTTTGTATTATAATTTTAATTGTAACTTGCCGGCCTCCATGGCAATGGCATTGCGGACGCGATTCATAATGCTGCTTACCCGCGTTCAAAACACAGTGGTGACCGATTTGGCAGCAGACTGCATCGCGCTGGTTTTAATGTGTTCGTATGGGAGCCAGTCGTTCAGAAAGCAATGGCAAACTACTGAACGTAAAACTTGCCAAGATATCAACAATGGCAGTAAATTTCTGGTGTTGACTGCAACGTCCTGTAAAGGATATGCAACTATAAAAAAATTCTAATTTTAACATCTTTCTCTGTTCTCCTGAGTTTGTATGGCAGTATGTGCATTAGGCATATGCTTGCAACATCATTGGGGGCAGGGGGGGGGGGGCTGTATGGTCTGAAGGTATGGTGTCCACATCGAGTGCTGGAGGTCCCGGTCTCAAGCCCCGGTGAGGACCGGAATTTTTTCTCGTGGACTTTTAATAATAAAAATTTCCCCTGGTCTCTGGGTAGTAGGATCGGACGCCCGTGTATATTGTTGCGCACGTAAAAAATCCCTTGGCAGTTGGAAATCGAAAAAGAGTAGCCTAACGGCGCTACCCGGGCAAAATTTTGAGTTAAAAATCTACTCAAAGTATTTCAGGATCCTCGCTAGTGCTATGGAGTTCGTGCACAGAGCTGAGTTTCTCCAGACTCAGGTTTGAGTTAGGAGGAGAACGGAGCACTTATGGGTTGCACCTGTGTGCCGTGATGTTGATTCATCGACTAAACTAAACTAAACATACAAGGTGACAGACAAGGCTGTTTCTCCATGTCTGTATATTGGGAATATAATCTTATAGTTCATGTCGTGTGGAATTGGTGATCATGTTTGTGTACAGCTTTCAGTCTCATGTACTGCCAATTATTTGTGACACTGATTTCCCTTCATGCCATGATGTTAGATTGCCTGGCACCTTCCATCTTGATATCCCCCTTCTTCTTCCCTCCAACTCTGCTGTTGTGATGATATAATTCAGCGTTCGCAATCTCGTGACATAACCACAGAATGTGCATTGTCTCCTTATGATGCGAGCAACCAGTTCTCTATGTGAGTCAACTTCTTTCTGCATTACTCTTTCTATCCATAAACAGTGTTCTCATTATTTTTCTATAAAACTACATCTCCACTGCTTTCACACAATTCCTTACTTTTCTACTAATTGTCCATGATTTGCTTCCATACACCAGGATTGACTCTATATAGCTCTTAATAACTCTTTTCTTCACCTCAGTTGACAGAGATATATTGCAGAGGATATTCTTCATCTTGTGAAATGTTGCCTTTGAATATGGTACTAGATGTGTATTTTCTGTGACCAGTGAGAACTTAATGTGATGTGGTTGAAGTCACCCCTACTGCTTTACCTCCCATACAAGTTTATGGTATCCAGTTGGCAAGACTGGGTTGATCCTAGGACCACATGGTCGTTAAACAATCCTGACATTGAACTCAGGACTACAGCACTGATAGATAAATGCACTAGTCAGTTCACCACCACAGCTCCTGTATCGTCATCGTGTACCATACTGGGAAAGGCAAGCAATCATGTTCCTTTACAAACACCTGTCTGTTGTGTTCTTGGTCAGTTAAACCATTGATTGTCTTCAGATACACTTTGTCAATGCATCCATCATGTTCCCCCTCTGTGGATCTCTGTCACTAAAATCCTTGGTTCTCTCATCGCCACAACCTTCTCCATGGTCTCTTTTCTCACACCTTGACCCGCAATTGCCAGCTGTGTGTTTGTGTGTGTGAGTGTGTGTGTGTGTTTGGAGAGGGGAAGTGATGCATAGGTGTGTGTGTGTGTATAGGTGTGAGTGTGTGTAGGTGTGTTTAGATGTGTGTATAGATGTATGTGTAGGTGTATGTATAGGTGTATTATATAAAAAAGCAAAGGACCCTTTTACATGCCCTAGTCACATTGGGCATATGGTGCTAGCCCCCCCCTCCCTCCCCCATATTTGTATAGTCCACTGATGTGGGCAGTATCATGCTGGTCACCTTTACTACCCAAGGCATTGTTCTGGTCCCTGGTGTAGGTCAGGTTAGCCTGGCAGCCCTGGTCAGTTACACAAAAACATCCACCCTGAGGCGGATTCAAACAGGAGTTTCTGGGACAGCAAATGAACACATGCTCATGTGTGTGAAAGAGGACACAGAGAGAGAGAGAGAGAGAGAGAGAGAGAGAGAGAGAGAGAGAGAGAGAGAGAGAGAGAGAGAGAGAGAGAGATAATTGATTTGTATAATGTGGAACCTTTCTTTGACCAGGTGATCTGTATGGGAGAATAAATGATAGAAGGGGTCAGTTGTTTTCCGAAGATCAGGTAAGAAAAACCATATTATATGTGTGACTGTAATTTGTAGGGGTTATTGTATTATTGTAGTTCAACTGTCTACGAATGCTATATACTTATGAAGATATCAAATGAAACACACTGTCTAATTGCTGTGTGTTTTGGAAAAATGACTTGTGCTGTTTTCACTAAATTGGCTGAAGTAGCTCCCGGGTGGGCAACCACTCAGTCAAAAATCATCTTCTCCTACTGGTGTTTAGTTCTGGGTGCAGTTTCAGATCCCTTAACTCTGTCAGAAGGACTAATTACCACCTCAGATCCCAGAGAGAAAACACGGGACAAATGTCTATGATTGAACACACCGTCCCTAGATACTCAAGAAAACAGCCAAGAAGTAGCTCGTTGAAAAGATAGATTTAGCTGTTCATGGTATCACCAAGAGTGAGAAAGAGGAATTAAGATATGCAGAATACGCTTGTTACTAAGGGACTGCATAGGCAAGGTACCTCCCTGACATAATCTACTCCTGGAATATATGTTCGAACCACTAAATGCTTTTCCAATGCGTGTAATCACTCAAGCTACACAAACATTCATAGATATCTAGAATTTATACAAACAACTGAGTTTAAAATACAATACATTAGTTTATTGATATATCTGATGATAGTATGATGATGATGACGATTATAATGTTATAACTCAACTTACGGGGGCACATAGGTCATGCTTCCCCCGGTGAGACACATTTCACTGTCAGCTTGAAGGAGTCCAAATTGGTCCCTTCACTAGGCTCAGTCACTCCCTGATATGAGTTGTTGACTGTCCATGGCTCCTAAGAGAGCTGGAATGAAACAAACAGAGATGGGTAGTATCTACGTCTAAATATCTCAAAACACAAATGTCTATACATCCATATAAACATACATTAATCTCATGTTATACATGCATGTTCCATCCATCCATCATGTGCCATGCCGGTAAGCGTGGGCGGTCATGTTCTGCCATCTCACTCGATCAACAGAGTCGTGGATCAGTTCCGTGTTTTTGTCTCGACCATGCCACAAGGCCAAGCCATCCAGATACTTGTTTCTAGGTCTTCCCCTTGGTCTGTTCCCCTCGATCTTACCAGTTGTCACCAAGTTCTCCAAATCATTTCTTCTCATAACATGCCCAAAAAATTGTGACTGTCTACGTCTAATGTCTCTGATCAGTTTACGATCTTCATTTGTTTCTTGAAGGACTTGTTCATTGGTCTTTCTGGCTGTCCATGGTATTCTTTGCATTTTCCTCAGAAACCACATTTCTACAGCCATCAGATATTTTTCAGCCTGGCTGCTCATTGTCCAAGCTTCACATCCATATAAAAGTACAGGTTCTATGTAGCATCTCAACACTCTTTTTCTCGTTTCAATTGACATCTTTTTATTGGTCAGTATGTTTTTCATCTTGCTAAAGGCTACTTTTGCCATGGCGATTCTTGTTCTAATCTCTTCAAGGCATCTCCCATCAGATGTTATTACTGTTCCGAGGTAATTGTACCTATTCACTTGTTGAAGAGTATTCCCATTTACTTGTATATTACACTGTGGTATTTCGTTCTTCTTAGTGACGACCATAATCTGTGTCTTTTTACAATTTAATTCTAACCCTTGTTGTTCACTATGTGTAACAACCGCATCTACTAAATTTTGCAGGTCCTGTTCATTGTCTGCAATCAAGACTGTATCATCTGCATATCTAATGTTATTGATGCATCGTCCCCCAATGTTGATTCCTTCCATATTTTCAATATTTCTGAAAATATTTTCACTGTACAGGGAAAACAGATCTGGAGACATTACACATCCCTGTCTCACACCTCTCTTAATAGGCTGATATTGGCTTACTTCATTATCAACTCTTATGGCAGCTTGTTGTTTCCAATATATGTTTTTTACAAGTCTAAGGTCTTTCCCATCAATTTGTAGATCTTCAAGCATCCTTATCATGTTGACATGTCTCACTTTATCAAAAGCCTTTGTGTAGTCAATGAAGCAAAGGTGTAGATCTTTGTTTACTTCTATAGAACGTTCGATTACGGTTCTCAGTATATACACAGCATTTACTGTACCCTTGCCTACTACAAACCCACATTGTTCTTCTCCTATTTCAGGTTGTATTTTCCTCCTAACTCTTTGCATGATAATTCTTAGCAAAATCTTCGTGATGTGACTCATTATACTAATTGTTCGATGTTGATCACATTCCAAGGCTCCTGATTTCTTTGGGATTGCAATAAATACAGAATTACATAACTCATGAGGTATGTTTCCAGTATCATATATTGTATTAAGCAGACTGGTAACTTTATCTATTCCATATTCTTCTAAAGCATTAATCATTTCTGTTGTGACGCTGTCTGGACCGGGGGTTTTGCCAGATTTCATATGATTAAGAGCATTCTGAACCTCCATCTTCAAAATTGCTGGCCCTTCATTGTTATTTTGAACAATATATTGTTCGTCTCTGCTATCGTCATAAAGGTTTTTCACGTAATCTGACCATACATGTAAAATCTGATCTTTTTCTATTATGACTCTTCCATCTTTTGTCTTTAGGCAGCCTGCTGATGTACGTGTTCTTTTATTAGTGATATTTTAATGCATGTTACATAAACATATATCAGTTCTAAATAAATATATATGTATCTTATATATAAATTAGGATGTGCGTATCTCTGTATGTCCTTTATACGCTCGCGAACGGCCCATCCGATTGAGATGAAATTTTCTACACGCCTTCCTTTCAATCCAGCGCTGACAACTGTGATATTTTGTTAGTGTGAATTCGCCTGCTTACTCAGTATTATTTCATTTTTCATTTTTCATCATAATTTCATATATCTCAGGGGACCTAACTCTGTAAAAGTTATTTCAAGGGGCATAACTTTTCTGTATAACTTATAGTCATATTGTGGCATCGTTTTCAAAAGATTTATAAACTCTTTGTCCATAGTTATGTACCGGCATATGAGTTATAATAAATAATGATACAATCTGTAAGGCATTTTTAAATTTTTCATAAAAATGATGCACAATGCATAACATTGTAACTCATCTTTTTTTGCTTAAGAAGTTACTGTAGTCATGCAGGTGATTAGAAAGCGTTTTCATTAAAAATAATGGATGGTGTGTGGAAGGCCATTCTTTTAAGTTACTTTTGTTGTTGTATGAATTTATTGAGACGCTACCCGCCAGGAGCTGGACGAAGTCACGCCGGGTCAGATAGATAGACAGACCCACCTTTTCGCTGCAGTTGTCTACTCCTCCTTTTCCTTCTTCTGCTGATGCTGCTGCCGCCGCTCCATTTACCCAAGTTAATTGTTGGGGGAAGATGTAAAGATCTTTCAAGTGCTCTTTCTAATGCTTTTTGTAAGTTGGTCTTCGTTTATCTAAGGTTGTTCTAACTGCAACCAATAAATGATTAGACAGACAGGCAGACAGACAGACAGAGAGGGAGGGACGGACAGACAGACAGACAGACAGACAGACAGACAGACAGACAGACAGACAGTCAGACAGTCAGTCAGTCGGTAACGGGAACGGGAACTTATATGACTACTTATATGAATTAAATGAGATGCTCCCCACCAAGGACTGGGCGAAGCCGGGCCGGGTCAGCTAGTATATTCATAAAACCATTCAGAACATCTAGAGCTCAAAACATACATATTCACCTCCACCTATACAATGGAGCGTTTCCCATATAAGTTCACCTCACTTACACTCTCCCTTTCTATCTCATTCATACTGTCTTGTTGGAAGGGCTTGTCATACATTCCTGTTGAACATTAACAGCCTTCCCTGCACCTGTCTGGAAAATTGAGTATCCTTAAGTCTGTCCTCATGTAGAAATCATGCAGACAAGGTGAACTGGTGACATTTCTCCCTCCAAGTGGTTTCACCCTAATCTTGGTAGGCATGAAAAGTGTTGGTCAAAATAATCGTTAATTTGGACGCTACCAATAGACTGTTTGCTCTCAGGAATTTCTCCTAAGTAGTCAGTCTCCCCAATGTGTTGACCTCATACAGGATGAATCTAAATGTATTTCCTGTACATGAATAAGCCACACACTCACGTAGCTTGGGTAATGGTGGATTTCTCCAAATTATCAAATAAAACACATCAGACAACCAAGTAGCGAATGACAGAAAAAGAAAACAAAGTTCACAGTGGAATAGTAAAAGCTAGAACTGGAACGAATACAAAAAAAATCAACACGCTTAAAGTTTGGAAGAGAAGAAATGCAAAACAGAAACTTAAACAGCCGGCCCTCAGACAGCAGACAAACAGATCAAATAATATGTTTGTATTACCTGAGTTTATTTCATAGGAAATTCCGTCACTGGACTTAAGTCTTTAAGTAAGACAGAACAAGATGTTAAAATCTTCCCAAGTCGGTATCCTTTTTAGCCATGCGTGCATTTGCATCTGAGGATTGTAGGCAATGCCACGCTGATATATATTCTGTTCATCCAAGACGTGATTTCCCTCTTTACTCCTCTTTTCACGTGGAATAATTATTTATGTTCCGTATTTGTTAACTCCACCTATTTTCCACATTGGACAGGTTACCTGGATGTATTAAGTCCATAATTCTTTTCATTCCTCCTCCTGTCCTCATAGGCTGTAGTTTTATCTGTCAATCAATTATGACTTACTCTTCTCCATGCATCTCGAAACACGATTCTGCGAGGCAACAGACATTGCGTCATACCTACATTCCAATCTGCTGTTGCCTCATCGCTTTCCTGGTAATTAACTAGCTTTATCTCCTTGGTTGGGGAGAGGTGTAAAGCCTGCATTATATTGTCATCTTAAGATCACACTCTGTCCACTGAACTCGCTTGTTGCAGCAACTACAGACATTTTCCGTCTGCAAAGTCTGGACTTTGGATAGGTGTTAGGCTTCTGGTCCACTAATCTCGCCGGTGGCAGCAACTTCACAGGGCCTCACATCTCCACACGTCTGGACTTTTCGTTTCATCAGGATATCAGATTGTAACATTATAGAAATGAGGGCGTGGGCGCGTTTGTATTTTTCTCTTGTTTTCAATCCTTGTTAGTTTTTATCTTTTATTCTTTTGGATTCTTTAATTCCATTGATATGGCATTAAAGATCTATTTTGGATGTGCCCAGGCATCTTGTCACAGGTGTGCACATTTAGCCCTGACCATCTTTTGTGTCTAGAAGTAGTTAGGTTCCAACTTCATAGCAGGTGACACCATAATTGCTCTGTTCCTTTGCCAGCAAAAACCACACATTGGTCCTATGTGAACTCGTGAAGGAAACAGTAGCTTTGACAAAACTAATTCATCAACAAGAAGCCATCCTTCACTTAAATGCGTTTCATTATGAAGTGGACTGCGGTCTGAATTTGACCAGGCCCTGACCAACAAAACAAGTAGGCATGCAGACCAGTTAGACCTTAGAGAGCTGCTTCTCTCCGGGCACGGTTTTGGTATCTGATGAAATATTACTATATGTAAACATTATTGAAGAAGTTTCTGGCAATAGAAAAAACCCTATACTCATGTTAAGAGGGCAGGTCACTTGAGAGCCGTATTTAGGTCAAGGACACTTTTAAAGGCATTTTGGGCATATGGTGCTAGCCCCATATTTTTATAGACCAATGGGCACAGCTGGGATGCTGTGGTTGATATCATGGCGGCCGGTTGTACTTGCCAGGACATCCCCTGGTACCAGTGTTAGTGTGGATCAACCTGGGAGCCCAGGGCTGTTTAAACAATCCGCCTTAGTGCCACAGCTGTGGCGATGGGGTTACAAATGCAGTTCATGATCCGGCGGTTGAAACACAGCTGCAGGCAATTTGGAAACAGGACACCTTTAATTGGTTTTCGTACATGGTATGAGTGCTGGTCGTTCAGAAAGCAATAGTAAACTGCTGAACATATTCTTGCCAAGACATCACAAACGGCCCAAAAATGCTGGGGCTGACTACATTATCCTGTAAAGGATTTGCAACTAACTTTTAACCTCAATGCAAATTCATACCATCACGCAGCAGGCAAGCATGCAGAGCTGTATTGGTCTAAAAAGATAATTCTGCCACTGCTGGGTGAGTTGAGTCAAGAACCAACATCACTGCACACGGCACATTCCTGTATGTGCTCCGTCCTCATCTGCAACAGCCAGAGAAGAGTCCCAGAAATAATGGTACGGGTAGCAGTCTGGGGGATTGAACTTGCACCACTGTCATAAGCAAATGCACTAACAGCTAAGCCTGGTGAATCAGTGTCCATGTGTTTTCTGCATTCATGTTCCACAAGGACTACCAATTATGATACATTGGTAGGGGTATTTTCAATGTAGGTACTGCTGTGGGGGGGGGGGGGGGGTCTGGGGTGCCAGCCATTGGTAGTATCTTTGGTAAGGATGACTTTCATGCCCTTTTCAGGGACCATTCCCCACTGGTCCAAGCCTGATATCTAGCTCACGCCTGTGGCTCCTAGTAGCTGTCAGCATGCGACAGCGTTGTTTCCCCTCCCCCCCCCCCCACCCACACACACACACACACGGACAACAGATGTGACAGGCTGGCTAAACCAGACGTGGGTAACCGATTCGGTGTCAAACCAATCGGTGAACTAGGGTATGTTACCTAGCATAGACAGGATTCTGCAGACTGTGTGGAAGAAATCATTGATGATTTAACGGGCAAGACAGCGTTTACCTGCAAAGCGTTGTGGAATGTAATGATCACAGCAAGGCACGGAGAGCGCCCTGGTTATCCACTGCACCTGTATTCATCTCCAGTCGTCTTGACTTGTCTTGCCACTGGATTCAGATGGACTCAGGCGAGAGAGTGAGGTCAATGAATTGCGCAACTCTTCCTCACTTAATCTAATTCATCACGCAAGTCATTTTTCATTGACCTTATCTGCCATCTTAGAACTCACAGCTCCATACTTTCAACCCCATTGAATGAAATGACTGGACAAACATTAACTGCCTTTGGGGTGTGCAGTGTTCACTTGTCTTCTGCACTCATGTTCCGCGAGGACTACCAATTATGAGACAATGGTAGGGGTATTCCCAAAGTTGGTACTGCCGTTGGGGTGTGCAGTGTTAAACCTTCACATATTCTAGGCCACCACATATAAAATAGGGTGGGGTGGGGGGCAGTTCCTTTTCTTGTCGTCTTTACTTCCCAGAGGATTCCCAGAACATTGTCATATAGAGGGTGTTTAAGAGGCTGGGTCAACTCGCCTAGCTGTACTGGTAGGAGAATATAATCCTGCATCAGATGGAGATGGAACCCAGACCACTGACTTGCCAAGCAAGCACACTAATTCTATGCCATCCCAACTCCACCAATTGTGGTACAGTGGTAAATTGTTTTCTAGACTCATATTGATGGTCTAAGGACTTGCAGACACGATTCGTGAGCCCGCTTACCTGTGTTCAAAACACAGCTGCGACCGATTTGGCAGCAGACCGCGTCACGCTGGGTCTTAACGTGTTGGTATGGGAGCCGGTTGTTCAGAAAGCAATGGCAAACTACTGAATGTAAACTTGCCAAGACATCAACAACAGTAGTTAAATGCTGGTGTTTACAGCGATATCCTGTAAATAGGATATGCAAAAAAAAAAAAAAAAAAAAAAAAACTCATATTGCACTGTGATTACCAATTGTGGTATGATCATTTTCACTTTTGCCAAGTAGCTAATATTACATACATAAAGCATATATTCTGCCAAGACATCACAACACTGACCTGCCATGCATGTCCGAAGAGGCAAGTTCAGAGGGTTGGTGTGAGGCTGGCTACCTCAGTCTTCATAGAATTTGGCACGAGTAGGTTGAGAACCGGCGGGCACATTGATGATGTTGATATGGAACTGTGCTGGCAATGTCATGAGAAGGGTTGTTCGCAGGTTCTATGCCTGGTCTCTTTGCTGGCTAAAATGTGAGAAAGATTGAGCGCCTGTTCTCCATGCATTCAGGCCTACAAAATGTGGAGGTCCTAGCACATTGCGTGCCCATAGCGGAGATCAGCATGGCCGAGTGGATAAGAATGCTCGCTCTTAAATTTCCCATGTTCTGATTTCGAGGTAGCAGGTTCAACCCTTACCGGTCAGTTGGACTAAAATTGCCCTTGATGAGTACCTCAGAAGTTGGAGAGGGTTTGCCTTATGGTGAGGAACACTGGTAATAAAGAAAGCTAATCCGCATGCAAAAATCAGTCTAGTCCACTAGAAGTAATAGCACATAGTATGGGTTATGTTTGAGTTCAAAGCAAGCAGACACAAGTATCTGCTTCAAAATAAATAAATTTATTTAGTTTGAGAACGTATGCTTCATTCGTAGACAAAAGACAGCAGCAGAAGGAGAACTTATACACAGTTGTTTTATGATAAAACCAAACATTTATCAATTTCCATTTGCCATAACCATACTTCTTACAGAAACCCAGTATTTATTCTGACATATTCCAATGTTAAAATTGTGCCTGTGATGGGTTTTAATGAGATATTTGATGTTGACATCTGCTTACAGATTTTAGACTGGTTTGTGCAGCTGTGCTTAGCCGTCAAACACATTCATGACAGAAAAATTTTACACAGAGATATCAAGTGCCAGGTACTCAGCTGTTTTATGTGTTGCTGGTGGCTTGTTGTTGCTGTTGTCTTTATAACTTTGTTATAGATTTTCTCTGCTGTAGTTTGTTCATTCTAAACTCTGTATTTTTATATTTCAAACTCAGTCTTTTTTTCACTGTCCCATGATCTAACAAAAACTTAAGATCTGTTTAATTGAATTTCATGATCAGTTTATTTGAATTTTATAGCCAGTTCGGTTGAATTTCATGGTCTGTTTAATTGAGTTTCAGTGTCTGTTTAATTGAAAAGCCTTATTTATTTATTTGAATTTCATGGTTTGTTTAATTGAGTTTCATTGTCTGTTTAATTGCATGTAAATTCCCATGGTCTGTTTAATGAACATGTAAATTCTGTATAATTGAATTTCATGGTCTGTAAAAATGAATTTCATCATATTTAATTGAATTTCATGGTCAGTTTAATTAAATTTCATAGTTTGCTTAATTTATTTTTTTTGTTTTGCTTAGCATAACTCCATAGTTTAAAATAAATCTTTGCAGTATAATATTCAAGCTCAGTTTTAACTGAATCACATAGATTATAAAGCTGAAACTCTTAATCCGATTGTAACTTAACTTGTGGTCTGTTTAACCTGAACTGAAGGTATGTCTAACATTAACGTTAACTGGTTTTAACGGGCAAGGGGATCGACTTCATTGCACCTGGTTTTTCCCATATGGCTTGGTCTCTTACTCCAGGACATCCTGCTGAAGTGTTGCACGAAGTACGAATCCGTAGCTCCAGCAATGAGTCTCTGAAAATTTCACCTGTGAACCAAACGACCTGGCCCGGAATCGAACCCACAACCTTCAGAGTGTGAGGCAGGTGGAAAAACCACTTCACCAGATAGACTCTCAACCTTAGTTTGTTGAACAAAAAGTTGAGATCCTGTCCAAAGCTCGCCTGCTAAATTAGAAAATCACTAGTTGCACATATCCAACAGGGAAGCCACAAATTAATGCAGTTAATGCAGCCATGAAATGAAAGTGGTGAAATCTTCTGCATTATAAAACTTCTTCTGAATTCATTCATTCAGTAACATGTCCTTTGCAGAACCTCGCTCCCATAACAACCCTCCGGAAAACCTCTCGATCATGAGCAAGATGTCCCGCGTCTGATACACCCATCTGGAGATCATCCGCCACATCCTGCACCCATCTTCTCTTTGGCCTTCCTCTTCCTCTCTTCCCAGGCATATACCCTTCCATTATTGTTCTCTCCAAACTTTCGTGACGTTTCAAGTGACCAAAATACTTCAATTTTCTTTGTTTTATCGTCTTTAATAGCCAACCTTCTTCAATATTCAACTCTTGAAGTATGGATGCATTTGTTCTTTTCTTTACCCAAGATATTCTTAGAACTCGTCTACAATATTTATATTCAAAGGCGTTTATGTGCTGTTCAGCTTGTTTAGTAAGTGTCCATGTCTCACAGGCGTATGTTGCAATGGGACAGATGCATGCTCTTAAAAATCTAATTTTTGTAGTTCTGTCTGTCCCACTCCATAATTTATTCAGCTGTTTTAGTCT
Organism: Cepaea hortensis; assembly: GCA_963921405.1. Lineage (NCBI taxonomy): Eukaryota > Metazoa > Mollusca > Gastropoda > Stylommatophora > Helicidae > Cepaea > Cepaea hortensis. Next base: position 73,354,326 of record OY992879.1, read on the forward strand.
TTGAAGAGCAATGGATAGTCACCGTTTAATTTCTTTCATTGTGTCACCGTTATTGGTAATCAATGACCCAAGATATTCAAAATTTTCCACCACCTCCAATTTCCCCCCATTAATGTATATTTCTTTCTCCATAGCAGTTTTATCTGTATGCATTATCTTTGTTTTTGCTATGTTAAGATATAAGTTTTGATTTTCACTATTCAATTGGGTTGAGGCTATTAGGTTTTCTATGCCATTCTGTGTTGTGGATAGTAATTCTGTATCATCAGCATATCGAATCTCTGGTATGTCATGACCGCCGATATTTAGGACATCATATAGCTCCCTGTTTATATCATCTCTTACATTTCTCATTATATTTTTGGCGTACAGGTTAAACAAATAGGGTGACAGCATGCAGCCCTGACGGACTCCTTGCTTGATGTCAAACCAATCTGATATCTCGCCATCTATTCTAACTGCTGCTTGTTGGTCTAGATAGAGTATTTTTATGAGTTGTACTACATGTGATGGAAAGCCCATATTCCTCATGATTTCCCAAAGTTTCTGATGTTGTACGCAGTAAAATGCCTTTGAATAATCCACAAAACATGAGAATAGGTTTACATTAAATTCTCTGCACTTCTCTATTATTAAATGCATGTTGAATATGTGATCTCTTGTTCCTCTTCCTTGTCTAAATCCAGCTTGAACCACGTTAATCTCTTCCATTTTCTTACGAAGTCTTCGCATTATGACATTTAGTAGAATTTTACTTGCATGACTGATCAGGGCAACAGTTCTATAGTTGGTGTATAATTTCAGGTTGCCCTTTTTTGGTATCGAATGAAGATGGTTCTCTTCCAATCTTTTGGCCATATACCATATTTCCAAATCTTTGTACATAATGCATGATATATGTGTATGCTTTCTTCTCCTCCCGCTTTAATTAGTTCAGCTGGTATCTCATCACATCCAGGTGATTTACCATTCTTCAGGTTCTTTATAGCCCAAGCAATTTCATCTAATGAGGGTTCAGGTTCTGTCTCTGCTGTCATTGGCTCATATATCTCATTCATATCCTCACTGTCACTCATATCATACATTCCACTGCAGTACTCCTGCCATCTTTCTAGAATTTGTCTAGATTCTGTTAAGGTATTTCCCATCTTGTCACAGATAACATTCAATTGAGGTTGAACATTTCTTGTCAATAACTTCATTTCTTTGAACATTTCATAATCTCTTCCAGTCTTATGATATTGCTCTATTCTGGTACAGCAATCTTGTATATATTGATTTTTGTCCTTTCTTGTGTTGCTGTTATCGGATTCATCTCCTTTCTGTTTCAGTTCCCTTCATTGTTTTATTAATTCTAACGTGTTTGATGTAATCCATGGCTTAAGTAGCTTTTTCTTGGTCGGAATGAAATCTTTGGCTGCAGTTATCAAGATATCTCTAGCTTGTACTGCCAGTTCATCGGGTGTCATTTCTTCTTGTACAGACATTAAGACCCCAAAGCGATTCCTAACTTCTATGTTGTATGCATCTGGTATTTTTGTGAGATCAAAACGAAGTGGCCTTGGTCCCCGGGTAAGCTTTTTGAGTTTTAATTTCAGATCTGCTTCTAATAACTGATGATCTGTATCACAGTCTGCACTTCGTAGGGTCTTTGCAGATATTATGCTTGATCTCCATCTTCTTTGTATTAAAATATAATCTATCTGATTTTTGGTAAAACTGTCTGGAGACTTCCATGTGAAGAGTCTTCTTGGTTGTTGTTTAAAAAGTGTGTTGGCTATCGTTAACTCATTTTCTGTGCAAAATTCAATTAATTTATCACCTGCATCATTTCTATTTCCTAATCCAAATTTTCCTAAAACGTGTCTCTCATTTTCAGCTCTTCCTGCACCTACTTTTGCATTAAAATCTCCCATTATTATTGCTATATCATTATGACCAATCTTATTTAATGTGTCTTGTAGTGTGTTGTAAAAATCTTCAATTTTGTCCTCCTCTGCTGTTGAAGTAGGTGCATATATCTGTATGAGAGTTGTGTTTTTTGGACGTCCTTCAGGTCTAATAGTGAGGATTCTATCACTAACTGGATTATATCCCATTAAAGCTTTTGCAGTTGTCTTATCTAAACAAAATGCCACTCCACTCTGGCCTCTGACATCTCTACCAGAATAAATGAAAATACTTCCATTTTCAGTTGTAAAATGTCCCTTGCCGCTTCAGCGATGTTCACTAATTCCTAAAATTTGAATGTTCAACCTCTCAATCTCATCACACACTACTTTAAGCTTTCCCTGATACAGACTTCTCACATTCCACGTTGCTATTCTCACTCTGTTTCTTAGTCTGACACAGGGGATTTCCTTGGTAACACAGTCATAATTAACTCCGTCATCATGATTACTAGTACTGGTCCCTGTGTCACACTCTTCCCCAGTGTTATCTGATCTGCCTGGCCTGGTGGTCTCGCCACCAGATCTCATCCTTATTATGTTTTCTTTCATGGTTGTTATGGTTTCTTGGCAAGTTTTGCAGAAGGTAGTTTGCCATTGCTTTCCTTCTGGGCAGTGACTGTACTAGTCGGTGGCCATAGCCATTGTCTCTCTTGATGAGATCATCTGCCTATCGCCGCAGAGTGCAAGACCATAACCAACAACAATCTGTTGGCTGCTCTCACACTCCATCCACCACCTGCTTGCATGGCTTCACGTAACCCTGATCGGGGGGCTAAACGGGTACCCCACCTTGCCCAAGGGTGTCCCGTAGACTAACGGAGGAAAGGAGGCGTCTTACATCTCCTTTGATAGGGGATACCCCTACCCCGCTAACCGGTTCTTCTGAATACCGAATTTAATAATCAACATCACTGCACTCAGGACATCCCCATACATGCTCTGTCCCCTCTCTTCCAAAGCTACCTACGAGTTCTCAGGCTGAATATTCCAGTAGCAGTTTGATTAAAAGTCCACATGGTTTTTCCTCTGTGCTTTGGACTTAGTGCAGACCCTCTGCAACTCCTTTCTGTGCCAGTCTTTCCAGATATGGATACTCCGTCTGTTTGGCTGCACTCCACCCAATCCCAACACGTCACCCTCATTATGAAACTTCTTCAGGTGCCTGGACTTGAGCAGACATTAAAAATCACGGCTTTTGAGTTCCCACTGTCATTTTATATATAAATGAAGTTGGTGTTGTTATATTATTATGTTTGACCCAGCTGTTTAAGCTCCCCACATACATCTGCTTGCGTCTTTCCTAGTCTGTCTTGCCCAGTATTTTTCCTTGTAAGGCTCATTTGTTAGGGGACTGTATTTGCTTTTTCTGTTCACATTTTCTGTTTTGATTTGTAGTTGACCTGTGAAACGCTGTATATGCCAGAAATAAGGATAATATGTTGTTGAACTCTTTTACTTGCAGAATATCTTCTTAACACAAACAGGAACTGTGCAATTAGGCGACTTTGGCATTGCTAAAGTTTTAACATCGTGAGTTTTTTTTTTTTTTTTTACTTTGTTCTGATATTTGTGCTAATGATATTGTAAAGTTTTGTTCATGTTATAACATTGTGATTATATTATTGTATGTAAAGTTATCGTAATGTTATTATGAAGCCATGATCAATTATCTTATTAAAATTTTATCAGAATGGACTATGAAGAATGTATGCCAGACAAGTCTATAGCTGATCAGATCTCAACCTCTGAATGTTTGTGAGCGTGTGACATCTGATCAATCCAGTTTGGTGTTGGTTCACAACCTTCATGTGTTTCCTACCACGCCTTCACGACTCACAACCACCTGCTTGACCCCCATTACTCTCATCCTGAGCAAGGCCACTGTCTCATTCATTCATTCATTCATTCATTCATTCATTCATTCATTCATTCATTCATTCATTCATTCATTCATTCAGAAGCATGTCCTTTGCAGAACCTTGCTCCCATAACAACCTTCCAGGAAAACTTCTCAGTCAAAAACAAGATGTCCCGTGTCCGATACACCCATCTGGAGATCATCCGCCACATCCTGCACCCATCTTCTCTTTGGTCTTCCTCTTCCTCTCTTCCCGGGCATATACCCCTCACTCATGTCATTGAAATCAGCAGTTTCTCAGAGACACTTAACTACATTTGTGATGCCTGCTATGTTCATATATGGATCCTCCACAATAGTCACAGAACTGGTCAAAGCATCTGATGTTTCAGTCCCTATGACTTCAGCATGACCTGGCACAAAACAAAAGCAACAGTCCTGTCTATGAAGTCTGTATTGACTGACATCACTTACCTACCATATGGCAGATCATATTTTCTTAAGCATGGTCATTGAGTCACTCAATATGCACGCATGTATATAGTATTGCATTTTCAACCAATGCACAGTTATTGTCACAGCCAGCACCTTTTGTGTGAGGATACTGGTGGTTGTCAAGAAGTTACAATCATCTTATTGTACAGTTGTAATGGTGATCATGCTTGTAAAGTTGTTATCATGCTGTAAAGTTGTGATCGTCTTATGTGTAGTTGTAATGGTCTCGAAGGGATTTTGAACTAGGACCTTCTAAGTACTTCTAAGCCCCAGGGTAGAAGAGAAAAGATTTAAGAAGACAACAAAAAGTTGAAGATACATCTACATCTTAGGGTAGAAGAGGCAAGACTTCAAAAGTTTTTTTTAAAAAAAGGCTGAAGGTACTTTTACACCTCAGGTTAAAAGGAAAAGAGTTAACAATACAAGACTATAAGGTACTTCTACAACTCTTGGTAGATGAGGAAAGATTTAATAATGCAAGACCATAAGGTACTTCTACAATTCTTAGTAGAAGAGGAAAAATGTAGCAAGACAATATAAATATAACCTTATGTACCGCAGGGTAGAAAAGGAAAGACTTAACAAGACCATAGAGTACCTGTGAAGTCTAGAGTTGAAGAAGAATAAGTACGAGGGGAAGTCAATAAGTAAGTGTAGAAAAATAATTAAATATGATAACAACTTGAAACCAGTTTATTTTTATACATACATTGTCCCTTTATTTCTCAACATAATTTCCACCAACATTGATGCACTTATCCCATCGTTTTATCAGTCCTTCCAAACAATCTGCATAGAACTGCATGCTCTGTTTTCTAAACCACGTTTTCACTTCTCATTCAACTTTGGCTTCATTCATGAAATGTCTCCTGCCAAGGTGGGTTTTCAGTGGACCAAAAAGGTGGAAATCGCTAGAGGCTAATTCAGGGCTGTAAGGTGGATGTTCTAGAACTTCCCACCTTGGTTAATTCTCTCCTGAGTTAATCGAACCATGTATGGTCTGGCATTGTCATGAAGAAACAACACTCCTCTAGTCAGCAGTCCTGGACGTTTTCTTCAAATTGCACCATGAAGCATCGATAGAACTTCACATTACGAATCAGAATTCATATTGTCACCTTTCTTCTTGAAATTGGTTAAAAGCACTCCTTGACAATCCCAGAACACTGTCAGCATAACTTTCCCTGCTGATGGCGTAATCTTGAATGTTTGGACACAAGGCGAAGAAGGATAGTTTCTACCCAGCTATGCACCGCTTTACAGGGCAAACATTTGTCAGCATAAACAGGAAGTATTTCCTTATGAATGTCCTATGCAGGCAGTCCTTTTGCCCCCCAAAAATGCACAACAGCACGTTGCACTTTGGTTGTACACTCCGTAAGTACAGTTGCCATGTTGTTTACCCGCTACACATGCACATGAGACACCTAACGCTACATGACAAATGGGAATATAAAGTTCGATGTTGCTGTCACCTAATGACACCTGTAGAAAACACCAACTACATTTACCTGCCATCCCACAGAACCGTGTGACTTACTTATTGACTCACCCTTGTATAACTGATTGAGTAATGTACTATGTACTTCAACAGTATCATACTTATGTACTGCAGATAACCTGTTGTTGAATATCTTCTTTCTAGGACGGCACAGCTTGCCCATACGTGTATAGGAACCCCGTACTACCTGTCTCCGGAAATTGTTGAAAACATGCCATACAACAACAAGAGGTACCATACAATGATTATAATGATGTTGATGGTGATGGTGCTGATGATGATAATAATTATAATTATATTGGTGGTAGTGATGTTGATGATGGTGAAAGAGATGCTATTGATGATGGTGGTGGTGATGATGATAGTAGTGATAGTGTTGATGATAATGATATTGATGTTGATGATGATATTGATGAGAAAAAGAGTGTTGAGGTGCTATATAGAGCCTGTACTTTTGTATTAATGTGAAACTTGGACAATGAAAAGTCAAGCTGAAAAAACATCTGATGGCCGTAGAAATGTGGTTTCTGAGGAGAATGCAAAGAATATCTTGGACAGACAGAAAAACCAATGACCAAGTATTACAGGAAACAAATGAAAATCATAAATTGATTAGAGAAATTAGATGTAAACAGTCAAAATATTTTGGACATGTTATGAGAAGAAATGAATTGGAGAACTTGGTGACAACTGGTAAGATCGAAGGGAACAGACCAAGGGGAAGACCGAGAAGTAAATATCTGGATGGCTTGGCTGCATGGCATGATCGAGACAGAAACACTGAGCTTATCCACGACTTTGGTGATCGAGTGAAATGGTGAGTCATGACCACCCACGCTTTCCAGCATGACACATGATGGATGGAAGGATGATATTGAAGATGGTGATAAAGTGGTGCTGTTGGTAGTAATATTAATGGATAATTAATTGTTATTTGTCTCTAGTGACAACTGGTCTATAATGAATTTTATCTTGCTGTAGTGAAAGATTTGTAATGAATTTTATCTTTCTGTAGTGACATCTGGTCTGTAATGAATTTTATCTTTCTGTAGTGACATCTGGTCTGTAATGAATTTTATCTTTCTGTAGTGACATCTGGTCTGTAATGAATTTTATCTTTGTGAAGTGACGTCTGGTTTATAATGAATTGTATTTTTCTGTAGTGACATCTGATCTCTAATGAATTTTATCTTTCTGTAAGGACAACTGGCCTATAATGAATTTTGTCTTTCTGTAGTGAAATATGATCTATAATTAATTTTATCTTTCTATAGAGACATCTGGTCTGTAATGAAATTTATCTTTCTGTAGTGACATCTGGTCTGTAATGAATTTTATCTTTCTGAAGTGACATCTGGCTTATAATGAATTGTATCTTTCTGTAGTGACAGCTGGTCTCTAGTGAATTTTATCTTTCTGTAGTGATATCTGGTTTATAATGAATTGTATCTTTCTGAAATGACATCTGGTCTCTAATGAATTTTATCTTTCTGTAGTGACATCTGGTCTGTAATGAATTTTATTTTTCTGTAGTGATATCTAGTTTATAATGAATTGTATCTTTCTGTAGTGACATCTGGTCTCTAATGAATTTTATCTTTCTGTAGTGACATCTGATCTATAATGAATTTTATCTTTCTCTAGTGACATTTGGTCTATAGGATGTGTGCTGTATGAACTCACCATGTTAAAACATGCGGTAAGTGCATTCTCAGTGAGTTATTTAAGAGGTCACTGAGCAGTAACGAGTAAATGTTGTTTAATATAGGAAGATTGTCAGTCTGTGTGAATGTGATGGTAAGAGTTTGTGCAGTTGAGTGTGTGTTCACAGGGCTGTATAAGTGTAAGCCAAGCAAGGCCTATTCCTAGTCTGTGTATTCATGCTGTGTGTGGTCAGACAAGTGTGTATGTGTGTGTGTGGCATGATTATGGCAAAATGAAAACAAGATAGTGAAGTGTCTCTGCCAATGGTTAAACAAAGGTTAAACAAGACTGTAAGATGTCTCTACATCCCATTGTAGAAGAGGAAAGACTAAACACGACCGTAAGATGTCTCTAAATCCCATTGTAGGAGAGGAAAGACTAAACAAGACTATAAGATTCCTCTACATCCCATTATAGAAGAGGAAAGACTAAACAAGACTATAAGATTCCTCTACATCCCATAATAGAAGAGGAAAGACTGAACAAGACCATAAGACGTCTCTACATCCCATTGTAGAAGAAAAAAGACTAAACAAGACTGTAAGATGTCTCTACATCCCATTGTAGAAGAGGAAAGACTAAACAAGACTATAAGATGTCTCTACATCCCATTATAGAAGAGGAAAGACTAAACAAGACCATAAGACGTCTCTACATCCCATTGTAGAAGAAAAAAGACTAAACAAGACTGTAAGAAGTCTCTACATCCCATTATAGAAGAGGAAAGACTAAACAAGACTATAAGATGTCTCTACATCCCATTATAGAAGAGGAAAGACTAAACAAGACTATGATTCCTCTAGATCCCATTATAGTTAGTTAGTTAGTTAGTTAGTCGACAGATCATCCTCATTGCACATCGAACCATTCAGTCCATAAGTGCTCGGATCCCCTCCTCAGCAAATCCCGCAACGTGTAGCGGCTAACGACGCCAGTTCTGTGTTGGTTTATCAATCTCCTTTGGCTTCCTGCGTAGTGTTCTTGTTTGGCCACACCTCTTTTAATTTGCTGCTCTCGCAGTCTGGCCATTGTTGCAGATTCACAGTCATCACTTGGTTCTCGCAAAAGTCTTACTTCTCGTAGAGCATTCAGAATGTCAGCCTGGTCCATGGCGCGTTCGCCCTCCACAGTAGCCTCACCTGCGAGCTTGTCAGCCCGCTCATTTCCTTGTACTCCCGCATGCCCTGGCACGAAGATGAAACTAATCTTTGCCAGGCGAGACCGCTCCAGAGGCAGCAACCATTCTGTTCGGATCGACCCCTCCTCTATCCTCTTGATCATGTTCATTGAGTCGCTAAGGAAACAAGCCCTAGTGAATGTCTGTCTCGAGCCATGTTATTGCTTTACTTACTGCCATGACTTCCATGGTCAGGCTACTTGTGGTTTCAGTGAAAGCACCAGAGTCCTCCTTCACAATTCTCCCTCCGGCCCGAGCTGTAAAGGCCCATGAGCTTCTCACATCCCATTATAGAAGAGGAAAGACTAAACAAGACCGTAAGATGTCTCTACATCCCATTATAGAAGAAGAAAGACTAAACAAGACCGTAAGATGTCTCTACATCCTATTATAGAAGAGGAAAGACTAAACAAGACCGTAAGATGTCTCTACATCCCATTATAGAAGAGGAAAGACTAAACAAGACTATAAGATGTCTCTACATCCCATTGTAGAAGAGGAAATACTAAACAAGACCTAAGATGTCTCTACATCCCATTATAGAAGAAGAAAGACTAAACAAGACCGTAAGATGTCTCTACATTCCATTATAGAAGAAGAAAGACTAAACAAGACTGTAAGATGTCTCTACATCCCATTATAGAAGAAGAAAGACAAAACAAGACCGTAAGATGTCTCTTCATCCCATTGTAGAAGAGGAAAGACTAAACAAGACCGTAAGATGTCTCTACATCCCATTATAGAAGAGGAAAGACTAAACAAGACTATAAGATGTCTCTACATCCCATTGTAAAAGAGGAAAAACTAAACAAAACTATAAGATTCCTCTACATCCCATTATAGAAGAGGAAAGACTAAACAAGACTGTAAAATGCCATTTACATCCCATTATAGAAGAGGAAAGAATAAACAAGACTACGATTCCTCTACATCCCATTGTAGAAGAGGAAAGACTAAACAAGACCGTAAGATGTCTCTACATTCCATTATAGAAGAAGAAAGACTAAACAAGACTCTAAGATGTCTCTACATCCCATTATAGAAGAAGAAAGACAAAACAAGACCGTAAGATGTCTCTTCATCCCATTGGAGAAGAGGAAAGACTAAACAAGACCGTAAGATGTCTCTACATCCCATTATAGAAGAGGAAAGACTAAACAAGACTATAAGATGTCTCTACATCCCATTGTAAAAGAGGAAAAACTAAACAAAACTATAAGATTCCTCTACATCCCATTATAGAAGAGGAAAGACTAAACAAGACTGTAAAATGCCATTTACATCCCATTATAGAAGAGGAAAGAATAAACAAGACTACGATTCCTCTACATCCCATTGTAGAAGAGGAAAGACTAAACAAGACTGTAAGATGTCTCTACATCCCTTGTAGAAGAGGAAAGACTATACAAGATTGTAAGATTCCTTTACATCCCATTGTAGAAGAGGGACTGGGATGGGCCCGGGCTGGGCAAGGCCGCTGCCGCTAGTTGGTAGGCCGGCCGAGCTCGGAACGTGGCTGCAACCTTCCTGTGGACTGCCCCAGCTATGCGGCGGTGTCTCCCCGACGCCATCTGTTTCAGCTGACATTCAACAGCCATCTCAGAACTGGTGCAGACCAGGGGAATCCGACTGTCTAATTAAAACAAAGCATTGTGACGGCCGTCACCCAGTGTTGATGCAATGTGATTTCTGCCCATTGCTCTGAATGTCAAAGTGAAGAAATTCAACCCAGCGCGTGTAAACGGTGGGAGTAACTATGACTCTCTTAAGGTAGCCAAATGCCTCGTCATCTAATTAGTGACACACATGAATGGATTAATAAGATTCCCACTGTCCCTATCTACTATCTAGCAAAATCACAGCCAAGGGAACGGGCTTGGTAGAATCAGCGGGCCCCTCTGATATGTCTCCACCTTGACGTGGTAGAGGGGCTTGCGTGTCCCAGTGACCTCAAGAGTGTCCCAATGACCTCAAGAGCCCTGCCGATGGAAGCACAACTAAATGTCAGACAGGCCTTGAGATAGGGACCAGACCAAGAGAGACACAACCTGCTGCTCTGCAGGTGGACTGAGGATAGCAGTCGAAAGGTCAAATCAGGCGCACCTAGCCACTAATTCTTGTTCCGGACACATACTCTAAGGCTACCAGCTGAGGGATATGGCTGAACGCCTCTAAGCCATAAACCCTTGGATGTGAGAGCCGGGCTGATACTCACCTACTGCAAAACAGAGGTGAGATGCTGAGCACGCTACATGCTTAGTTCAGATACTTGCTCGAAGGCTCTTTGCTGGGGGATATGAGGGATCCCCGGATAAGAGGGCCTGGCCACTCCCTGATGCACGGAGGTAAGGTGTTGAGCCGGCAGCACATGTAGCCTACCTCATGAGCGGATACTAAAGGTGGAAAAAGCCCTCCAGTTGCACGAAATGGTTACGATGAAAGTCTGTATCTATAATCACAGAGTGAGCGTAGTCAAAGGTGGAAAAACGTCTCATTAACACAAATTGGAACGCTTGGCTAGCGAATCCATTACGTGGAAGTCCGAACTTGCCTAGTGGATGTCGTCCGCAGACTGACCTTCCTGGTTTGTGTGGGGTGCGGCCAGTGGCAAATGAAAAACCCAATATATGGAAGTGAGGAATTAAAGCAGCCTTGAGCAGGAAGTGGCGATTCCTTGGGTGAGCCCAGTCTCAGAGCACTATGTGCCGGCTCTGCAATTATGGAAGCCTCCTTGGATAGCGAGGAATGCCCATGGTCTGCCCCTGCCTTCCCTTGAGGGTTGACCGTGATGTCTTTGACTATTCTACCTTGACCAGCTGAGATGTGGGTGACACCACAGCAGTAAGAGTCTAACGTCCCTCGAAACCCCAGGAAGGCAAACCCGTAAAAATCCGCCAGCTGAAGTCGGATGTGCTGGCCTAAGGGCGCAAATAAATCGGGCACAATGCAAAAACGTCCGAGTGAAATGTCCTTCGTGCTCGAAACAGCTCTGACTATCAAGTCTTCTGAATGTCCTTCATCTCCAGAACAGCTGTGACTAGCTAGTTTTCCGATGTATGTCGTGCCCTGAACAGCTCTAACTATTTTGTTTTCCGGACGCAGTGACTAGCACATGTTCGAACCGAAAGCTCGTTGAGTGGATGCCGTCTGCAGACTGACTGTTCATGGTTTGTGCGGGGAGCGGTGAGCAGGACGTAGCGATTCCCTCGGTGAGCTCAGCACCAGAGCACTATGTGTCAGCTCAGCTACTATGGAAGCCACCCTGGATGGTGGTAATGCACATGGACTGTCCCTGCCTTCCCTTGAGGGTTGATCTTGAAGTATTTGACTGTTCTAACTTGACTAGCTGGGATGTGAACGGCACCAACAAAGTGAGAGTCCCCCAGTTATGCTAATCTGGTCAAAAACACATGCAAAAGTCAGATGTGTTGGCTTAAGGGTCTAGGCCCAAGGGTGCATAAGAATACACCACAATTACATCTGAAAAAACACTCAGATGAACGTAAAAGAAGAAGAAGAAGAACATGTCCTGGGAAGCAAAGGTGACTGGCATGCTATTGATATTACCTGAGTGGTCTATAGCAATATGGGGCTAGCACCATATACCAACTGTGGCTCAAGGCGGGGGAGAGGGTCCTTTACTTGACTTACTTCATAGTTACCAGTCTCAGAGCACTATGTGCCGGCTCTGCAATTATGGTTAGTTTATCATCTGCAGTAGTAGCTTCAGTTCAGTTTACAATCTGTAATAGTAGCCTGCAGTAATTCAGTTTATAATCTGTGATCGTGACTTAAATTGTTCAGTTTATAATCTGTGATAGTGATTTAAATTGTTCAGTTTATAATATGTAATAGTTGCTTACAATTGTTCAGTTTGTAATCTGTGATCGTGACTTAAATTGTTCAGTTTATAATATGTAATAGTTGCTTACAATTGTTCAGTTTATAATCTGTAATCATGACAGGAATTGTTCAGTTTATACTAAGTAATAATGACTTAAATGGTTCAGTTTATAGTTTTAATAGTTGCCAACAGTTGTTCAGTTTATAATCATCTATACTAGTCTGGAACTCTAGTGGCACAGTGGTTAGTGCACTTGCCTGTGAAGACTGTGGTCTGGGTTCAATCCCCCCAGTAGAGGCAGGATGATTTTCTCTGACCAGTACATCTCTGGTGTTGACCCAGCTTCATACAATGAGTACTGGATCATTTCTAGAATTGCCTAGGCAGGAAAGGCAGCAAGGAAGACAGTCGGCACCCTCACCTCTTTACCTTGTGACCTAGAATATGTGAAAGCCTAACTCTTCACACTTGAATGGCAGTATCTGCCACGTGAATCACATGACATGCAACAGTAGCTGACGGTTGTGTATTTGATAATCTGCATTTCTCGCCAACTATCATATGCCAGTGTTTATTAATTTGTTGCTCTTGTGTTCATCTTTCTCAGTTTGAAGCACAGAATATGAAAAATCTGGTTCTCAAAATTATCAGGTAATGTTTGTGAAGCTGTGTGAAAGCTAACATTTTGTGAAATATGAAACAGAATTAAGCACACATGTTTTATTTTACCAGTTACAACTGGCTTATTTGTGTGGGTTTCTCTGATGTCTTGCTCTTGAAGTCATGTGATCCCCAGTTTAGATAATCTTGTAAGGGGTTTTTAAAGGAAGGATGATTGACTTCATTGCACTGGGTTTTATCCCATATGGCTCTGTCTTTTTCCACAGGATGGCTTACCGAAAGCATTATTCAAAGCACAAAGTCAGTGACGACCCTCAGGAGTCTCTGAGAAAAATGCACCCATGAACTGAATGTCATAGCCCAGAATAAAACCCACAGCCTTCAGAACATGAGGCAGATGACATAACCACTTGACTCCCTGTTAGATAAACTTCACAAGTTGAACACTCATGCTTCACCAGGGCCCACAAGCCAAGCAAAGAACTGTAACTCTAATCTACAATATATGTCTATAGAGACGACCAAGTAGAGTTGGCAGGGGCTCGCTACCTTATCCCAAGAATCCAACCAGTCATGAACAAGCCTACAAAGGGCTTGGCTTGAGTTGGTTGAGGGCCTCTGTTCCGTTGGGAGAGAGGCAGAAGAAAAAGACTGAGCTGAAGGTTTCTAAACAGTGAGTGTGCTTGTAGGCATGTGAGACAGGAAGGCTTTCATGTATACTATATATTCTCATGCCTCATGAGGTGACATGGAGAACAGAACAAAGAAGATTTCTTAAAGTAATCAACAACTATCTCTTAAAATGTCTGTAGTCACTTCAGTCATTGCCATGCTGTTTCCTTCTTTGGGTTAGGAAAGGCCGCACTGGTACTCTGTTTCTTGAGTTGAGTTGATTTTACATCACAGCACTTGGAATATTCCCATACATGCTCCGTCCTCATCTGCAACAGCCAGCGAAGAGTCCCAGTACTAATGATACCAGTAGCAGTCTGATTATGTGTCTGTCTGGCCTTTCCTTGGAGTTTTGAGTGTCGGCTAAATTCTGTTTCTTCTAAAGAGCCACCTGTATTTGAGAGCATTCCACTGCTTGTTTTTACTCTACTCCTGCTTACTCTTGGCATTTACTGGGAGAGCTCTTTTTGGAAAACCATATGCAGCCGTCTGAGATAGCAATCACCGTCAACTCTCTGGTTAGAAAAATACATACTGTTTTTGCTTGATTCAGTTCTGACAGGTGTATTATTCTTGTTATTTTTCCAGGGCAAGTTACCCCCCAATCTCACCCCAGTTCAGTTATGACCTTCGAGGGTTGATTGCTCAGCTCTTCAAGAGGAATCCCAGGTAGGTGGTTGTTATTGTGGTGATGGTGATCTTTCCATGGAAGTTGTGGTTGGGAGTAATAATGATTGTGATGCACTTGATTGTGGTGATGGTGATCTTTCCATGGAAGTTGTGGTTGGCAGTGATAATGATTGTGATGCACTTGATTGTGGTGATGGTGATCTTTCCATGGAAGTTGTGGTTGGCAGTAATAATGATTGTGATGCACTTGATTGTGGTGATGGTGATCTTTCCATGAAAGTTGTGGTTGGTAGTGATAATGATTGTGATGCACTTGATTGTGGTGATGGTGATCTTTCCATGAAAGTTGTGGTTGGTAGTGATAATGATTGCGATGCACTTGATTGTGGTGATGGTGATCTTTCCATGGAAGTTGTGGTTGGTAGTGATAATGATTGTGATGCACTTGATTGTGGTGATGGTGATCTTTCCATGGAAGTTGTGGTTGGCAGTGATAATGATTGTGATGCACTTGATTGTGGTGATGGTGATCTTTCCATGAAAGTTGTGGTTGGTAGTGATAATGATTGTGATGCACTTGATTGTGGTGATGGTGATCTTTCCATGAAAGTTGTGGTTGCTAGTGATAATGATTGTGATGCACTTGATTGTGGTGATGGTGATCTTTCCATGGAAGTTGTGGTTGATAGTGATAATGATTGTGATGCACTTGATTGTGGTGATGGTGATCTTTCCATGAAAGTTGTGGTTGGTAGTGATAATGATTGTGATGCACTTGATTGTGGTGATGGTGATTTTTCCATGGAAGTTGTGGTTGGTAGTAATAATGAGTGTGATGCACTTGATTGTGGTGATGGTGATCTTTCCATGGAAGTTGTGGTTGGTAGTGATAATGATTGTAATGCACTTGATTGTGGTGATGGTGATCTTTCCATGGAAGTTGTGGTTGGCAGTGATAATGATTGTGATGCACTTGATTGTGGTGATGGTGATCTTTCCATGGAAGTTGTGGTTGGTAGTGATAATGATTGTGATGCACTTGATTGTGGTGATGGTGATCTTTCCATGGAAGTTGTGGTTGGCAGTGATAATGATTGTGATGCACTTGATTGTGGTGATGGTGATCTTTCCATGGAAGTTGTGGTTGGTAGTAATAATGATTGTGATGCACTTGATTGTGGTGATGGTGATCTTTCCATGGAAGTTGTGGTTGGTAGTAATAATGATTGTGATGCTCTTGATTGTGGTGATGGTGATCTTTCCATGGAAGTTGTGGTTGGTAGTGATAATGATTGTGATGCACTTGATTGTGGTGATGGTGATCTTTCCATGGAAGTTGTGGTTGGTAGTGATAATGATTGTGATGCACTTGATTGTGGTGATGGTGATCTTTCCATGGAAGTTGTGGTTGGTAGTGATAATGATTGTGATGTACTTGATTGTGGTGATGGTGATCTTTCCATGGAAGTTGTGGTTGGTAGTGATAATGATTGTGATGCACTTGATTGTGGTGATGGTGATCTTTCCATGGAAGTTGTGGTTGGTAGTGATAATGATTGTGATGCTCTTGATTGTGGTGATGGTGATCTTTCCATGAAAGTTGTGGTTGGTAGTGATAATGATTGTGATGCACTTGATTGTGGTGATGGTGATCTTTCCATGAAAGTTGTGGTTGGTAGTGATAATGATTTTGATGCACTTGATTGTGGTGATGGTGATCTTTCCATGAAAGTTGTGGTTGGTAGTGATAATGATTGTGATGCACTTGATTGTGGTGATGGTGATCTTTCCATGGAAGTTGTGGTTGGTAGTGATAATGATTGTGATGCACTTGATTGTGGTGATGGTGATCTTTCCATGAAATTTGTGGTTGATAGTGATAATGATTGTGATGCACTTGATTGTGGTCATCATCTTGACCTGCTCTTGTCTTTGTAGTGGTTGATTGTAGTCTGTCTTCAGCAGTTTTCTGTCCTGAGCCCATGTTGTACATTGAGCTAGCTGTATCCTGACCTTAATGTTTCGTGTCCATTTATATCTGTTTTGTACATTGAGCTAGCTATATCCTGACCTTATCTTAATGTTTCGTGTCCATTTATATCTGTTTTGTACATTGAGCTAGCTGTATCCTGACCTTATCTTATTGTTTCGTGTCCAATTATATCTGATTTGTTCATTGATCTAGCTGTATCCTGACCCTATCTTAATGTTGTGTGTCCATTTATATTTTTGTTGTACATTGTGCTAGTTGTATCCTGACCCTATCTTAATGTTGTGTGCCCATTTATGTCTTTGTTGTACATTCTGCTAGCTGTATCCAGACCTTATTGTAATGTTGTGTCCATTTATATCTTTGTTGCACATTGAGCTAGCTGTATCCTGACCCTATCTTAATGTTGTGTGTCCATTTATAACTTTGTTGTACAGCTGTATCCAGACCCTATCTTAATATTGTGTGTCCATTTATATCTTTGTTGTACATTATGCTAGCTGCATCCAGACCCCAGTGTTGTAGGTCCATTTATATCATTGTACATTTTGCTAGCTTCATCCTGGTGTGCCCATTTATGTCTTTCTTGTACATTTTGATAGCTGTGTTAAGTCCCTATCTTTATGTTGTGTGTTCATTTATATCTTTGTTGTTCATTCTGCTAGCTTTATCCTGACCCTATCAGGATGCTGTCTGTCCATTTATATCTTTGTTGTAAAATCTGCTAGTGAATCCAGATTATATTTTGATGTTTTCTGTCCATTTATAATTTTAATTTCCTATAGCTCTTTTGTCCTCAATGTTCACCTCCATTATTGTTTAGAGTTAGCCGTTATCTCTTTTTATGACCAAAATACTTGTCTTTATCATTTTTAGTTCCTTCAGTAGCATGGTTTTTGTATTGTTCCAGAACTTTCTCATTTGTCCTTATTGGCCCCCAAAAATCTCCCCAATCTACTAAAGACCTACATGACAACAATCTTGATTTTTAACCCTTTACAGGGCATACGCTTGTCCGTTTTTTAGCCCTGAACGGGCAAGATTTTTTCAGGTGCGGTAAAATTTCGGGTTGCGTTAGTAAAAACATCACAAATAAGGTGTTAATCAACCAATTTTAGTAAAATAAACAACACAATGAAGGGAAAAGCATGCAGAATATGTTACTCACGTGATTGATGTCGGTAATCCATATATGAACACAAATATTTACGAAATACAGCATAGTGTTTGTCATTTTCCGTCATCTATACAGCAATTTACAAACACATTTTCAGAATCATAATAACTTTCTTTAAAGTCCGACTCACGACTGCTAATGCAAAGTAATGCTTTTCACTGATATCTAGCTAGGATTAATAGTCAACTTCGTGCCCTTTAATGTCACTTAAATTGAACCTAGCGAAATCTAGTCTATCACTTGAATCGCCGAAATCCATTTTGAAAAACTAAGCGTAAAAATCCCGAAAACTAAAAAAAAGTATGTAAAAGTCCGTTCAAATTCATAGTAGGCGCTTACAAATGGCGGCCACGTTGTCAAGCTATTGGCGAAAGCGAAAGTAGCCGTCGGAAAGCCGAGAGATCGCGTTTTTACAATGCATAATAGTATCGGGCGTTTTGGGACGTTTCGCTCGTTTACGGTATTGGACGGAAATGGCCGTTCCACCCTGTAAAGGGTTAAGCTCCATATTTTTTGTCATGCTTCATATTTCCATCTAATGGTAGTGAAGGTGTTAATTGTGACAGTATTGTTGATTGTGTTACTAATGTTGGTTGTGACCTTGTTTATTTATGATTAATGTTGATTGTGATAGTAATGTTGATTGTGATATTAATGTTGATTGTGATAGTAGTGTTGATTGTGATAGTAATGTTGATTGTGATAGTAGTGTTGATTGTGATAGTAATGTTGATTGTGATATTAATGTTGATTGTGATAGTAGTGTTGATTGTGATATTAATGTTGATTGTGATAGTAGTGTTGATTGTGATAGTAATGTTGATTGTGATAGTAGTGTTGATTGTGATATTAATGTTGATTGTGATAGTAATGTTGATTGTGATATTAATGTTGATTGTGATAGTAGTGTTGATTTCAATGTTAATGTTGATTGTGATATTAATGTTGATTGTTATTAACCTCTTCTGTGAATGTTGGTTTAGTAATGTCTACCCAGAAGTCATTTGTTGGTGTGTATGTTGGTGTGTTTGAGAGCTCGTTGAGACTCGTAAACAACATTTTGTACATGTATGTCTATGGTCCGCAGTGGACAAAACATGCAGCACTTTGTAGGGATATGTTCTGATCTTTGTTCTGCCATTCTGCATGTGCGCTGGGTGGCAGGACCAAATTAAGTCTGTGTAAGTGACTGTTCAGTTTATGTGGCTGTTCAGTCTGTGTAAATTACTGCTTAGTCTATGTAAATGGCTGTCCAGTCATGTAAGTTACTGTTCAGTCTATGTAAATGACCATTCAGTCTGTTCTTATATGGAACATGATCACCAGCTTTCTCAAGGTAGTAAGTTTTGTCTCATTGTTTGAGCTTCATTCCATTCCATCATGTGCCATGCTGGTATTCGTGGGTGGTCATGACTCGCCATTTCACTCAATCACTAGTCGTGGATCAGCTCCGTGTTTCTGTCTCGACTGTACCACATGGTCAAGCCATCCAGGTATTTACTTTTCTGTCTTCCCCTTGTTCTCCTCCCCTTGATCTTGCCAGTTGTCACCAAATTCTCCAGTCCATTTCTTCTCATAACATGTCCAAAAGATTTTGACTGTCTACGTCTAATTTCTCTAATCAATCTACGATTTTCATTTGTAATACTTGGTCATTGGTTTTTCTGTCTGTCCATGTATTCTTTGCATTCTCCTCAGAAACCACATTTCCACAGCCATCAGATGTTTTTCAGCTTGACTGCTCTTTGTCCAAGTTTCACATCCATACAAAAGTTCAGGCTCTATGTATCCCCTCAACACTCTTTTTCTCGTTTCAATTGACATCTTTTTATTGGTCAGTATGTTTTTCATCTTGCTAAAGGCTACTTTCGCCATGGCGATTCTTGTTATAATCTCTTCAAGGCATCTCTCATCAGATGTTATTACTGTTCTGAGATAATTGTACAGATTCACTTGTTGAAGAATATTCCCATTTACTTGTATATTACATTGTGGTATTTTGTTCTTCCTAGTGACGAGCATAATTTGTGTCTTTTTACAATTTAATTCTAACCCTAGTTGTTCACTTTGAGCTTCTTAATAGACATATAATTAGGGTTTTCGTTTCATGATGATTATTGATTGCTCTGTTAATACCTCAGTGTTTGTTTTTTTATATGCCTACGATATTCACAACATTCTCTCAAAAACCACACTGCCTTCAGTGTCCTCATGATGTCCACCCAAATTGTTACTTAAACTATGTTAGCTCCTCCGTACTCAAATATGATGTTTTTAAATGTAACCACAGTCCACCTGTATATGCAGCTAGATGAATAGATATTGGGGGTCAGCATGGCTGAATGGATAAGAGTGCCTGTTTGTAAACATCTGGTGTGCTGGTGCCGATGAGCGGGTTTAATCCCTACACCGGTCAGATGGACTAAAATGTTGACTTCTCGTCCTTGACTTGGGGATGTAAATTACAAGTACCTATGAAGTCGGAGTGGGTTCACCTGATGTGATGGTCACTGGTAACAGGGAAAGCTAATCCACACACAAAAATCAGTCCAGTGCACAATGAGTAGTAGCATGTGATGGACTACGAGAGAGCACCCCAAAATATTGTTATTTCACATTATTTTTCACTTTGTGTTTGTTTGTTTAATGAATATAAATAACTGCACCAAACATTTTGTCTTTTGTGATTATGTTCCTATAAATCTGACTAAACTCTGTATTCTTTCCTTATTGTTTACAATTATCACAGTCATATCTCAGCTAAAGACATTTGACCCATGTTATGTTTGCAGGGACCGCCCCAGCATCAACTCCGTCTTGAGAAAGAACTTTATCATGCAGAGGGTCAGGAGGCTGCTGTCCGCACAGGTGAAGATTGAGATGTTTCCGTTGCTTTTCTTGTGTTAACATTGAGTACCATCATTGACAGCATGAATGGTTTATCATTTATGTTCTGACTGGGTTGGTCAGGGAATTACTAGCACATTGTGTTAACATTTGGTGCCATCATTGACAGCAAGAATGGTTTATCATTTATGTTCTGACTGGGTTGGTCAGGGAGTTACTAGCACATTGTGTTAACATTTGGTGCCATCATTGACAGCAAGAATGGTTTATCATTTATGTTCTGACTGGGGTGGTCAGGGAGTTACTAGCACATTGTATTAACATTTGGTGCCATCATTGACAGCAAGAATGGTTTATCATTTACGTTCTGACTTTGGTGGTCATGCAGCACAGTCACTAGCACATTGTGTTAACATTTGGTGCCATCATTGACAGCAAGAATGGTTTATCATTTACGTTCTGACTTTGGTGGTCACGCAGCACAGTCACTTGCACATTGTGTTAACATTTGGTGCCATCATTGACAGCAAGAATGGTTTATCATTTACGTTCTGACGGGTGGTCAGGGAGTTACTAGCACATTGTGTTAACATTTGGTGCCATCATTGACAGCATGAATGGTTTATCATTTATGTTCTGACTGGGGTGGTGAGGGAGTCACTAGCACATTGTGTTAACATTTGGTGCCATCATTGACAGCAAGAATGGTTTATCATTTATATTCTGACTGGGTTGGTCAGGGAGTTACTAGCACATTGTGTTAACATTTGGTGCCATCATTGACAGCAAGAATGGTTTATCATTTATGTTCTGACTGGGGTGGTGAGGGAGTCACTAGCACATTGTGTTAACATTTGGTGCCATCATTGACAGCAAGAATGGTTTATCATTTATGTTCTGACTGGGGTGGTCAGGGAGTTACTAGCACATTGTGTTAACATTTGGTGCCGTCATTGGCAGCAAGAATGGTTTATCATTTATGTTCTGACTGGGGTGGTGAGGGAGTCACTAGCACATTGTGTTAACATTTGGTGCCATCAATGTTACCATGAATGGTTTATCATTTATGTTGTGACTGTGGTGGTCAGGCAGCACAATTACTAGCACATTAGTCTGCCAGTCCGATGGTCACGTGGTTGAATCCCCATGGAGGCAGATGTTAAAAATTGACAGGGAGTCCCAGGTTGACCCAAATAAAATGGGTATCAGGAAATGTCCTAAAAAATGACAGGTGTGATATTGATTAAATCACCCACTGTGTGCCGATTTGTGGGGCTAGCAAGGCATGTACAAGATTTCTCGACTCTTTTAACTGGGATTGGCAGGTGTCTAGATTAGCAGAGTTGTTCAACACTGTACCTTCTAGATGGACCACTGCGGTCACTAGAGGAGATCTCATGCAAGACCATGGAGCACCACAATGCAATGAGGCCTGTCCACAGACTGGACCCTATGGGTGGCAACCGTCTCAAGGATCACCTGGCCTCTGTGCAGATGTGGAATTCCAGCATTGGTCTTGCACTGCCCGCTGGTTTATGGGCTTGGAGATGGAAAGGATAGCACCGCAAAACACTCCCTGTGGAGATGGAGTTTCATTACAGGGTGGAGAAGTCTCTACACCAGTCTCTCTGTGATAGATAAAAGCTTTTTTGGGGCCTCAATAACCTGAATGTTGATGTATCTTCCAGAAAATTCACAAACATCATAAAAAAATAACAGCATCTACAACAATGACAGCAACAACAATAGTAAAAAAATATACAACAGCAACAATAACAGCAGCAACAACAATAACGAAGATAATAAAAACAACAATAGCAGCAATAACAACAACTGCAGCAGCAACAACAACAACAACAGCAACAATAACAACAGCAACAACAACAGAAACAGCAGCATGAAACATCCCGAATATAAGGACCAGAAGGTCATATTTTCCTCTATACCATAAGGTAATAATAGAATTAGACCAATGAACCAAACCAGCTTATGATGTGTACCAAAAAAGGCAACATCACAAAGTGTTTCTTCCTCTACATCCTAAAGACAATCAACATATTCTGCGTGATCATTTTGTATAGCTTCCTAGAATTGCCATCTGTTACCATGTTACAGGTTTATTCTGTTGCTTTGGAGATTTAGTTCGCAGCATATTTTGTTTGTGACTCTTGCAGTGTGAAGGACCCTTTTTCATATGATGAGACATTCTGGGTTTATGGTGCCAAGTGCTAAGCCTGTATTTAGATAGACCAGTATGTATTCAGTGGGTGATTTGGTCATCATATTAGTAGCAGCACATGCTGTTCCTAATTGTAACATACACATGTGGTTCATATTTGATGAATTTTGTGGGAACAGAATATGTGAATTTAGATGTCATGCATTATGTGTGATGACAACTTCCTTCTGTCTACACCAGGACCTGGCTGATGAATTTAGTCACACCATCATGCATGGTCACAAGATTGCCAAAGCTCTCCCACCGGCACCCAAACCTTCCGCAGGTGAGTCTTCTATCTCTTGCGCTAACATTTATCTTTCTTTCTACAGGTTAAAATAAAGCAATTGTTTAAAAATAAAAAGTAAAGGTCTCTTTTACATACACACCCATGGCATGTGGGGCCAGAGCCATATATTATATTGACCAAACTGCACTCAGTGGCTGATGTGGTCGGTGTGGCCACCTTTATTTCCCAGGACATTTGCTGGTGCCCATGTTAGGCTGGGTGGACCCAGGAGCCAGGTCAATTACAAACAGTTTGATCAAACCCAAGAACACATGTACAGTATTCGAGGGGCTAGCCGCTAGGAACTGTGATGATCAAACCCAAGAACATGTGTACAGTACTCGAGGGGCTAGCCACTAGGAACTGTGATGATCAAACCCAAGAACACGTGTACAGTACTCGAGGGGCTAGCCACTAGGAACTGTGATGATCAAACCCAAGAACACATGTACAGTACTCGAGGGGCTAGCCGCTAGGAACTGTGATGATCAAACCCAAGAACATGTGTACAGTACTCGAGGGGCTAGCCGCTAGGAACTGTGATGATCAAACCCAAGAACATGTGTACAGTACTCGAGGGGCTAGCCGCTAGGAACTGTGATGATCAAACCCAAGAACACGTGTACAGTACTCGAGGGGCTAGCCGCTAGGAACTGTGATGATCAAACCCAAGAACACATGTACAGTACTCGAGGGGCTAGCCACTAGGAACTGTGATGATCAAACCCAAGAACACATGTACAGTACTCGAGGGGCTAGCCGCTAGGAACTGTGATGATCAAACCCAAGAACACGTGTACAGTACTCGAGGGGCTAGCCGCTAGGAACTGTGATGATCAAACCCAAGAACATGTGTACAGTACTCGAGGGGCTAGCCGCTAGAAACTGTGATGATCAAACCCAAGAACACGTGTACAGTACTCGAGGGGCTAGCCACTAGGAACTGTGATGATCAAACCCAAGAACACATGTACAGTACTCGAGGGGCTAGCCGCTAGGAACTGTGATGATCAAACCCAAGAACATGTGTACAGTACTCGAGGGGCTAGCCGCTAGGAACTGTGATGATCAAACCCAAGAACATGTGTACAGTACTCGAGGGGCTAGCTGCTAGGAACTGTGATGAAGCGGTTAAACCATCTGCCTCGTGCTCAGAATGCAGTGGGTTCATTTTTGACCTCTGTCGTCCAGTTCTCTAGGGCAGTTTTTATTGCCTTTGAATATAAATGTTATAGACGGGTTCTAAGAATATATTGGGTAAAGAAAAGAACAAATTTATCCATACTTCAAGAGCTGAATATTGAAGAGGATTGGCTATTAAAGACAATAAAACAAAGAAAATTGATATATTTTGGTCACTGGAAACGTTATGAAAATTTGGAGAGAACAATAATGGAGGGGGGTATATGCCTGGGAAGAAAAAAAGAGGAAGACCAAAGAGAATATGCAGAAAAAAAAATCTCTGTATTATCTCTGAAGCTTCCTCTGCACACAATTTACTCATTTGAATTATCTTCCGTGACTTTCTAATATAGTATATTCTGGCTTTTGCTACAGACCCTGTTAAGATGGCAGCACCATCGACTCCTCGACCAGGTTCTGCAGCCAGAAAGTATGATCCAGCCGCCGTCTATGGAGTGCCACTGAACTCCTCCAGAAACAGGTGACATTGTGGAACTGTGTTATTGTGTAGAATGTTCGTAACCAACAACACAAGTCATTGTCTACTCCTTGTGATGCCAGATTTTTGCTTTATGTCTGCTGTTAATATATTCTTCTTCTTCTTCTTCAGTGTTCCGAGCCATTGAGGTTCTTTGCTGCAAATACAATCCGTCTCCATTCGTCTCTCTGGTGGACCTTCTCTTGCCAGTCGTTGATTCCAAGTGCTTGTAGGTCTGTACATGTATTATCTCTCCACCGTCTTCTTGGTCTACCTCGGGGTCTACGGCCATTTATTTCCTGAGTGTAAGCGAGTTTTGTTTCCCTATTATCTTCCATTCTTTCTATATGCCCCAGCCATTGTAGTCTATTAGCCTTCATGATACCAGTGATTAGCGGCGACTTAAACAGATCATAAATGTCTTTGTTACTTCTTCTTTTCCACTCTCCACTTTGTGTATCCCTAATGGGTCCAAAGATGCGTCTTAAAATTTTGTTCTCAAAGGTTTGTAACAAGGCTTCGTCTCCTTTCGTTGTACTCCAGGTTTCAGAGCCATACAGCACAACTGGTCTGATCAGTGTTTTGTATATTGTGATTTTGGTGTTACGAGATAGCGCCTTTGATTTTAGTAGATGTTGTAGTGCATAGTATATCTTATTTCCAGAGTTGATTCTAGTTTGTATTTCTTCCCTTATGATGTTGGAGCAGTTGAAGATCGTACCCAGGTATTTGTATGTTTCCGTTCTTTTAATGGTCATATTATCTATTTGTATGTGGCCAGAGTTTCTAGCCATTCCGTCTCTTGAAATTACCATATGTTCTGTCTTATCTTGGTTGATAACCAGCCCCATCTGTTGGGCTTTTTCCTTTAAGTGAGTCAATATTTCCAATGTCTTTTGTTCACTTTGCCCTATAATATCTATATCATCTGCATAACCAAGCAGCTTGGATGTTCCTCCAATATCACATTCCTCCTTTACCTTCCTTACAACTTTCTCTAGAGCCAGATTGAAGAGTAGCGGCGATAGTGCATCACCCTGTTTCAAGCCAGATGTTATTTGGAAGGGGTCTGATTTCCTGCCTTTATATGTTACTATATTATAAGTATCTTCCATGCATAGTCTGGTCATGTTGATTAACTTCCTTGGTATTCCAAATTCCTGCATAGCATTCCATAGACTATTCCTATGGACACTATCATAAGCCTTTTTAAAATCCACAAAAATGTTATGGAGATCTCTTTTATATTCCCAATGTTTCTCGGCTATTTGTCGTAAGATAAATATCTGATCTATTGTTGATCTGTTTTGTCTAAAACCCGCCTGGTAGTCACCTAATATGTCTTCTGAATATGGTTTTAGTCTATTTAGTAATACTGCGGATAGTATCTTATAGCTTGTGGACAGTAGTGATATTCCTCTATAATTTCCACATTGGAACTTGTCTCCTTTCTTAAAGATAGGTATCAATAATGACTCTTTCCAGTCATGGGGTAATTCTTCTGTCCTCCAGATTTTTATTATTAGTTCGTATAGCTTTAGATGTAATGCATGGCCACCTGCCTTTATAAATTCAGCAGCAATTCCATCAGTCCCAGTTGCCTTATTGTTTTTAAGTCATGTGATTACATATAGGATTTCTTCAAATGTAGGTTCTTCAATTTGTGGTTCGCATGTTAGAACCTCTTCCTGTGAGAAAATGTTACTTGGAGCTTCACAATTTAGTAATTCAATAAAATATTCTTTCCATGTGTTGCACATTTCCTCATTGGTATTTATCATATTCCCATTTTTGTCTTTTAAACCATATGTGTTTTGTTGGTGCCCTCGTTTCATTGACTTCAGTTCTTTAAAAAATTTTCTGGATTAATTTTTCTGGTGATTAGTTTCCATATCTTTGATTATATTACTCATATATTCTCGCTTCTGCTGTCTGACTATTTTTGTAGCCTCTTTACATTCATTTCTATAATGCTCTTCCTTTTGGATGTTATTGATGTCATTTAACCATACATGTCTGGCATTCTTCTTCCTAATGACTGCTTCTTCACATTTTTGATTGAACCATCTGTTCTTTCTATGCGTGGTTAACACACCGAGACATTCTTCTGCGGTAGACTGAATTGTATTCTTGATGTTCAACCAAGTTTGGTCAATGCTTTCCTCCAAAGGGTTTTGCAGAGTTTCAAGTTTACATTTTATTTCATCTGTAAATTTCTCTTTGACTGTAATGTCTTGCAGTTTTTTTCTGTTATATGTTGGGTGTAATCTTTGTAATTTAGTATAGAAAGCTCTCTTAAGTTTTATTTTAAATTTTGCTCCAACGAGGAAGTGGTCACTGTGGCACTCAGCTCCTCTATAACTTCTGACTTGCTGTATGTTTGATGCATTTCTGTTGTTAATTAAAATGTGATCTATTTGATTATAGGTTCTCTTGTCACATGATTTCCAGGTTTGTTTGTGTATATCCTTTCTTTGTAGTCTGGTACTGCTAACCTGCAGTCCTTTGGCTTCTGCCAGGTTGATGACTCTCCATCCATTATCATTTGAAGTTGTATGTAGGCTTTCCATACCGGCCACTTTTTTATTAGTTTGCTCTCTACCTATTTTTGCATTGAAGTCTCCCAGCACAATCAGGATGTCCTGTTTGGGGGTTTCTTCTATGACATCTTCCAGATCATTATAAAAGTCTTCTTTAATATCATCTTCTTTCTCTTCAGTAGGTGCATGTACATTAATCATCGTTATATTTTTCCATTTACCTTTTATTCGTAATTTACTAATCCTGTCATTAAAAGCTTTAAAGTTTAAAACGTTCCCCCATAACTCTTTTTTGATGACAAATCCTGTTCCTAACTCATGTTTATTTTGGGTGTTTCCTCCATATATTATAATCATTCCATTTTGCTCTAAAGTACCCTCTCCTGGCCACCTTATTTCTTGAATTGCTGTTATATCCATTTGATATTCAATCAGCTCCCGGGTTAGTTCTTCGGCCGCTCCAGCTCGATATAGTGTCCGTACATTCCATGTTCCAAATCTCAAAAGTCCTTTAACATTCCAAGGTCGTTGTCCAGATAGGTCAGTCCGATATCGAGGCTCATGTATTTGTTTCGTAACAAAGAAAGGTTTTTACAAAGGTGGGGATGTTAACCCCACGCTTCAACCCCCAACCTGGAGGACCAGGGTGTTTCTCTTTGTCTGTTCTCTACCCTTTGACCTGTCCGGCTTGGGAGGCCCTGCTGGTAGCTACGCTACCGCCGGCATAGCTCTCAGGGTCATTGAGAAACTCAAGCTCCCCCACCACGACAAGGTGGAAACACCATCGGGGGAGCTGTTAATATATTAGAATCTGATATTTCTTCTGTCATTCATCTCCGAGTGGAGCACAGCCCTCAACCCGCTTGCAGACTTATTCATGATTGGTTGGTTTTGCAGCTTTAGTTTACTATGGGATTAGGTAGCCAGAGTCATTCATGCCAACCCTGCTTTTATGACATGCCTGGTTGGTTGCAGTGTTACTATTCTTTACTTACTTCCCTTTATGGGCTCCATTAACGCACAGCTAATATACTAGAATGGTCAGGTGTTATTGTTTGATTCAGTAACATGACCTAGAATATGCGAAGAACAGAAGCAGTAGCATCGTGGCTAGCATGCAGGCCTGCCAGGCTGGTGGTCATGTATTCAAACCCCCATTGAGGCAGGCATGTGTAACAATTGACGGGGAATTTCAGACCAGCCCAGCCTGAACTGGGCACCAGGACATGTACTGGGAAGTAAAGGCAGCTGGTGTGATGTTGACCATGTCACTTATCAAACACAGATTGGTCTATAGGGCTAGCACTGTATGTCCTGTACACCTGAATATGTGGACACGTCTTGTACTTTGTTACTAGAATATGTGAAGACCCAGACTTCACACTCCTTTGGTTATGTCTGTTAATTTACTAAAATATGTGAAGACCCAGACTTCACACTCCTTTGGTTATGTCTGTTAATTTACTAGAATATGTGAAGACCCAGACTTCACACTCCTTTGGTTATGTCTGTTAATTTACTAGAATATGTGAAGACCCAGACTTCACACTCCTTTGGTTATGTCTGTTAATTTACTAGAATATGTGAAGACCCAGACTTCACACCCCGGTGGTTATGTCTGTTATTTTACTAGAATATGTGAAGACCCAGACTTATCACGGTGATTGTTTCTGTTATTTTACTAGAATATGCGAAGACCCAAACTTCACTCCCCACTGGTTGTGTCTGTCATTTTACTAGAATATGTGAAGCCCCACCTTCACACTCTAGTGCTTCTGTCTGTCAATTTACTAGAATTTGTGAAGACCCAGACTTCACACCCTAGTGCTTGTGTCTGTCATTTTACTAGAATATGTGAAGACCCTGACTTCACACCCCAGTGCTTGTGGCTTACCTTTGCCTTGTGTTGTTGTTACGTTGAATCCAGTTGTAATCATGTTATGATATATATTAATAGCTCTCTGTGAATGCTGGGCTTCATTAAATCTATTTTCTTTTAGAATGTCGGGAGACAAGAAGAGACCAAGTACTCCAGGTCGCCAGCTGCCTATTCCTGGACAAGCCGTAAGTGACACCTCATCTGTGTACTTTATTTGTTTCTTTCATATTTTAACTGATTGCCTGAGTTCAAAGTATGGAATCTGTCAACATCTTTCAGTTGAGCACAAACATTAGACCAAAGTGTTCAGAGTACATGCCACAGAACAAAGTAAGTCCACAAGCTTTAAATATTGTCCACACCCTTCTGAGACAGCTGAGCATTACCTGTTGGTGTGCTGTGTGCTTCAGGGCAGGGATACCACTCACTGCAGCACTAAGGAATACAGTTGTTGGTATTTCAGCAAGCTTAAACATACTGTGTGTCAAGGAGAAGATGATAAAGAAGAAGCAGAAGGAGAAGAAGATAAAAGAAAGAGATGAACATAAGGATGACGAGGAAGAAAAGAGATTATGAGGAGGTGGAAGAAAAGAATATGAGACTGAGGAAGAAGAGAGGTTGTGAGAAGGAGGAGAAGAAAGGTGGGAGAATATGAGGAGGAAGAAAAGAGAATATGAGGAGGAAGAGAGAATATGAGGAGGAAGAAGAGAGAAAATGAGGAGAAGGAAGAGAGAAAATGAGGAGGAGGAGGAAGAGAGAATATGAGGAGGAAGAGAATATGAGGAGGAAGAAGAGAGAAAATGAGGAGGAGGAGGAAGAGAGAATATGAGGAGGAGGGGGAGGAGGAGGAGGAAGAGAGAATATGAGGAGGAAGAGAATATGAGGAGGAGGGGGAGGAGGAGGAAGAAGAAAAGAGAATATGAGGAGGAAGAGAGAATATGAGGAGGAGGGGGAGGAGGAGGAGGAAGAAAAGAGAATATGAGGAGGAAGAGAGAATATGAGGAGGAAGAAGAGAGAAAATGAGGAGGAGGAGGAAGAGAGAATATGAGGAGGAGGGGGAGGAGGAGGAGGAAGAAGAGAGAATATTTTAGGAGGAAGAAGAAGAAGAAGGAAAGTGAGGATGATAAAGGGAATAGTAAGAGAAAGAAGAGAACAAGAATAATAATAAGAAGAATGGAAAACAGAAGAAGAAACAGTGAAGAAGAGAATATTAAGAGAAGGAGAAGAAAAGGAAGACCCACAGTTGTAAGTTTTGATCATTACATCTTCATAATATTGAGTCTGTATGTTCGATGCCTGGGCTTTTCACCTGCTAAAGTGAGGAAAAGACTGGCCACCTATAACTCAGTGCAATCAGGCCTACAGAATGTGATGACTATTACATCACATTCCCCTGGCAGGAAACTGATTCGGGACAAAGCAAAAAAATGTCATTGTACCTGTAGCAGGAAGGATGATTTATGTTGTACACTTTAGCCGCTGTCCCAGTGAAGGATGATTTATGTTGTACACTTGAGCTGCTGTCCCGGTGAAGGATGATTTATGTTGTACTTTAGTTGCTGTCCCAATGAAGAAGGATTTATGTTGCACACTTGAATTGCTGTCCCAGTGAAGGATGATTTATGTTGTACACCTGAGCTGCTGTCCCAGTGAAGGATGATTTATGTTGTACACTTGACGGCTGTCCCAGTGAAGGACAATTTATGCTGTACACTTGAGCTGCTGTCCCAGTGAAAGATGATTTATGTTGTACACTTTAGCTGCTGTCCCAGTGAGGGATCATTTATGTTGTACACTTGAGCTGCTGTCCCAGTGAGGGATCATTTATATTGTACACTTGAGCTGCTGTTCCAGTGAAGGATGTTTTATGTCGTACTTTAACTGCTGTCCCAGTGAAAAATGATTTATGTTGTACTTGAGCTGCTGTCCCAGTGAAGGATGATTTATGTTGTACTTGAGCTGCTGTCCCAGTGAAGAATGATTTATGTTGTAAACTTAAGCATCTGTCCCAGTGTTCACGTGTGGGATCACGATTTGAAGCAAGGATTTTTACAATTGACCTAGGTTCTCAGGTAGCTCAGCCTAAAGTGTGTACCGGATTCAAGTCTAATACTTCTGTAAAACTATTTATTATTTTCAGGAGTGGGAGAAGAAGAAGAAAGATAGGATAGAATTTGAGCAGAAAAGACAAGCTGAAATGAAAAAACGGGTAAGTTTTTGTTTTCTTTAAAATTCCAGTTTGACACCTTGTTCTCATTTAGTCTTGTCTGTCTTATAATATTTCTTTTCTGAGCTTCGGTTGTGTACATAATATCTTCTTTCCTGACACATCTTGATAGATAATTTACTTGATCTTCTCTGCCTCATCCAGTAATTTACTTCATCATGTCTGTTTCATTTGTGTGTCAGGTCTTAGTCAGATATGACTGAGCTACCGTATGACATAGACTGCACTGCCTGCTTTCTGTTAGCGCCGAATGTTGGGTGACGTTCACCAAATCCGACACCCCACATTGTGCCAATGGCTTCGGGTGGAGGAGTGTAATTGTGAGGATACAAGCCTTACCCTAATGTGAGAAAATGCAGCCTAAAGACTAAATGTCATGGCAGGACAGACCCGGGCCCTAAGCCTTGGTCGACAACTGGTCTAGGATGAAAGCTCCGACAGGCGGACAGTTAGAGTATTGCTTTGCTGGTCTGGCAGCTTCTACAGCTGGTCTTGTTCCAGACGTATTGGTGTACCTTTCCTCCGGAGTAAACTAGGCAGGCCGAGGGAAGGACCATGCTGCATGGGCAACACATGGTCTTTAAATTCAGCCCAGGCTTTTTGTTATAGAGAGGTATAACTCCATTTTACAAACTATCGTCTTTCAAGACAACAAGGTGCCAGTCATGTCTATTTCATCCCATAATCTGCTTCATTGTCTCTGCCTCGACCCGTAATTTACTTCATCACCCCTGCTTCAACCCATAATTTACTTCATCACCTCTGCCTCGACCCATAATTTACTTTATCACCTCTGCTTCAACCCATAATTTGCTTCATCGTCTCTGCTTCGTCTCATAATTTACTTCATCATATCTGCTTCGTCTCATAATTTACTTCATAATTATAATAAACATAATAATAAATCCCTAGTATAACATTCAGTCCCATATTGGTAGTACAGTGTTCCCCCCCTCCCCCCACCCCCATAGCTAATAACAATTGCCACAACAGTAATGAATATTAGTGAATCATGTAGTGTTAATTTTTGCACATCAATTCTTAGCCCTTTGAAAATAAAGTTTGTTTGTTTGTTCGTTCATTCATCATGTCTGTCTCGTCTCATAACTTACTTTATTGTCTCTGCTTTGTCCATGTAGATTATGAAAATAAATGCAATGACATTCTGTATATTAGCAATTTAAATGATTTTGGCAACTACTCATAACCTTCTCAGTGGCTGGAATTCATCACACTAAACTGTCTTCACATTAAATAGTGTCTTCAAATTAATGGATGGCTTTAAAATGTGTCTCTTTGTATTTTTACTTTTATTAACAGATTTATTTGAAAATGTGATACTCTGTAGTGTAGACTATCACATTCAAGTCTGTGTTGTTACATTATACATGTGACTGTTGTTTATTTGCACCAGGAACAAGAGATGAATGAAAGAAGACTTAAAGACCATGTTGAGAAACAAAAGGTTTGTGTTCATTAAATCATCAGTTCACATTGTTGTCTTCTTCTTTAACACCATGTTGTAGTCTGTGTGTAGTGTCTGAGTTCAAGCTATCTTATCATAGGTGAAAATGTCTTAATTGTTAATCTAAAATAGGCAATCAAATTCTAGAAACACAAAGAGATAGCATAGAACCTACCTGAGGCAAAACATAGGAAAAAGCCAGAAGTGTGATTCACTGACTGAACACTGGATGGAGAGATTTCATCACATCCAGCGTGAACAAGTACCCAGCTTTTGTGGTGATTTTAGAGTGCGACATTCCTTTTGTAGATAGCAGATTGTTATAATCCTTCTGTAGATAGCAGATTATTATATTCCTTTTATAGATATCAGACTGTTATATTCCTTCTGTAGATAGCAGATTATTGTATTCCTTCTGCAGATAGCAGATTGTTGTATTTCTTCTGTAGATAGCAGATTATTATATTTCTTCTGCAGACTGTTAAATTCCTTCTAAAGAAATCAGCCTATTATATTCCTTCTGTAGATAGCAGACTGTTATATTCCTTCTGTAGATAGCAGATTGTTATATTCCTTCTGTAGATAGCAGATTATTATATTCTGTCTGTAGATAGCAGATTGTTAAATTCCTTCTGTAGATAGCAGATTGTTATATTCCTTCTGTAGATAGCAGATTGTTATATTCCTTCTGCATATAGCAGAGTCTTCTTCTTCTTCTTCTTCTTCTTCTTCTTCTTCTTCTTCTTCTTCTTCTTCTTCTTCTTCTTCTTCTTCTTCTTCTTCTTCTTCTTCTTCTTCTTCTTCTTCTTCTTCTGTGTTCATCCAGTCTTTTTTCGGATGTGATTGCGTTGTGCCTGTTTACAGTGGAGCTGCGATACTGCGCCTTTAGGCCGACACATCCGACTTTTGCGGGTGTTTGTTGATCAGGTTAACCTTCCCGAGGATAGCAGAGTGTTATATTCCTTCTGTAGATAGCAGATTGCTATATTCCTTCTCTAGATAGCAGAGAGTTATATTCTGTCTGTAGATAGCAGATTGTTATTGTTATATTCCTTCTGTAGATAGCAGAGTGTTATATTCCTTCTGTAGATAGCAGAGTGTTATATATATATAACTTATAAAAAACATATATTGGAAACAACAAGCTGCCATAAGGATTGATAATGAAGTAGGACAATACCAACCTATTAAGAGAGGTGTTAGGCAGGGATGTGTAATGTCTCCAGATCTTTTTTCCCTATACAGTGAAAATATTTTCAGAAATGTAGAAGACCTAAATGGAATCAGCATTGGAGGACGAAACATAAATAACATTAGATATGCGGATGATACAGTATTGATTGCAGACAATGCACAGGATCTGCAACAATTAGTAGACGCTGTGGTTGTACACAGTGAGCAGCTGGGGTTGGAATTAAATTGTAGGAAGACACAGGTTATGGTCGTCACTAGGAAGAACGAAGTACCACAATGTAATATACAAGTAAATGGGAATATTCTTCAACAAGTGAATCGGTTCAATTATCTCGGAACAGTCATAACATCTGATGGCAGATGCCTTGAAGAGATTAGAACAAGAATCGCCATTGCGAAAGTAGCCTTTAGCAAGATGAAAAACATTCTGACCAATAAAATGATGTCAATTGAAATGAGAAAAAGAGTGTTGAGGGGATACATAGAGCCTGTTCTTTTGTATGGATGTGAAACTTGGACAATGTGCAGTCAAGCTGAAAAACATCTGATGGCTGCAGAAATGTGGTTTCTGAGGAAAATGCAAAGAATACCATGGACAGATAGAAAAACCAATGACCAAGTACTACAAGAGACAAATGAAAATCGTAGATTGATTAGAGAAATTAGACGTAGACAGTCAAAATTTTTTGGACATGTTATGAGAAGAAATGGACTGGAGAACTTAGTGACAGCTGGCAAGATCGAAGGGAACAGACCAAGAGGAAGACCGAGAGGAAAATACCTGGATGGCTTGGCCACATGGCATGGACGAGACAGGAACACTGAGTTGATTCACGACTCTGGTGATCGAGTGAAATGGCGAATCATGACCGCCCACGCTTTCCGGCATGGCACATGATTGATATATATATATATATATATATATATATATATATATATATATATATATATATATATATATATATATATATATATATATATATATAAACTGGCAGAGTTATTTTTCCTTGAGTTAGACAGGCCGCTGTGTTAATCTCCCTTGGCGACAATGTAAACCGATAGTTGTGTGAGTGTGTAGGTAGGGTCACAAAAAGTGAAAGGTCAAAATCGTTTTTCTTCTATATGTCCCTTTTAAATGATAAACTTACACACAAACATTAATATCTCGGCTTAAAATTGACCTACAGACTTGAATAAGGTACCGTTGGATTTGTTTTTTCAAGAGCTATCCAACTATGCAGGTTATATAATTAAAAAGCAATTTAGAAAAAAAGTTACTAAAGTGGCTAATATTATATATCAGACTGACATTCCGTCTATAAATATCTGACCAGACATTCCTTCTGTAGACATCAAGATATAGACATCCCTTTTCCAGTTGCCATAGCTGGTGGTTGGTGGAGGTTGTAGATGTCTTTGCTTCTGTTAGTAATCTTGACATGGTTTAGGACCAGCCACAGACTTGTGACTGTCATCTTGTCATTGCGTGGGTTCTGCTTATTCTCTGTTATTCATTTCCTCTGCATTGTATCTGACTTATCTTTATTCTAAGTCTTTATTTTCCTTATATCTGAACATTGTTCTTTCAATTACAGGTATTAGTTGCTCTCTGTATTATTTGTGCTGTTTGTTCATGTTGATTATTCCTAGTCTGTCTGTAATTGCCTGTCCATCTTGACTGAACTCACAAACATGATGAGACACATGCGATGCCCTCCACATGATTGGTGCCATCTGTTTGACCTACAGGTGGAAAGAATCAACAAAGCGCGTGAGGATGGTTGGAAAAACCTGGTCAGCCCATTTCCTGCAGATGAGGTAGTGTACACACCTGACTTGCGGTCGAGTATATTTCACTGAACGTGTTGCACGTTCAAGCTCTTCTGTGTCTGTTACATAGTTTAAGCGGGATATATAATTATTAGTTACTTTAAGTTATACTGTTTCTGTTGGTTAGAATATGCTGTGGCTTGATATTTCAATGCAGTGGCAGCGTCTGCCGTGGGACTGCTTTTTCCTTATGTTTTCTGAATTCCTTATTTCAAATTTGGGTGTTTCTGTTTTAATTATTTCATACTGGGTTATATCTGTAATGATTAATTGTTGTTGAATATGTATTATTGGTAGCAACATGTTTAAAGAAGTATATTTCCATATTTGTAGTGCATGTATGTTTGAACTGTATGCACCTAGAAGCTATGGTTATATTAGAACAGTGGTTCTCAACCTTTTTTGGCCCATGCACTCTTTCACCATATGTCAGAATGTCATTCCCCCCTTTCCAACGAACGAAAGAAGAATAATTCTCCCCTTTCCAAAATTGTCAGCCTCAACAGGTGCATTTTTAAAATTTGCAATATTTTATTAACACACCAAATTAATCATATTACAATAAACAAAAAGTTAAAACGTCAAACAATTGTCACTTAATACATGACACCAGAATTCCAGAAAATTATACTTCAACAAACAAAATGCTTAATAGAAAACCAGGATATTATGCCTGAAGCTATTTTGAGTCTGCCAATCTGTGGTCTTAACCCCCCCCCCCCCCCCCCCACCCCCACCCAAAGCACCAGTTGAGAACCACTGCATTAGAATACAGTTTTATACAGGAGGTCAACGTAGCTAAATGGATAAGAGCGTTTGCTTCTGAACTTTCAGTGTTCAGTCCGCTGAAAGCACTGTAATGGGATCGTTTCCTACAAGGTCAGACGGTCTTAGTGGTTGACTTCTCATTCAGAAAGCAGTGGCAAAATATTGAACATAAAAATTACCTGGTAAATTAGTATGGGGTTGGGGTTGATTGCAACATCCTGCAAAGGAAGTGCAGCATTTTAAAGTTTTGTGCAGTAAAGCATCAGATTACATATACTGTACTCTTGTATGGATGTGAAATACGGACAATGAGCAGACAAGCTAAAACACAATCTAATGGCATGGAAATGTGGTTTCTGAGGAGAATGCAACACATGTCATGGACAGACAGAAAAACCAATGAGTAAGTCCCTCAAGAAACTAATGAAAAACGTAGACTGATTAGAGAAATTAGACATGATTAGAGAAACTAGACATTGACAGTCAAAATATTTTGAGCATGTTGTGAGAAGAAATAATCTAGGGAACTTGGTGACAGCTGGCGACAATTTGGGGAGAAGAACAAGGGGAAGGCAGAGAAGTAAATATCTAGATCGCTTGGTCACATGATGTGGTCAAGACAAGAACACAGAGCTGATCTACGACTCTGGTGATTGTGTGAGATGGCGAAACATGGCTGCCCAAGCTTATCAGCATGGCACATGATGATGATGGTATGACAAGGTTTCGGTGCCAGCTTACATCATTTGCTATGGGAGGAAAGACTGATGCCTACAACAATATGATGATCATGTGACCATTCAGTAACTGTTCCAGGTGGATGGAATGAGGAACAGTTGAGGGCAAAAGAGTTAGAGGACATCATAGATATAAATAGATGGACAACATCAAGATATAGTTATGATTACAACCTGGCAAAATGTACAAAAGGGGTTCAGGATTAAAACTTCTGGAGATCCATTAGCATCGAGCTTCATGCTGGGACAGCACTGGATGATGATGCTGTTTATTTACTGCACACGTTTACATTCTTCCTCTTCTTCATTCACCTTCAGTCGTCAATAAGAATTAATCCAAAGAAATCAGCAGTCAGCTTAAGCTTGTTGACATAAACGTTTACTTGATACTTATTCTTTGAGATGCCCTATACCCATTAATTGTCTTTCCCTGTTGACAGGGGAACCGAACACCCACCCCCAGCAGCAATCAGCAGTATTCCCCTCGGCCATTACCAGTTCCAAAAGCAAATGTGAGTACATTGTGATTGATAATATTTCTCATTCATACATTGGAAGCTATTTAGAATATCAAGCTATGTCTACATTAGCCTGCAGTCATTATATTTTCTGATATAGTCAACAACAAGGGTGAAGGAAATTGCATATCGCAGCAGTTCTCAAATTGGTATGTTTGTTTGTGGACCCCTTCATGTGTATATCTGGTTTTGTATGTGCTTGTTTTACACAGCAGTTCTCAGACTGGTATGTTTGTTTCTGGACCTTTTGTGTTTGTTTTACAGTGGGCAGATTTATTAGTGAAACCAGAAAAATCACGCTCATAATTTATTTTTGCCTTAATATTACCCCAGGAGCTGCGCAGCGCTGTGGCTAAATCCCCTCCTACTGGCTCAGTGGTCATGGGTTCAATTCTGGGGTCTGGGCTCCCAGGTCATCTCCAACTATAATTGATACCAGGAAATTTCTTGGGGAAGAAAAAGGCGACTGCCATCTTATGGATCACACCACCAACTGAGTACTGATTGTAAAAGTGGAATTGGAACAGCAGCAGAACTAATCAGAATCTGACTGGCACCTTGCCATTTGACAGATGGTAGTTTGTAAAATGGAGTTATACCTCTCCATAACACAAAGCCTGGGCTGAATTTAGAGACCATGTGTTGCCCATGCAGCATGATCCCTCTCTTGGCTTGCCTAGTTTACTCCAGAGGAAAGGTAACACCAATACGTCTGGAACAAGACAATCTGCAGAAGCTGCTGGATCACCACTGCCCACCTGTCGGAGCTTCCATCCTAGACCAGTTGCCGACCAAGGCTTAGGGCCAGGTCTGCCCTGCCATGACGTTTAATCTTTAGGTTGAATTTCCTCGCACCAGGGTAAGGCTTGTACCCTTTCAATTTCACTCCTCTGCCCAAAGCCGTTGGCATAATGTGGGGTGTCGGGTTTGGTGAGCGCCACCCAACATTCAGCGCATTACAGTCTACTGTCATACGGTAGCTCAGTGATATCTGACTAAGACCTGACTCTAAATCAGAACCTAATACTGGATGATATGACAGAATGTGATGAAATGATATGTTTTTGTCCTGTTTATTACATGATAGTTTTGTTATTCTCCTGTTTTAACTGGTAGATTTGTTATTTTTATATAGTTATGATTTCTGGGAGGCTGATATGAGTTGAGGTGTCCAATGAGTATAATGACCTTTGTATGTTTTTATTTGCAGCAGAAGAACAACAGAGACAGAGGGAACTACGATATGTACAATGAATATTTACGTAAAATATACAAGGAAAAACAAACACCTCCCCCTGATCCTGGACAAGCTGGTAATCCTAATCATGTAGACGGTAAGTCTCACAATTCTGTATTAGTGTTGCATATCTTGATTTCATCGTAAACATCACTGTCATAATAAATTGTATGATAACACATCATCATAAACATCACATTCATAATTAATTGTTTGATATACATCATCATAAACATCACAGTCACATCACAAAGGTTTCAGTCTGATCTGGGTGCCAGTAAGGGTGTCTCTGAAAATACTGCAGTAATAGGGTCAGTATGAAAGATAGATTGATGGTGAAAGAGGATATTTTTAGCTGTGATACGGGGATAAAAGGTTAGGGAAAGTTTAGGTCTCAGGTTATGTTGTTTAGGCATGGAGGAGAAAGCATCTGCACGGCTAATGAGTTGAGGGAGGCAGAAATCTGATGATGAGACACGATTCAGATAGTCACAGTGTCGGCAGAAATCTGATGATGAAACACGATCCAGATAGTCACAGAGTAGGCAGAAATCCAAAATTTTGTTGGTTCTGTGGTGAAAACTATCATCATCCTGGCAGTATCATTGGCGACCCAGAAATTGGGATGAAGGAATGGTGTCCTTACAAGATACAAGTAGTTTCTGCTTTCTTTTCACTCAGTGTTTTAACTTATGACTAGTCTCCTTTCTTACTTATGACTAGTCCTCTCTTTCTTCATTCAGCAGTTTTAACTTGAGGCTAGTACCCAGTAAATTCTGTTTTCTGTTCTCATTCAGCAATTTTAACTTGAGGCTACTACCCAATACTTTCTATTTTCTGTTCTCATTCAGCAGTTTTAACTTGAGGCTACTACCCAATACTTTCTATTTTCTGTTCTCATTCAGCAGTTTTAACTTGAGGCTAGTACCTAGTCTTTTCTGTTTTCTGTTGTCATTCAGCAGTTTTAACTTGAGGCTACTACCCAATACTTTCTATTGTCTGTTCTCATTCAGCATTTTTAACTTGAGACTAGTGCCCAGTACTCTGTTTTCTCTGTTCTCATTCAGCATTTTTAACTTGAGGCTAGTGCCCAGTACTTTCTGTTTTCTTTTCTCATTCAGCAGTTTTAACTTGAGGCTAGTACCCAGTATCTTCTGTTGTCTCTGTTCTCAATCAGCAGTTTTAACTTGAGGCTAGTGCCAAGAGGGAGCCATGGTAACGTAGTGGCTAGACACTTGTCTGCCAGGCCGGTGGTCATGGGTGTGATTCACATCCAGGCAGGTGTGTAAAACTGACCTAGGTTCCCAGTGTGACCCATCCTCAAATGAACACCAGGAAATGTCCTGGGACGTGAAGGCGACCAGCGTGATATTGACCTCATCATGCCTCGAGTACTGATGGTTCTATACAAATATAGGTCTAGCACCATATACCCAATACACTTTCAGGCATGTAACAGGCTCCTTAGTGCCCAGTACTTCCTGTTTCCTCTTCAATTAGTGGGTTTAAATTCAAGTTAGTGCCCAGTACTTTCTGTTTTCTCTTCAATTAGTGGGTTTAACTTCAAGTTAGTGCCCAGTACTTTCTGTTTTCTCTTCAATTAGTGGGTTTAACTTCAGGCTAGTGCCCAGTACTTTCTGTTTTCTCTTCAATTAGTGGGTTTAACTTCAGGCTAGTGCCCAGTACTTTCTGTTTTCTCTTCAATTAGTGGGTTTAACTTCAAGTTAGTGCCCAGTACTTTCTGTTTTCTCTTCAATTAGTGGGTTTAACTTCAGGCTAGTGCCCAATTATTTCTGTTTCCTCTTCAGGTAGTGGCTTTAACCCTTTAGCGGGCAAATCGTCCGATTGCGTCCTTACCCCTGAACGGGCAAACCGTCTGAAACCGCCCGTCACTATTATGCATTGTAAAAATGCGATCTCTCGGCTTTCCGAGACTTCCGATTGTCTAGTTTCGGTTTCACAGATAGCTTGACAATGTGGCCGCCATTTGCAAGCATGTCCTTTGAATTTGAACAGATTTTAAAAAATAGTTTTTGTGGGTTTTACGCTTTGTATTTCAAAATGAATTCTTCAAGTGCTAGCGGAGATTTTGCTGGGTTCAATTTAAGTGACATTGAAAGGCATGAAATTGACTATTAATCGGAGCTAGATATCAGTGATCAGCATTACTTTGTGTTAGCAGTCGTAAGTCAGACTTTAAAGAAAGTGATTATGATTCGGAAAATGTGTTTGTAAATTGCCGTATAAATGACTGACAATCACAAACAATATGTTGTATTTTGTAAATATTTGTGTTCATGTGTGGATTGGCGGCATCATTCACATGAGTAAAATATTCTGCATGCTTTAACCTTTTGCTGTTTATTTGACTAAAATCTGTTGACTAACAACTTATATGTGATATTTGTACTAATGTAACCCAAAATTTTACGGCACCTCAAAATTCTTCTTGCTCGTTCAGGGCTACAAAACAGACAAATGTCTGCCCGGTAAAGGGTTAACTTTAGGCTAGTGCCCGGTACTTTCTTTTTCTCTTCAATTAGTGTTTTTAACTTCAGGCTCGTACCCAGTGATTTCTGTTTTCTCTTTCAGTGATACACATGGCACCCCCCAGACATCAGCCCGTAGCTGGCCCACAGCCGTGGTCCCCAGTACCCATGCAGCACTTCAACATGGGCCCACTGGGTGTGGCTGTCCCCGCGGCCATCGACCAAGCTGGCAGAGACAGGTATAGCTACAATATGTAAGTTTCACTACTCCACGTACGAAACTGCATATTTGCTTTGATTATCTTACCTGACATTTCTTTCAGCTGTTAACATTAGTATTCACGTATAGTATTGTAACATCACTGGACTGGGATCCCCAGAGTCTGTTGATATGTTATTAGGTTCTGTTGGTTGGTAAGAATTGACCCCCAGTTCTGCTTCCCGGACAACAGGCTTCCCCTTTTAGGATTATTTACAAAAGGACATCTAAGTGACCACTAAGGCAACACAACTTTTAGAACAAGAGAACAGAGAATCTTTAATAGAGACTCTGTCTCTAACGTTGCTACATCATGAGAAGAAAAAGAAACAAAACTCTCAGACTGAACTGGTCCCGGGGGCAGAAGCAGTAGTCGACCGTCTGAGATATTGTACTAATGCAGGGTTTAGCAGAGGGGATTACCTGATACTGTGTGACTCCCACTGGACACATCAGACTGGTGTCCTGGATGTCTCGTCTCTGGTCTGACTCTTGGACTTCTTCTGAGTCCCTGAGCTTAATGCTGCTTCGGAGTGACTTTCATTGATAGCTCAGTCTTTGCGACTTAGCCTCCCTCAAAATCTCCAGGTTACTCTTTTTTTGGCTGTCCAAGGTATTTTCAGAATTCTTTTATATAAAACACATCCTCAAGACTCTTAGAGATTTATTTTTTGCTTGTTTACTAATTGTCAGGAATTTACAGCCATATGTTAAAACTTGTTCTATGTAACATGCAAGCATTCTTTTTCAGACCTCCAATGACAAGGATTTATTACATAAAATATTCTGCATTTGATAGAACTGAGTTTTTGCTTGTCCTATTCTGTGATGCATCCTCCATCTGATGCTATCCATGTCCATGGATATCTGAATTTCTGCACTTGCCCCAAAATAACATAGTTTACTTTAACTGTACATTAAGGCAAAATCTGTTTCTTTGATATCACCATGACTCCAGTTTTCCTGGTATTCCACTTTTACAGGTTACAAAAAAAAAAACCTAGAATGAACGTAAGCATTAAACACATACTTTCTTCTTCTTCGTTCATCCAGATTTTTTTTCGGATGTGACTGCGTTGTGCCTGTTTACAGCAGAGCTGCGTTCTTGCGCCGTTAGGCCGACACATCCGACTTCTGCGGGCATTTGTTGACCGGGTTAACCTTCCCGGAAACACATACTTTGATACTGCAGACACATAAATGGATTGAATGTTTATGCAATGTGTTTTCTATTGTGAGCTTGACACAGTGGTAATAAATCTGCAATCAGGAATAGTTTACCATCCATAGCTTGTGATCATCAGCTTGTTGAGGGAAGAAAACAAATTATTACATACATTGAGTGAAGAAAACAAATTCTTACATACAACGAAAGATACTGAACATGAGTTTGATTTTTTTTTTAAAGTTGCATATCCCTTACAGGACGTTGCAGTCAACACCAGCATTTTTCAGCTTCTGTACTTTGCCATTGCTTTCTGAGTGACTGGCTCACATACCCCCGTAAGTAACCAACGC
Organism: Cepaea hortensis; assembly: GCA_963921405.1. Taxonomy (NCBI): domain Eukaryota; kingdom Metazoa; phylum Mollusca; class Gastropoda; order Stylommatophora; family Helicidae; genus Cepaea; species Cepaea hortensis. The sequence continues at coordinate 73,397,622 of OY992879.1, forward strand.
GACATGATCCACTGCCGAATCTCGCACAGCTGTGTTCGTCACGTGGATAAACAGGATTACGGAGAAAGTTGTTAACCCCTTCACCAGGGAAACCGGTAGTTTGATTGTAACTTAGCTTAAATACATTTTAAATGTGTTTACAGTTGTATGTAGTGATTTAGCATGGTAAAACATAGTGATTGCCAATCAGTGAAATGGTTGTATCTGAATTGTAAATAATCAGTGAAATGGGTATGTATGAGTGGTAAACAGTCAGTGAAATGGGTATGTGCGAATGGTAAACAACCAATGAAATAGGTATGTGTGAGTGGTAAACAACCAATGAAATGGGTATGTGTGAGTGGTAAACAACCAATGAAATGGGTATGTGTGAGTGGTAAACAATCAATGAAATGGGTATGTGTGAGTGGTAAACAATCAATGAAATGGGTATGTGTGAGTGGTAAACAACCAATGAAATAGGTATGTGTGAGTGGTAAACAACCAATGAAATGGGTATGTGTGAATGGTAAACAACCAGTGAAATGGGTATGTTTGAGTGGTAAACAACCAATGAAATGTGTATGTGTGAGTGGTAAATAACCAATGAAATGGGTATGTGTGAGTAGTAAACAAACTAACAAAGTATCAATAAACAATACATGTAAGCAGGAAGCACAGGTGCAATGTAAACCGTGTTAGTGGAGTTGATAGCGATCTGCGCTGGCAATGCCTTGAGAACAATTGGATGCATGTTCGACACCTGGGCTCGTCACTTGTCAAAGTGAGGTTTCTTTACGTGCGCAACAATACACACGGGTGTCCGATCTCGCTAACCAGAGACCAGGGGAAATTTTGTTACTAGAAGTCTACATGAAAAAATCCCGGCCCTCACCAGGGCTTGAACCCGGGACCTCCAGTACTCGAGGTGGACACCATACCTCGAGACCACTCAGCCCCCCAAGGATATGTTATATCAATGTAGTTATTCGTCAGTTTATAGTTTTTATTTTTCTGCAGAACAGTTATTTCAGTACCTGAGGTTGTTGGTTGTTCAGTGATGACAGCTCGTAGCTCATCTGACAAATATGTGAACTGATGAAATTGTTCAAGAAATAACTGTTTTCTGCATTTCTGTGTTTATGAATCAGTTATCTGCGAACATAAAGCTGCTACATCTTACTGTAATATAACGCTGTCTCATCACACTATAACATAAAGCTGTCACACCATACTGTAATAAAAGCTTTCAACTCAAGCATAGTCGATACACACTACTTCTAGTAGTACTGGACTGAATTTTGCTTGTAGATTTGCTTTCTTTATTAACAGTGTCCCTTGCCATCAGGCACACCCACGCTGACTTCAGATGTACTTGTGATTTACATCCCGAAGTCAAGGACAATAGGTCAACATTTTAGTCCAGCGGTCTGGTGTAGGGGTTGAACATCTTATCTCGGCATCAGCACACTGGATATTTAAGAACATGCGTTATTATCCATTCGGCCATGCTGACCAACATATTAAATATAATTGTCACTGTTTGATTACAATTGCCTGCTGTTATTAGCATGTCACTAACAGAGGTCTGTGCAAATCTGCATGCAGGCAACTGGGAGCCCAGGCAGCTCAGCGAGCTCGGGTGATCGAGGATTACATCCAGCGACAGAGGCAAGCGGCCCTGAACAAGATGAGAGCCCAACACGATCTCTTTGGTGTGGTAAGGTCTTTGCTGGCATTCGTTTGTCACATGAACTTAGTACATGTCATCAGTGCCCGTGATTTAGTTGACATAATTTCTCGCTGTTTCCTCACAGTTGGTTGATTCATTGATTGACTGACTAGAATCGGGGTCATTGCACTGCAGACACACTTGTCTGTGTGTCCGTCCGTCCATTCGCCCGTCTGTCTGCCTGCCCGCTCGTCCGTCCGTCTGTCTGTCTGTGTCTTCTGTCTGGTAACCATTTTAGGCTGAGTGAACCTGGGAACCTACGTTAGTAAAAAAAATCCCGACCTAAAAGAGGATTCAAACACAAGAGTTGCAGGCTGGCAGGCAAGCATGCTAGCCATTCGCTGCTGTGTGGCTCCCATACTGTTGCTTCTTCCTCTTATTTTCATCTCCTATTGGAACATTGGCCATCAACCAACTCAGTTCAAGCCCTGTGTAGACTTGTTAGGAATGATATCGGTTAGCACAGTGTTTACTAGCTGTCATCAGTTTGACAGTTACTGGTTGGTTTTGGTTCATCGTCCAGGAGTTTGACCTCTGCAAGATCCATATCTTCCAGCCTTCTACCGCACTCCTCCTTTGTTGTCTAGATATTTGACCTATATTTTCCTTGTGAGGCTGATTCTCTCATTTTGTTATAGTTATCATCACCATTCAAATGCCATGTGGGCCCTTTCATATCTTCCTCCATTTCGAACCACGAACAACACACTAACTATGAAAGTACTTCACAGGACACAGTGATGTTTCTCATCATCTATTGTCTCATTAAATTAACAGCCACAAATAAATATATTTCACATTCATCTAAGGAATTACTACTTAAAATATATTATATATATACAATTATAATCACATCTAATGTTTGCCATCGCCCGCTCAGAGCCTGAGCCGTCTGTTTCCTACGTCAGTCTCCGATCGACTGTCCCATTTTCCAGAGCCCTTTCTCCCTCGGGCTCGGTCGGTGCATGCTTCTCACACAAAGCAGTATGCATGCTTAAACATGACAAGAGCTCACATTTTTTGGCTCATGACAGACATGTTCTAGATTGCTTGGATTTGGCAGCCTTAAGTTTTCTACAGGGTGAAGTAGCCAGCATCATGCCAACCCTCCTTAGTCAGCTCTTAGGACATGCATGATAGGTCACGGGATATTATTCTTTGCTTCCATTAGGGAGCTTTGGTAAAATCAGTTTAGGACTCTTAAATAAAGAACATTCAACAGTTACAAACAAAACACTAAACAGCTTAAAGTAATAAAGATACAAATATTTAGAATCCAATCTCTTTTACAATCACTATAAATGGTTGTACAAACACCCAAATGTTGCCATGTAAAGATTTATGGACACCTAATACTTTTTACATATAAAGTATTTTCATCTTTCAGTATCGGCCACCTTCAGCAGACCGTCGTACGCCAGTACCAGCGCCAGGTAGGAATTTGAGATGCTTGTGTTAAGATGCCAGTTGGCATTTTGTGATTTTGTTAACTTTATTGTAGACGTAGTGTGCTTGATTCTTGTTCTTCTATTATCATTTTCTTATGCTCAGCTGTCTAAATAAAGAAATGAGATGTCTCCATGACACCAGTCACCAGCATGAGGTTATCACTGGTGTCCCTCAGTTTCTCATCCATTCTCTTCTGCTGTCCCACAATTTCTCATCCACTCCTTTCTCCTAGTGCCACAGTGTCTCATCCACTCTCTTCTCTTGGTGTGCCTAGATTCTCATCAACCCTTATCTCCTAGTGCCACAGTGTCTCATCCATGTTTTTCCCTTAGTGCCAAAGTGTCTCATCTACTTTTTTTTCCTGGTTACACAGTGTCTTATCCACTCTCTTCTCCTGGTACCTCACAGTTTCTCACCAACCCTTATCTCCTAGTGCCATTATGTCTCATTCACTCTTTTCTCCTAGTGCCATAGTGTCTCATCCACTCACATCTCCTGATGCCACACAGTTTCTCACTCTCGTCACATGGGCTAGGTTTGAGCTCTCAAGACATCAGAGAGTGGGCACATGTACAGTGTGTGTATGATGTTAGTTGTTGTCTGGCTGGCCACTCTACTCTGCTTAAATCCCTGATGCACACAATCATTATCAGTTTCTTTTGGTAGACCCTTTTGAAAATGGGCACCACCATCAGCCTCCCCATATACTGGTATAATACTGAACATAGTCATTAACTGTGTAATGCGTAAATGTCCCATTTGCCGCTCCTTTTACACTGATGTGTTCTGTCTCTGGTGGGAGTGCCTGGTTCAGTCCCCTGCAGTAGATATACTTAATGATCTGCACGTATCCAGGGTGAACTCAATCTCAAAATGAGGGTACCTGAGATCCCTTTTGAAAAGTTAATTTGGCTTGTGGGATTCTGACCACATCAGCCCTGTGTGCAGTTTCCTTGGGCCTAATACTGTATTGCCAGTTTGTTTCCTTAGGCCTAACACTGTATTGCCAGTTTGTTTCCTTAGACCTAACACTGTATTGCCAGTTTGTTTCCTTAGGCCTAACACTGTATTGCCAGTTTGTTTCCTTAGGCCTAACACTGTATTGCCAGTAGGTCTGCATGCATAGTCATGGAGTTAGTGGACTTATTTGTTGAAGAAGGGCAGTCACTGTATATTATATTTAAGGCTCCTGTTATAGCATAAAGCCAGTTTCAATTTAGGATGTTTGCAGTATAGTATTTCAAGTGTTTCTACAGAGGCTTTATATATTTATTATTTACATACACGTAAAACATATCACCATAACTATCATGTGCCAGACAGGTAATTGTTGCAGTTGTGGTTCATCATCTCACACGATCCCTAGAAAGTCAGATCTGGCATCTTGCACGATCCCTAGAAAGTCAGATCTGGCATCTCGCACGATCCCTAGAAAGTCAGATCTGGCCTATGTATTTTCCATGTTAAACAATTTGGGTATGCCATCCAAGCATTTATCTCTTAGTCTTCCTTTTACCATTAAGTTTTCCAGCTGTTACTAAGCTGTCAGGTTTGTGTCTGTCTTCTCATAACACCCCCCGAAACCATATCGACAGTCTTCATCTCATTTCTGGAATAAATGTGCTGTTTTCATCTGCTTCTCACATTACATTCTCTCAAGTCTATTTTATTCTATTCTTTACATTTTGTCAGTTTACTTTATTCTTTTCTTTGCATTCTCTGTCTACTTTATTCTATTCTTTGCATTCTCCTCAGCAACTATACACTTGTCTTTATGTGTGTGCGTGTTTGTGTGCACGTGTTTATACATGATAATCAATGTTCTCTCTCTCTCTCTCTCTCTCTCTCTCTCTCTCTCTCTCTCTCTCTCTCTCTCTCTCTCTTCTCTCTTCCTCTCTCTCTCTCTATCTCTCTCTCTCTGAATGATGCATGTTTACTATGTATATACACACAGACACAGGCACACACAAATATACACACACACTCATACACATATATAACACTGTCTTCATGAAATGAATTGCAGGGAGAGGATCAAGTCCCAAGAATCGAGGTGGAGGAGGTGGTGGTGGAGGTGGGTTGGTGGCAAGAAACAAAGAAGAGCAGGTGAGGCATTTCTCCAAAAGCACAGACAATCAGGAATTACTTCTTCATTTCTCTGGTTCACATTTTTCTTTATGTATTTGTTATTTTGTTTGATGTATTTACTATAATTGTTCTGTATTTGTCATTGTGTGTTTCAGTGTTGTACATTTTGTCTGTCACATGTGGTTACTGTAACTCTTTATACTACAGTGAGTTGTATTGAAATGTAATAAATACTGTGATCTGAAACAGTTGAAATAATAGCATGGTGGGGCAGGAGTTAATGAAGAGCAGGTGAGGCATTTCTCCAAAAGCACAGACAATCAGGAATTACTTCTTCATTTCTCTGGTTCACATTTTTCTTTATGTATTTGTTATTTTGTTTGATGTATTTACTATAATTGTTCTGTGTTTGTCATTGTGTGTTTCAGTGTTGTACATTTTGTCTGTCACATGTGGTTACTGTAACTCTTTATACTACAGTGAGTTGTATTGAAATGTAATAAATACTGTGATCTGAAACAGTTGAAATAATAGCATGGTGGGGCAGGAGTTAATGTTAACAGTTAGGTTAGGGTAGATATTTGAAGATAGTTTAAGGATAGCTGTGATGGCATTGTAGCTAGCCTGCCTGCTTACCAGGACAGTAGTCTGAGTTCCCCGGCCATGACAGAAGAATATAAAATGGGACAATTCTTAAACAGGTGAATTGATATAGTGATAGAAGAATATAAACGGGACAATTCTTAAACAGGTGAATTGATACAACTATTTTTTAACAGTCTAACATCTGATGGGATGTGTCTTGAAGAGATTAGAGCAAAAATCGCTATGAAAAAAATTTCCTTTTTCAAGATGCATGACATACCAATAAAAAACTGTCAATTGCTGTGAGAAAAAAAAAATATTGAAGTGTTGTCTAGAACATACACTGTTAAATGAATGTTATACATGGATAATTAGCATACACACTGAGAAACATCTAATGACAGTGGATCTGTGGTTTCCCAGGAAAATGCAAAGAATATCATGGATGGACAGAAAAACAAATGAGACAATTCTTCAATAAACAAATCAAAACCGTAAACTGATTAGAGAAATTAGATGTAACCAGTCAAGATATTTGAGAATGTTATAAGGAGAAATTATCTTGAAAACTTAGTACTTTAATAACTTAGAATGATTAGAAAGAAAGTAAATATGAATAGGATCCGGTGTTATGCACCAATAGATTATAAGGATGAATTAGTTCAGGAAGAATTTAACCTGAAGCATGAAAGTTCTACAGGTATTCAATCAAACCAATGGCAGTATAAAACCTGAATGCCAGTTGGTAACATGGGTTACAAAGAGATCATGGGAAAACATGGACTTAGGGTCATTCAGTAGCATGTCCTTTGCAGAACCTCGCTCCCATAACAACCTTCCGGAAAACCTCTCGATCATAAGCAAGATGTCCCACGTCTGATACACCCATCTGGAGATCATCCGCCACATCCTGCACCCATCTTCTCTTTGGCCTTCCTCTTCCTCTCTTCCCAGGCATATACCCCTCCATTATTGTTCTCTCCAAACTTTCGTGACGTTTCAAGTGACCAAAATATTTCAATTTTCTTTGTTTTATCGTCTTTAATAGCCAACCCTCTTCAATATTCAACTCTTGAAGTATGGATGCATTTGTTCTTTTCTTTACCCAAGATATTCTTAGAACTCGTCTATAACATTTATATTCAAAGGCGTTTATGCTCTGTTCAGCTTGTTTAGTAAGTGTCCATGTCTCACAGGCGTATGTTGCAATGGGAAAGATGCATGCTCTTAAAAATCTAATTTTTGTAGTTCTATCTGTCCCACTCCATAATTTATTCAGCTGTTTTAGTCTTTGAAGAGCAATTGATAGTCGCCGTTTAATTTCTTTCATTGTGTCACCGTTGTTGGTAATCAATGAACCAAGATATTCAAAATTTTCCACTACCGCCAATTTTTCCCCATTAATGTATATTTCTTTCTCCATAGTAGTTTTATCTGTATGCATTATCTTTGTTTTTGCTATGTTAAGATATAAGTTGTGATTTTCACTATTCAATTGGGTTGAAGCTATTAGGTTTTCTATGCCATTCTGTGTTGTGGATAGTAATACTGTATCATCAGCATATCGAATCTCCGGTATGTCATGACCGCCGATATTTAGGGCATCATATAGCTCCCTGTTTATATCATCTCTTACATTTCTCTTTATATTTTCGGCGTACAGGTTAAACAAATAGGGTGACAGCACGCAGCCCTGACGGACTCCTTGCTTGATGTCAAACCAATCTGATGCCTCACCATCTATTCTAACTGCTGCTTGTTGGTCTAGATAGAGCAATTTTATGAGTTGTACTACATGTGATGGACAGCCCATATTCCTCATGATTTCCCAAAGTTTCTGATGTTGTACACAGTCAAATGCTTTTGAATAATCCACAAAACATGAGAATAGGTTTACATTAAATTCTCTGCACTTCTCTATTATTAAACGCATGTTGAATATGTGATCTCTTGTTCCTCTTCCTTGTCTAAATCCAGCTTGAGCTACGTTAATCTCTTCTTCCATTTTCTTACGAAGTCTTCCCATTATGACTTTTAGTAGAATTTTACTTGCATGACTGACCAGGGCAACAGTTCTATAGTTGGTGCATAATTTCAGGTTGCCCTTTTTTGGTATTGGAATGAAGATAGTTCTCTTCAATCTTTTGGCCATATACCATATTTCCAAATCTTTGTACATAATGCATGATATATGTGTATGCTTTCTTCTCCTCCCGCTTTAATTAGTTCAGCTGGTATCTCATCACATCCAGGTGATTTACCATTCTTCAGGTTTTTTATAGCCCAAGCAATTTCATCTAATGAGGGTGGACTTAGGGTAGTGGACCAAAATGGAGAATTACCCACCCTTTTTTGATCAATGAATGTTATACTCATCATTTATCTGGAGAACTACATCACATGTCTCTACCTGACAGGAGTACCTGGATAAGCTGCGGCAGATTCGCATACAGAACATGAGAGACCGGGGAGTCATGCCAAGGGCAGCAGATGACGCAGGCAGAAGCAAGGTCAGTCAGTTTGTCTGTCGGGTGATGTCTTTCTAGTCTGGTATGTCTCCTTGCTGATGTTCTGGGAGTTGATTCATTATTTGTTTAGTTCTGTAGATGTTCCCTGTGTAATAACGTATAATTCTTTTTTTCTATTTTACAATCTAAAGTTGAATAGTGTTTTACTATCTTAAAAATGGCACTTTTTTGTAATCTTAAAATGACCACTGTTTTACAATTTTTTGATGAAAAAAAATTTTCCATTTATTGTTGAAGACTGTTTTACAATCTTAAGATGACGACTGTTTTACAGTCTTAAGATGACCACTGCTTTCCTATCTTTAGTTGTCCACTTCTTTACAATCTTTAGTTATCCACTGTTTTAGAATAATTAGATGTTTACTTTGTAAATTATTTCAATCTCTACTATTTTACAACATTGACTGTTTGCTATTTGTTAGATGTACAGTGAGTGTAGTGGTTACTTTCTTGTAAATATAATTCTTTGTCAATGTTGTAGCCACATTATAAAACTGTGTGAGCATGTGTTGTTGCCTTTGTGTTTGTTATCTTAAAACTGCTAGGTCTCTTTCCATATACTGCCCATTGCTGTTCTTTGAAAGTGCTGTTTGTTTTGCTGCAGAGGGAGCCTACCCCCAGTGCTAGACATGCCATTTAAGGTACTCCCTGCTCTTGTCTCCCCTTGGCAGCTCGGTGCCATTCTTCTGAAGGTGTTTCTAGCCATAATTGGTCCAGGGATCTATAGCATGAATTAGCCCTTAATTAAGGTTAATATAGTAGTCTTACCTGTCAGTTAAGGGTGTATAGCATTTAATAAAACCAATGCTGTGCATGTAAAAGCTTTTGAAATGTGGTTATACAGGTGAATAAGAAAGATGTCGAGGCTGGAGAAGAAAACATGGAAGTATTACAAGAACTGAGATTGAAGGAGGCATTTCTGAATGCAATTAGGGTCAGGCACTTAAAGCACTTTGGATATATTAAGAGATGCAGTTCTTGGTTAAAGGATGTGCTGGAGGAAAAGGTGCAGGGGAAGTGTGCAAGAGGAAGACAGTGTTACATGTGAGTAGGCAACATCTAGAGAACGTTGTATGAATGCATCATGAAGTCATTTGGCAGAGTTGTTGAGACTCAATAGAGTCAAATTTTAGTTTGAAGATGGCAATCATGGATCATGATGATGGTGAGCAGTCATTGAGAAAATTGTGTGAACATTACTGATGAGCATTGTCTTTGTTCTATTACAGAATTCACCAAATGCTGAGGAGCGTAGGAAGAAAGTGGAAGCACTCAAAGTAAGACATCTTTTCTGTACATTCTTTGATAGACACAAGAACAAAATAAAATCTGTTGTTAGCGTAAAAGTGCCCATTTAACACATTGGATGTCGCTACACATGGTTACTTCTTGTTCTTGAAGTCCATGTTGTTTGGTGTTGGTCGTCATGGTTGTCCACAACCTCCTGTCTTGCTTACTGGAGGTGGAGGTTCAGGGACTCCAGTCATGACAGAATTTTCTAATCATGCATGGGTCGACATTCTCCAAAAGTTTGCTTGCTAATTCAAAAGAATATTTTGAGGGATGATTCTGATAGAATAGAGATGGAAAGCTGATTGTGCTAAGTAGATAAGACTAGCTGTGCACACAGACAGACTCTCTCTCTTTGTGTCTCTGTCTCTCTGTCTCTGTCTATCTTCCCCGTATGCTGATGACAGTCTGGGTAAGGCTGCAGCTCTGGGTGTCCTCTGTGCTGATGACAGTCTGGGTAAGGCTGTAGCTCTGGGTATCCTCTGTGCTGATGACAGTCTGGGTAAGGCTGCAGCCCTGGGTATCCTCTGTGCTGATGACAGTCTGGGTAAGGCTGCAGCTCTGGGTATCCTCTGTGCTGATGACAGTCTGGGTAAGGCTGTAGCTCTGGGTATCCTCTGTGCTGATGACAGTCTGGGTAAGGCTGCAGCTCTGGGTATCCTCTGTGCTGATGACAGTCTGGGTAAGGCTGCAGCTCTGGGTATCCTCTGTGCTGATGACAGTCTGGGTAAGGCTGCAGCTCTGGGTATCCTCTGTGCTGATGACAGTCTGGGTAAGGCTGTAGCTCTGGGTGTCCTCTGTGCTGATGACAGTCTGGGTAAGGCTGTAGCTCTGGGTATCCTCTGTGCTGATGACAGTCTGGGTAAGGCTGCAGCTCTGGGTGTCCTCTGTGCTGATGACAGTCTGGGTAAGGCTGTAGCTCTGGGTGTATTCTGTGCTGATGACAGTCTGGGTAAGGCTGCAGCCCTGGGTATCCTCTGTGCTGATGACAGTCTGGGTAAGGCTGCAGCTCTGGGTATCCTCTGTGCTGATGACAGTCTGGGTAAGGCTGTAGCTCTGGGTATCCTCTGTGCTGATGACAGTCTGGGTAAGGCTGCAGCTCTGGGTATCCTCTGTGCTGATGACAGTCTGGGTAAGGCTGCAGCTCTGGGTATCCTCTGTGCTGATGACAGTCTGGGTAAGGCTGCAGCTCTGGGTATCCTCTGTGCTGATGACAGTCTGGGTAAGGCTGCAGCTCTGGGTATCCTCTGTGTTGATGACAGTCTGGGTAAGGCTGTAGCTCTGGGTATCCTCTGTGCTGATGACAGTCTGGGTAAGGCTGCAGCTCTGGGTATCCTCTGTGCTGATGACAGTCTGGGTAAGGCTGTAGCTCTGGGTATCCTCTGTGCTGATGACAGTCTGGGTAAGGCTGTAGCCCTGGGTATCCTCTGTGCTGATGACAGTCTGGGTAAGGCTGCAGCTCTGATGACAGTCTGGGTAAGGCTGTAGCTCTGGGTATCCTCTGTGCTGATGACAGTCTGGGTAAGGCTGCAGCTCTGGGTATCCTCTGTGCTGATGACAGTCTGGGTAAGGCTGTAGCTCTGGGTATCCTCTGTGCTGATGACAGTCTGGGTAAGGCTGCAGCTCTGATGACAGTCTGGGTAAGGCTGTAGCTCTGGGTATCCTCTGTGCTGATGACAGTCTGGGTAAGGCTGCAGCTCTGGGTATCCTCTGTGCTGATGACAGTCTGGGTAAGGCTGTAGCTCTGGGTATCCTCTGTGCTGATGACAGTCTGGGTAAGGCTGCAGCTCTGGGTATCCTCTGTGCTGATGACAGTCTGGGTAAGGCTGCAGCTCTGGGTATCCTCTGTGCTGATGACAGTCTGGGTAAGGCTGTAGCTCTGGGTATCCTCTGTGCTGATGACAGTCTGGGTAAGGCTGTAGCTCTGGGTATCCTCTGTGCTGATGACAGTCTGGGTAAGGCTGTAGCCCTGGGTATCCTCTGTGCTGATGACAGTCTGGGTAAGGCTGCAGCTCTGGGTATCCTCTGTGCTGATGACAGTCTGGTTAATGCTGTAGCCCTGGGTATCCTCTGTGCCGATGACAGTCTGGAAAAGGCTGTAATTCTGGGTATCCTCTGTACTGATGGCAGCTTGGGTAAGGCGTAGCTCTGAGTATCCTCTGTGCTGATGACAATCTGGGTAAGGCTGTAGCTCTGAGTCCTCTCTGACTATGTGCTGATGACAGTCTGGGTAAGGCTGTAGCTCTGGGTGTATTCTGTGCTGATGACAGTCTGGGTCAGGCTGAGCTCCGGGTGTCCTCTGACTGTGTGCTGGTGCTGCCTCCATAACTTGGTTGCCACAGTCAAGGTAATCTTTTAGTGTCAAGGCTATCTGCTGAACATAGATGTCTACTAACTTTTTATTCCAAAGTGTATGTTTGTTTTACTTCAGCAAATTTATTTGCATCTGTTAGGCGCAGGCGGAGCACTGGGTTGAGATGAAGAAGAATGCGCTGCAGCAACAGAGGCAGGGAATAGTCCCGGTAACTAATTTTCTAGACTATACCTGGCCCGTTATCACACATGTTACTTAATAACATATTAGTTAACATCACTGGGATAATCAATATAATCTACATTATCATTATCATCATGATTAAAAAGTATTACCACTCATATTTTTGTGTCTGAAACATCACAACTATTATCAACCTTCATCATCTTTGAATTTTCAACATGATTTGTCTTTATGTTTCATCATATTCACCTTTACTATCACAACACCACTGTCACTACCATATTTAATCCTTTAATAAAAACCTGGTTTACCTGTCACCATGACCATCCTGCCTTCTGTTTTGGCTCTGTCATGGACTTTAGCCATGTCTGCATTTGGTTCCTTGTAGAAAGAGCACCCCCTGTTGTCTCACTATAGCAGATGCTTGCAGAAAGAGCACCCCATGTTGTCTCACTATAGCAGATGCTTGTAGAAAGATCACCCCCTGTTGTCTCACTATAGCAGATGCTTGTAGAAAGAGCACCATCTGTTGTCTTACTATAGCAGATGCTTGCAGAAAGAGCACCATCTGTTGTCTCACTATAGCAGATGCTTGCAGAAAGAGCACCATCTGTTGTCTTACTATAGCAGATGCTTGCAGAAAGAGCACCCCCTGTTGTCTCACTATAGCAGATGCTTGCAGAAAGAGCACCATCTGTTGTCTTACTATAGCAGATGCTTGCAGAAAGAGCACCCCCTGTTGTCTCACTATAGCAGATGCTTGCAGAAAGAGCACCCCCTGTTGTCTCACTATAGCAGATGCTTGTAGAAAGAGCACCATCTGTTGTCTCACTATAGCAGATGCTTGTAGAAAGAGCACCATCTGTTGTCTCACTATAGCAGATGCTTGCAGAAAGAGCACCCCCTGTTGTCTTACTATAGCAGATGCTTGTAGAAAGAGCACACCCTGTTGTCTCACTATAGCAGATGCTTGTAGAAAGAGCACCATCTGTTGTCTCACTATAGCAGATGCTTGTAGAAAGAGCACCCCCTGTTGTCTCACTATAGCAGATGCTTGTAGAAAGAGCACCATCTGTTGTCTCACTATAGCAGATGCTTGTAGAAAGAGCACCATCTGTTGTCTCACTATAGCAGATGCTTGTAGAAAGAGCACCATCTGTTGTCTCACTATAGCAGATGCTTGTAGAAAGAGCACCATCTGTTGTCTCACTATAGCAGATGCTTGTAGAAAGAGCACCATCTGTTGTCTCACTATAGCAGATGCTTGTAGAAAGAGCACCATCTGTTGTCTCACTATAGCAGATGCTTGTAGAAAGAGCACCATCTGTTGTCTCACTATAGCAGATGCTTGTAGAAAGAGCACCATCTGTTGTCTCACTATAGCAGATGCTTGTAGAAAGAGCACCATCTGTTGTCTCACTATAGCAGATGCTTGCAGAAAGAGCACCCCCTGTTGTCTTACTATAGCAGATGCTTGTAGAAAGAGCACCCCCTGTTGTCTCACTATAGCAGATGCTTGTAGAAAGAGCACCATCTGTTGTCTCACTATAGCAGATGCTTGTAGAAAGAGCACCCCCTGTTGTCTCACTATAGCAGATGCTTGTAGAAAGAGCACCATCTGTTGTCTCACTATAGCAGATGCTTGTAGAAAGAGCACCCCCTGTTGTCTCACTATAGCAGATGCTTGCAGAAAGAGCACCATCTGTTGTCTTACTATAGCAGATGCTTGCAGAAAGAGCACCCCCTGTTGTCTCACTATAGCAGATGCTTGCAGAAAGAGCACCCCCTGTTGTCTTACTACAGCAGATGCTTGCAGAAAGAGCACCATCTGTTGTCTCACTATAGCAGATGCTTGTAGAAAGAGCACCCCCTGTTGTCTCACTATAGCAGATGCTTGCAGAAAGAGCACCCCCTGTTGTCTCACTATAGCAGATGCTTGTAGAAAGAGCACCCCCTGTTGTCTTACTATAGCAGATGCTTGCAGAAAGAGCACCATCTGTTGTCTTACTATAGCAGATGCTTGTAGAAAGAGCACACCCTGTTGTCTCACTATAGCAGATGCTTACAGAAAGAGCACCCCCTGTTGTCTCACTATAGCAGATGCTTGCAGAAAGAGCACCCCCTGTTGTCTCACTATAGCAGATGCTTGCAGAAAGAGCACCCCCTGTTGTCTTACTATAGCAGAGGCTTGTAGAAAGAGCACTCCCTGTTGTCTTACTATAGCAGATGCTTGCAGAAAGAGCACCCCCTGTTGTCTCACTATAGCAGATGCTTGCAGAAAGAGCACCATCTGTTGTCTCACTATAGCAGATGCTTGCAGAAAGAGCACCCCCTGTTGTCTCACTATAGCAGATGCTTGCAGAAAGAGCACCTCCTGTTGTCTCACTATAGCAGATGCTTGCAGAAAGAGCACCCCCTGTTGTCTCACTATAGCAGATGCTTGTAGAAAGAGCACCCCCTGTTGTCTCACTATAGCAGATGCTTGTAGAAAGAGCACCCCCTGTTGTCTCACTATAGCAGATGCTTGTAGAAAGAGCACCATCTGTTGTCTCACTATAGCAGATGCTTGTAGAAAGAGCACCATCTGTTGTCTCACTATAGCGGATGCTTGTAGAAAGAGTACCCCCTGTTGTCTCACTATAGCGGATACTTGCAGAAAGAGCACCCCCTGTTGTCTCACTATAGCAGATGCTTGTAGAAAGAGCACCCCCTGTTGTCTCACTATAGCAGATGCTTGCAGAAAGAGCACCCCCTGTTGTCTCACTATAGCAGACACTGCGTCTGGTTTATTTTCCCTTTTCTTCGTTAAACCCCTAGAGGATGGTCAGCACAGCCAAAGAGAGCTTGCTCTTACACTTCAGATGTGCTGATTCCGAGGTAGTGGATTCAACCCCTACACAGGACAGTTGGACTAAAATGTTCATTTCTCGTCCTTGAATTGGGGACGTAACTTAAAGTACCTCAGAAGTCAGAGTGGGTTCATCTGATGACAAGGGACACTGGTAATAGGGAAAGCTAATCCACAAGCCAACATCAGCCCAGTTCACTAGAAGTAGTAGGACCTGTATGTACGACACTTGCGTTCAAAGTGAGCGACCGCAAAATTAAACCAAAAAAAACAACAACCTGGTAGGTTACAACCTCTATTTTTTTGAGTAGGTTGTCCTCCCCCATTGTTATGAGTAGGTCATAATCTCTATTGTTTGGAGTAGGTTACCCTTCCCCGTTGCCAGGAATAAGTCATAAGCTCTATTGTTTGGAGTAAGTTATCTTTCCCTGATGCCAGGAGCAGGTAGTAACTTCTATTGTTTGGAGTGGATTATCCTCCCCCTGTTGCCAGGAGCAGGTCATAACCTCTATTATTTGGAGTAGGTTATCCGCCCTTGTTGCCAGGAGTAGGTCATAACCTTTATTATTTGGAGTAGGTTATTTCCCCTTATTACCAGGAGTAGGTCATAACCTCTATTATTTGGAGTTGGTTATCCTCCCCTGTTGCCAGGTGCAGGTCATAACCTATTGTTTTATAGTAGATTATAAGATTGCTGGGAGTATGAAACAGCTTACCGTCCTCCTCCTTCTTTTTCTCATTAATGATTATGTAATTGGCAATAATTCAATTGGGACTATAAAACAACTTACTGTCCTCCTCATTCTTATCCTCATTAATGATTATGTAATTGGCAATAATTCAGCTGGCAGTAGAACATCAGCAAGAAATTGGTCATTGTAGCTAGCCTATACATATCTGCCAACAGGTGTCTAAATGTCCGCCCTTCACCTTTGTGTTTTAACTATCTCACTCAGCATGGACTGTCTCCAACACCGGCTCCTGCAGTTCCCATGACTGATGCCCTCCATGCCATAGGTGCTGTAGAGAAAGCGAGAAAGTCACCTAATCTCAGAAATGACAAACCGTAAGTATAAAGAAGTAGCAAGCCATGTCCTCTGTTTATATGTGACTATGATTTGAGATGTAAGGTGGTTGAGTGGCTTGAGTTACAACATCCATATCTTTAACTCGAGCAGACCAGATTCGATTCACTATGTGAAAAGTATAGATTTATAAACCATAAGAAGTCGATGATGCCGGATGCTCTCTTTAGGTCGTGGGGTAGTGGAAAGGATGTCTAGCTCTCTCAGGTAAAGGAAGCCTTAACAATGCGTTAAAAATTCTTCATCATTTAAACATAAACAAGAGCAAACTGAACGGACCACTTCTTTCTTGTCTTCTCATTCTCCCTCTCCTCCGCTTCCTTCTCTGCCACCACTGCTGCAATTGCCTCCCTCTCCTTATCTTACTACTACTCCTCTATGACCTTCTCCTCAAGATCATAAGGTTGTTTTTGTGTCTTATACACAGAAGGATTGGTTTGTACATTATTGTCTAAGCGAACAGTCTTGTCATCTGCCATTCCTGGTGAGAGACGGAAGGTGGCTGTTTAGACCAAACGGAGGCTGGGAACATGTGTTACAATGAGAGCAGAAAAATGCCAACCAAGGCTTTTTAATTTTCATTCAGTACATCTCTGTTGCAGACAGGATTAAGGTACTGCAGGCTAAATCATATCTCCGAGTTGCTGCAGACATGGAACACCCCCTTCTTGAAGGCCTGGACACAGTTATGGAGCACATGCTGATAAAAGGGAAATCATGATTGGCTCAGACAGAGGATACAATCAGAGAAGTATGCTTGCTTGAGAACAGTGGGAGGATAGGAGTGGGTCAGAATGCCAGAGGAAATGTCAGACCTGTGCAGGGTCATAATAACATTAGATAGGGATGCAGGGATTGGCCGGCAGGCTGCACTGAATGGTCGGTGCAACAAATGATGCATGATAATTCACGACCAGGTGATGTAATCATCTACACGAATGGCACTGTGCTAAGAGGTGAAAGTAGTGCCTGGGGTTTGTGGTGAAGGTTGGTGATAGTGTTTAGTGCAGGAGAGTCTGGCATATGATACCACAACATCTAGTCTGAAAATGAGGTGAACTGGTGTTGGGAAACTAGCAGGTGGACAGACTGGCTGGGTTTGCACCGCTTGGTGGGGTATTGGTGCATGATTAGGCAAGCGTGGTGGGGCCCTTTGGAATCATGTGTATACTGCAGAAGAACAGATAGATCATCACAGCCCAGAAAGAATGGTGCTGCAGGGAGTGACCACAGGTTCTGGCCATCACTCAGGGCTCCGAGGAAAGGCCAGACGGACACATAATCAGACTATTACTGACACCATTTGTATCGGGACTCTTTGCTGGGTGTTGAAAATGAGGACTGAGCATGTATGGGAATGTCCTGAGTGCTGTGATGTTGGTGCTTGACTCAACTAAACTCAGCTCAACCTCTGTGTGCATCGCTCATTGAGTACCAGTTGGTCTATACAAATATAGGGCCAGCACCATATAGCCAATGCTGATTAAGATATGTACAAGGGTCCTGTACTTGTTTACTTTTGACCATCATCCCAGTATACCTCAAGATGGGGAATAGGCTCCTGTACTGCCTGTGTTACACCTCTGTAACTTTCTCAGTTCATGACTGATCAAAAATCATTGTTCTAACACAGATCTGACTGTACCAGTCAGTTTCACAGTTCTCAATAAAATCCTCCATGGTGTCTGTATAATTTATTTTAGTTGATTGTGAAATATTTTTGCCTTACTCAGTAGTTTCTCTGGTAATTGCTCATTTGGCAGGTAGCAGCAACATGGGACATGCCTCAGTTGCGACTATTCTTTGGATGTTTCATATGTGGGCTCATGAGGGAACTTTACACCTGACACTCAATCTTGCTGTTAGAAGAGGCGACACAAAGAAAGTTTGCCAACTCAACTTATGACTGTGGGAGAGAGAGAGAGAGAGAGAGAGAGAGAGAGAGAGAGAGAGAGAGAGAGAGAGAGAGAGAGAGAGAGAGAGTTTATACCAGGTTTAAACACCATTTGTCTTATTTTCCTCTACACTAGTTTAGGTTAGTTTAGTCGACGGATCAACATCACTGCACACGGGTGTAACCCATAAGTGCTCCGTTCTACTCCTAACTCAAGCCTGAGTCCGGAGAATCTCAGCTCAGTGCATGAACTCTGTAGCACCAGTGAGGATCCTGAAATACTTAGGGTAGATTTTTAACTACAAATTTTGCCTGGGCAGTGCCGTTAGGCGACTCTTTTTCAATTTCCAACTGCCAAGGGATATTTTACGTGCACAACAATATACACGGGTGTCCGATCTCACTACCCAGAGACCAGGGAAATTTTGTTACTAGAAGTCCACGTGAAAAAATCCCGGCCTTCACCGGGGCTTGAACCCGGGACCTCCAGCACTCGAGGCAGACACCATACCTTGAGACCACTCAGCCCCCCCCCCCCCCTTCCTCCTCTACACTATAGCTTATAAGGGAATGAAAGACAAAAGAGAGGAATGAAGCAAGAAAGCAAAGCATCCTCACTGAGAGGGATAAAGGGAGGAAAGATGCATAGAAGGAAGGAAGTTAATTGTTTTACAATACTATGGTTTTACAATACCAGATACTATCTTAGGGATAGTCACTCTTATAAATTTCATTCAATATGAAAAGTTGCATATAATTTTTGTTTGTATAAGAAATTCCTCTTTATTCTACAATATATTCAAACTTGTATTTCTCAGGTCGCCTGTCCCACTAACCAATGCCTTGAAGATAATTTCAGGAGCTCCAGCGTCCAAGGAAGAGAATGCTGCTGAATATGAGAGGCCAAAGTGAGTTGTCTTACTTAGTCTGTTTCAGATCGGTAGATGTGTGTGCCACATGTTTGTCTTGATTGGTTAATCCACAGCATTCTTTTGCAGAAACAAATAAAGTAGTAGAAAATCAAAACAATGTTTTTCCGTAGTGAATTTGAAAAACGAAGACACAAACAATAGATTGCACGATTTATTGCCTGGCATATTTCGTTACATCTTGTCAGGTACATACTGCAGAATTCACACAACATAAAGTAAAATAAATAGATAAATCCTTCAAGCTGAAATATACACGTGTTCGCACAGTAATGTCAATTGTCTACCGCAGTAATTTTAAGCTAACTATCATGTCTTTCTGTTTGCACAAATCTAGCCTATGTAGATTAATCATTATGGCTACTGCAAACTTTAACAAGCGACTATTTTATTTATTAAGCAACACTCGAAAGGCACTGTCTCTATCAATCATGTGGCCGGTTTCCAACACGTAGAAATAGGGGAAAGAAGTAAAGACTAGAGGAAGCACTAGACAACATAACAATTGAAAGCTATAGTTACAGACCAGGATTCGAACCTGTCACCTCCAAATGACATCGCCTCACTGCAGGAATAAGTGTACTTCGACACATGACTTGCTAGACACCCCTAAACAGGTGTCTTCAATAGCCAGGTCTATCATCCACAACTATGGTATATGGACAGAATTTGTATTTAACCATTGAAATAGCACCAGAGGTCTCAACATTTCAAGTGTGTTGGATGCCAGCTTCTCAGTTTTTGAATGTGTTGCACTCAGTCGTATGCCAACAGTCTGGAGTTATCTGGTGCATATAACTTTCCCTAGCAGGTCAACATGACAGAATGGATAAGAGCACTTAAACTTCCAGTGTGCTGATGCTGAGGTAGCGGGTTTATCCCCAACACCGGTCAGTTGGACTAAAATGTTGACTTCTCGTTCTTGACTTGGGAACGTAGAAGTACCTCAGAAGTCAAAGTGGGTTCGCCTGATGGTGAGGGACACAGGTAGTAGGGAAAGCTAATCCACAAGCAAAAATCAGTCCAGTGCATTCAATGTAATAGCACGTGTATGGACTATGCTTGAATTCAAAGTCAGTGACCACAAAGAAAACAAAAAGAAAACAAGCATAACTTCCTTACCGTGCGAGGTCACTCCTATAGAGCACCTGTCCTAATTATGCCGTTTATCTGAAATTGTGTGGGCTGTCAAATTATCATGTACTGGGATATACAATATTGTTTTCTAATGGAGCGGTCAGACATGGTCAGTTTCTGGTCAGTTTGTGACACAACAATATAAACTATTGAGTTTCCTATTTACTGTTGTCATTGAACCAGGTAACCCTAGTCTTGGTCACAGTTGGCACACAGATTTTGGAGAATATTTGCACACATTGCGTTTCTTTGTTTTTAACATGGGGGTTGGCTGCTGCCGAGTTATTACTGGAGTCCAAATTAAAACACAAAATATGTCTTAGAAACAGCTTTCTTTGGTCATGTGATGAGAGGAGAACATCGTGATGACTGGAAAGATCAAAGAGAAGAGAGGCAGAGGCCAACACACAGAAATGTTGGATGGACTGAGACGGTACATGGAGGAATATCATCAGCAGAGTTGATACAGAATATCAAAGACTGAGACATGTAGAGAGACATGAACACCTATGCCAGCTGGCAGGGCACTTGATGATGATAATGATGATGATGATGAGTAAGAAACTTAACGAATGGAAACATTTGCACAGATTGGTGAACGTTTGATAAAGGCTTTGTTCAAAACATTCGGCCAAATCTCTGCATGTTTTTCCATTCATTGAGTTTTTGAGTCATATTTTGAATTAGAATTCAAAAACATTTCCTGTGTTAAATTTAAATAATTATGACACAAACAATAGATCACAAAATTTATTGCCTGGCATATTTTGCTGCATCTCATGTGGTGCATAGTCACTCAACCTAAAAGAAAGCAAAACATATACATCCTTCAAACTGAAATACCTAATATATATTCTTACGATGGCTTAAACTATCTACCACAGTAATTTTAAACTGACTATCATGTCTTTTGTTTACACAAAAATGGATTTTCCTGTATGGATTGCAACGTCTTCAGCATATCTTAACAATCTTCCATGTTGTTTGTTAAACAACACATGAAACATATTGTCTCCAAATAGTCCATCACTGTCATCAACTGCCTTTAATACCTTGCAATGTTAGGATGGGTGGGAGGGGGGGGGGGGAATGTTTTGAGCCTGAGAAATTAAATCCTCCTGGCTAGTGCAGTCACCGTTAACTGTGCAGGTTAGGGCTTTATTTTTGCCCCCGACAGGAAAAATCCACACCTTACCGATGATTCAAACCCTGGTCTCCCAAAGGAAAACTCAGCATTATAGCGATTGGCCTAGCCGCTCCTCTGATATCAATCAATCAATCATGTGCCATGCCGGAAAGCGTGGGCGGTCATGACTCGCCATTTCACTCGATCACCAGTGTCGTGGATCAGCTCAGTGTTCCTGTCTCGTCCAATTCCATGTGGCCAAGCCATCCAGGTATTTTCCTCTCGGTCTTCCTCTTGGTCTGTTCCCTTCAATCTTGCCAGTTGTCACTAAGTTCTCCAATCCATTTCTTCTCATAACATGTCCAAAAAATTTTGACTGTCTACGTCTAATTTCTCTAATCAGTTTACGATGTTCATTTGTCTCCTGTAGTACTTGTACAACCTCACGGAATGACACTATCCAGTGCCGTCCACCGGGCGCTGGAACGCAAATTATTCCTCCCCACGACGCTTGACGGCAGAAGTGGAAGATGATGATGATGATGATGATGAGTACTTGTTCATTGGTTTTTCTGTCTGTCCATGGTATTCTTTGCATTTTCCTCAGAAACCACATTTCTGCAGCCATCAGATGCTTTTCAGCTTGACTGCTCATTGTCCAAGTTTCACATCCATATAAAAGAACAGGCTCTATGTATCCCCTCAACACTCTTTTTCTCGTTTCAATTGACATCTTTTTATTGGTCAGAATGTTTTTCATCTTGCTAAAGGCTACTTTCGCCATGGCGATTCTTGTTCTAATCTCTTCAAGGCATCTCCCATCAGATGTTATGACTGTTCCAAGATAATTGTACCGATTCACTTGTTGAAGAATATTTCCATTTACTTGTATATTACATTGTGGCACTTCTTCCTTCCTAGTGACGACCATAACCTGAGTCTTTTTACAATTTAATTCTAACCCCAGTTGCTCACTGTGTACAACAACCACATCTACTAATTGTTGCAGGTCCTGCGCATTGTCTGCAATTAATACTGTATCATCTGCATATCTAATGTTATTGATGTTTCGTCCTCCAATGCTGATTCCATTTATATCCTCTACATTTCTGAAAATATTTTCACTGTATAGGGAAAAAAGATCTGGAGACATCACACATCCCTGCCTAACACCTCTCTTAATTGGCTGATACTGTCCCACTTCATTATCAATCCTTATTGCAGCTTGTTGTTTCCAATATATGTTTTTTATAAGTCTAATGTCTTTCCCATCAATTTGTAGATCTGCAAGCATATCCACCATGTTGACATGTCTAACTCTATCAAAAGCCTTTGTATAGTCAATAAAGCAAAGATGTATATCCTTGTTTACTTCTATTGCACGTTCAATAACTGTTCGCAGCATATACACAGCATTTACTGTACCCTTTGCTTCTACAAACCCACATTGTTCTTCCCCTATTTTAGGTTGTATCTTCTTCCTCACTCTTTGCATGATAATTCTTAGCAAAATCTTTGTGATGTGACTCATTATACTAATTGTTCTATGTTGATCACATTCCAAGGTTCCTGATTTCTTTGGGATTGCAATAAATACAGAGTTACATAATTCAGGAGGTATATCTCCAGTATCATATAATGTGTTCATCAGTCTGGTGACTTGCTCTAGTCCAAATTCTTCTAAAGCTTTAATCATTTCTGTTGTGATGTTATCTGCACCGGGGGCTTTGCCAGCTTTCATATGCTTAAGAACATTTCGAACCTCCATCTCCAAAATTGGCGGTCCTTCATTATTAAATCTAATATCATACTGTTCGTCTCTGTTATCATCATAAAGGTGTTTCACATAATCTGTCCACACATGTAGAATCTGGTCTTTTTCTATTATGATTTTGCCATCTTCAGTTTTTAGATACCCTGTTGATGTACTTGTTCTTTTATTAGTAATTTCCTGAATTCTTTTGTGCACTAATTTGGTATTTTGACTGTTGTGTTGGTTTTCAATTTCTAAGCACTTTTTCTCAAGCCAAGCTTCTTTTGTCTCCTTACATAATATTCTGACTTGTCTGTGAATTTCTTCATATTTGACAGAATTATTTTTGTTGAGTCTTCTTGTTTCCATGAGGTGTAAAATTTCTTCAGTCATCCATTTCTTACGACCCACCTTCTTTAATTTTGGAATAGTTGTTTCTGCAGCCACATTGATTGAATTCTTCAACGTTTCCCATTGATCATCCACATCCTGGAATAGGATCTCTAGATCAGACAAAATTTCAAATCTGTTCTGTACTTCTATGTTGAATTTGTTTTGTATTTCCTTGTCATTACTCAATGTACACAAATCATATTTAGTGTTTCCTGTTATATACTTGACTTTCTTCAACTTTATCCTCAATGTTCCTGTGAGTAATCTGTGGTCACTATAACAATCAGCACTGGGAACTGTTTTTGCTAGTGTTAATGCGTTTCTAAATCTTCTGCTAATCAGAATGTAGTCAATCTGGTTTCTAATCCTGCTATCAGGACTCCTCCATGTCCATAATCTTCTAGGGTGTTGCTTGAACCAGGTGTTTCCTACAATCATTTCCTGTTCTTTTGCCCACTCTACGAGTCTGTATCGTCTTTCATTTCTCTCTCCTAAACCATAGTTTCCTACTGTGTATCTATCCCCTTGATTTCCTACTTTTGCATTGAAGTCCCCTATTATGATGTTTATTTCTGAATTTTTACATTTCTTAAAGCAGACTCTATGTCATTATAAAATTCTTCTACACTATCTTCACTGGATTTTCCTGTTGGGGCATATACTTTAATAATATTTATGCTAAAAGGTCTGCCACTTAATTTAACTAGTAGAACTCTGTCCGACACAGCCCAATATCCTTGAACAGATTTTGCTGTTTTCCGGTCCAAAATAATTGCCACTTCTCTATGACGATCTTCACCTCCAGAATATATATATATATATATATATATATATATATATATATATATATATATATATATATATATATATATATATATATATATATACTAGCTGACCCGGCCCGGCTTCGCCCAGACCCTGGTGGGGAGCATCTCATTTAATTCATATAAGTAGTCATATAAGTTCTCGTTCCCGTTACCGACTATCTGTCTGTCTGTCTGTCTGTCTGTCTATCTGTCTGTCTGTCTGTCTGTCTGACCCGGCCCGTCTTCGCCCAGACCCTGATGGGGAGAATCTCATTTAATTCATATAAGTAGTCATATAAGTTCCCGTTCCGACTATCTATCTGTCTGTCTGTCTGACCCGGCCCGGCATCGCCCAACTCCTGGTGGGGAGAATCTCATTTAATTCATATAAGTAGTCATATAAGTTCCCGTTCCCGACTGTCTGTCTGTCTGTCTGTCTGTCTGTCTGTCTGTCTGTCTGTCTGTCTGTCTGTCTGTCTGTCTGTCTGTCTGTCTGTCTATCTATCTATCTGTCTGTCTGTCTGACCCGGCCCAGCCCATGGTGGAGAGCATCTCATTTAAATTATATAAGTAGTCATATAAGATCCCGTTCCCGACTATCTGTCTGACTGTCTGTCTGTCTTGGGTAAATGGAGGAGGGAGGAGGAAGAGGGAGGTGGAGGAGGGAGGAGGAGGGAGGAATAGGAGGGAGGAGGAGGGATTAGGAGGAGGAGGGAGGAGTAGTGTGGAGGAGGAGGCGAGGAGGAGGAAGAGGGAGGAGGAGAATGCAGGAGGAGAAGGGAGCAGGAGGAGGAGAGGGAGGAGGAGGGAGGAGGAGGAGAGAGTAGGAGGAGAGAGGAGGCGGAGGGAGAAGGAAGAGGGAGGAGGAAGAGGGAGAAGGAGGAGGGAGTAGGAGGGGGAGGAGGGGAGGAGGAGCAGGGAGGAGGAGGAATGTGAAGGGAGGAGGTAGAGGGAGGAGGAGGAGGAGAGAGGCGGAGAGAGGAGGAGGAGGGAGGAGGAGGAATGTGAAGGGAGGAGGAGGGAGGAGGTAGAGGGAGGAGGAGGAGGAGGTAGAGGGAGGCGGAGAGGGAGGAGGGGGAGGAGGGAGGAAGAAGGAGGAGGAGGGAGGAGGAGTGATGAGGAGGAGGGAGGAGGAGAGAGGAGGAGGAATGTGAAGGGAGGAGGAGCGAGGAGGTAGAGGGAGGAGGAGGGAGGAGGAGGAGTGAGGATGAGGAGAGGGAGGAGGAGGGAGGAAGAAGGAGGAGGAGGGAGGAGGAGGAAGAGGGAGGAGGAGGAATGTGAAGGGAGGAGGAGGTAGAGGGAGGAGGAGGAGGGAGGAGGAGAAGGGAGGAGGAGGGATGAGGAGGAGGAAGAGGGAGGAGGAGGAATGTGAAGGGAGGAGGAGGGAGGAGGAGGAGTGAGGAGGAGGAGAGGGAGGAGGAGGAAGGAGGAGGAGAGGGAGGAGGAGGAAGGAGGAGGGGGAGGAGGGAGGAAGAAGGAGGAGGAGGGAGAAGGAGGGATGAGGAGGAGGAGGGAGGAAGAGGGAGGAGGAGGAATGTGAAGGGAGGAGGAGGGATAGGGAGGAGGGGAAGAGGAAGAGGGTAGGAGGAAGAGTGGAGAGGAGGAGGGAGGATGTAGAGGGAGGAGGAGGGAGGAAAAGGGAGGAGGGAGGGGGTAGGGGGAGGAGGAGGGAGGAGAAGGAAGAAGGAGGAGGAAGAGGGAGGAGGATGGAGGAGGGAGAGGGAGGAGGAGGAAGGAGGAAGAGGGAGGAGGAGGATGGAGGAGGAAGAGGGAGGAGGGGAAGAGGGAGGAGGAGGATGGAGGAGGTAGAGGGAGGAGGGGAAGAGGAAGAGGGTAGGAGGAGGAGGAGGGGAGAGGAGGAGAAGGAAGGAGGAGGAGGGGATATGAGGAGGGAGGAGGCAGAGGGAGAAGAAGGAAGGAGGAGGAGGAAGGAGGGAGAATGAGGAGGGGAGGAAGGAAAGGGAGGTGGAAGAGGAGGAGGAGGGAGGAGGAAAGAGGTAGGGGGAGGAGGAGGTAGAGGGAGGAGGAGGAGGAAGGAAAGGGAGGAGGAAGAGTAGGAGAAGGGAGGAGGAGGGTGGAGGGAGGAGGTAGGGGGAGG
This sequence comes from Cepaea hortensis, assembly GCA_963921405.1. NCBI lineage: Eukaryota > Metazoa > Mollusca > Gastropoda > Stylommatophora > Helicidae > Cepaea > Cepaea hortensis. The sequence goes on from OY992879.1 coordinate 73,423,839, forward strand.
AGGAGGGAGGAGAAGGAAGAAGGAGGAGGAAGAGGGAGGAGGATGGAGGAGGGAGAGGGAGGAAGAGGGAGGAGGAGGAGGAGGTAGAGGGAGGAGGAGGAGGAAGGGAGGATGTAGAGGGATCCTGAAGGAGGAGTGAGGATGATGAGGGGGAGAAGGAGGCAGGAGGAGGAGGAGGGAGGCAGGAGGAGGAGGAGGGATAAGGAGGGAGAGGGAGGAGGAGGGAAGATGAGGGAGGAGGGGGAGGAGGCGGAGGGAGTAGGAGGTAGGAGGAGGGGAGAGGAAGAGGGAGAAGGAAGAGGGAGAAGGAGGAGGGAGTCGGTAGATTGATGAGAGGGAGGAAGAAGAGGAGGAGGGTGGAGGGAGGAGGAGGGAGGAGAAGAGAGGAGGAGAGAGTTCGCCATTCCGAATTCATACTCGTCTAGTTCTTCCCTTCTACACGACTGTAGATAACTTCCTTACACATAAAAAGATGAATTGTTATTGATATTGCCGTGGCATGGAGGAATATCAGCAGCAGAGTTGATCCAAAAAACCAAAGACTGAGATCTACGGAGAGCCATGAACGCCTACGCCAGCCGGCACGGCACTTGATGATGATGATTGCCGTGTGACGATTCTGTGTAGTCAAGTCATTTTCTTCCCTTTCCCTAGCGTTTTGGTTCGGGGATTCTTTCATCATCATCATCATATATTTACGTACGTATTTTGGGAGGGGGAGGAGGGAGGAGGAGGAAGAAGAAAAAAAAACTATGACAGTTGACAGCTCTGAAATGAAAGGAAGGCGTGTAGAAAATTTCATCTCAATCGGATGGGCCGTTCGCGAACAAATAAAGGACATACATATTTACATACATACATATATACATACATATTTACATACATACACTTTGTTTTATAAATATATATATATATATATATATATATATATATATATATATATATATATATATATATATATATATATATGTAAGAATATCAGAAATATGTTCTCTGGACACATGTGTTGACTTGTCTACAGAAGTGCACTACAGAAACAGAAGGACAGTGTGCTCAAGAAGTTGAACAACAAGGTCAGTTTATTTGTGTTTGAGTTTCAGTGTTCTGTGTGCTATTTGTTTTTTGCTATTGTGTGTGCTGTTTGTGTTTTGCTGTTGTGTGTGCTGTTTGTGTGTTTCACTATTCTGTGTGTTGTGTTTCACTGTTTGTATGTGCTGTTTGTGTTTCACTGTTGTATGTGCTGTTTGTGTTTCACTGTTGTATGTGCTGTTTGTGTTTCACTATTCTGTGTTGTGTTTCCCTGTTGTGTGTGTTGTTTGTGTTTCACTATTCTGTGTGTTATGTTTTATCTGTTGTATGTGCTGTTTGTGTTTCACTGGTGTATGTGCTGTTTGTGTTTTGCTGTTTTATGTGCTGTTTGTGTTTTGCTGTTCTGTGTGCTATTTGTATTTTGCTGTTTCATGTGCTGTTTGTGTTTTGCTGTTCTGTGTGCTGTTTATGTTTCACTGTTGTATGTGCTGTTTGTGTTTTGTTGTTGTATGTGCTGTTTGTGTCGCTGTTCTGTGTTGTGTGTGCTGTTATTTTTGTTTGCTGTTCTGTGTGCTGTTTCTGGTTTATTGTTTTGTGCAATATTAATGTTTCACTGTTTGTCATTCACTGTTGTGTGTGCTGTTTGTTTCACTGTTTGTATGTGCTGTTTATGTTTCACTGTTTGTATGTGCTGTTTGTGTTTCACTGTTGTTCATGCTGTTTATGTTTCACTGTTTGTATGTGCTGTTTGTGTTTCACTGTTGTGTGTGCTGTTTGTGTTTCACTGTTGTGTGAGCTGTTTATGTTTCACTGTTTGTATGTGCTGTTTATGTTTCACTGTTTGTATGTGCTGTTTATGTTTCACTGTTTGTATGTGCTGTTTGTGTTTCACTGTTGTTTGTGCTGTTTATGTTTCACTGTTTGTATGTGCTGTTTATGTTTCACTGTTTGTATGTGCTGTTTGTGTTTCACTGTTGTGTGTGCTGTTTATGTTTCACTGTTTGTATGTGCTGTTTGTGTTTCACTGTTGTTCATGCTGTTTATGCTTCACTGTTTGTATGTGCTGTTTGTGTTTCACTGTTCTATGTGCTGTTTATGTTTCACTGTTGTGTGAGCTGTTTATGTTTCACTGTTTGTCATTCACTGTTGTGTGTGCTGTTTGTGTTTCATTGTTCTGTGTGCTGTTTATTTTTCACTGTTATGTGAATTCTTTATGTTTCAATGTTGTGTGAGCTGTTTTGACAGCACACACACTAGAAATTTTAGACATGATGGAAATTGTACACATAATGGAGTTTGTAGAGGTATGTGAGTCTATATGAGACACCACCTTTCTATGTGACAATTCTTTGCTTGAGACAATAAGCAATTGTTGTAGTTTATGACTAAAGATGAAAGACTTAGGCATTTACTATGTCAGGAGAAGAATTGCTAAGTGTTAATAAACCATAATTTTAAATGTGAATCATGAATGCCACCTATTGATAAATCTTTTCACTGCTTCTAATAAACAACAGAACCCCCTGAGAAGAAAATGGGCTGCCCCATCATCTCCTGCTATTCAAGTCTCTGATGAAGTGGGAAGAGCCAAATGGGGTAGCCCAGCATCACCTAACATTAATATGGTGGAGGGTCAGGGGTCAGAGGTCCCAAGAGCTCAGTGGGGTGATGGGAAGGATCTTCATTTGAGCAAAATCACATTGGAAGCCACAGCATCTGGCATGGAAGGTAAGGCAGAGTTTAACCCCATTTCTTTCTTGTTATTTGTAGACTGGTCTAGAAGTAAAGGCAGAGTATAACCCCATTTCTTTCTTATTATTTCTAGACTGGTATAGACGGTAAAACAGAGTTTAACCCCATTTCTTTCTTATTTGTGGCCTTGAGGGCAAGATAGAGTTAACATATGTGTTCTTGTTATCTGAAGACTGGTATAGAAGGTAAGGCAGGGTTCAGTCATTTTTATTTAATGTTTGTAGAAGCAGATGAAAGCTGACAGTACCAACATGACTGCCATATGGTAACTTCTAGCAAATTGTGATGTCCAGTTGCCTCAGATGGTGTAAATGGAAGGTCTTGTGACGATGAGATAGGGGTGCATGATGATGAGATGTGGGTACGTGGTTATGAGGTAGGGGTACATGATGGTGAGATGTGGGTACATGGTGATGAGATAGGGGTACATGGTGGTGAGATGTGGGTACATAATGGTGATATAGGGGTACATGGTGATGAGATAGGGGTACATGGTGATGAGATAGGGTACATGGTGATGAGATAGGGTACATGGTGATGAGATAGGGGTACATGGTGATGAGATAGGGTATGGTGATGAGATAGGGGTACATGGTGATGAGATAGGGTACATGGTGATGAGATAGGGGTACATGGTGATGAGATAAGGGTACATGATGATGAGATAGGGGTACATGATGAGATAGGGTACATGGTGATGAAATAGGGGTACATGGTGATGAGATAGGGGTACATGGTGATGAAATAAGGGTACATGGTGATGAGATAGGGTACATGGTGATGAGATAGGGTACATGGTGATGAGATAGGGGTAAATCATGATGAGATAGGGGTACATGGTGATGAGATAGGGGTAAATCATGATGAGGTAGGGGTACATGGTGGTGAGATAGGGGTACATGGTGGTGAGATGTGGGTACATGATGGTGATATAGGGGTACATGGTGATGAGATAGGGGTATATGGTGATGAGATAGGGTACATGGTGATGAGATAGGGTACATGGTGATGAGATAGGGGTAAATCATGATGAGATAGGGGTACATGGTGATGAGATAGGGGTAAATCATGATGAGGTAGGGGTACATGGTGGTGAGATAGGGGTACATGGTGGGGTACATGGTGATGAGATAGGGGTACATGGTGATGAGATAGGGGTAAATCATGATGAGGTAGGGGTACATGGTGATAAGATAGGGTACATGATGATGAGGTAGGGGTACATGGTGATGAGGTAGGGTACATGGTGATGAGATAGGGGTATATGGTGATGAGATAGGGTACATGGTGATGAGATAGGGGTATATGGTGATGAGATAGGGTACATGGTGATGAGATAGGGTACATGGTGATGAGATAGGGGTAAATCATGATGAGATAGGGGTACATGGTGATGAGATAGGGGTAAATCATGATGAGGTAGGGGTACATGGTGGTGAGATAGGGGTACATGGTGGGGTACATGGTGATGAGATAGGGGTACATGGTGATGAGATAGGGGTAAATCATGATGAGGTAGGGGTACATGGTGATAAGATAGGGTACATGATGATGAGGTAGGGGTACATGGTGATGAGGTAGGGTACATGGTGATGAGATAGGGTACATGGTGATGAGATAGGGGTATATGGTGATGAGATATGAGTACATGGTGATGAGATAGGGTACATGGTGATGAGATAGGGGTACATGGTGATGAGATAGGGTACATGGTGATGAGGTAGGGGTACATGATGATGAGATAGGAGTACATGGTAATGAGATAGGGGTACATGGTGGTGAGATAGGGGTACATGGTGATGAGATGTGGGTACATAATGGTGAGATGTGGGTACATAATGGTGATATAGGGGTACATTGTGGTCATATAGGGTACATGGTGGTCAGATAGGGTTATGTGATGATGAGATAGATGTACATGGTGGTCAGATAGGGTTATGTGAGATGATGAGATATGGGCACATGGTGGTCAGATAGGGTTATGTGATGATGAGATAGGTGTACATGGTGGTCAGATAGGGTTATGTGATGATGAGATAGGTGTACATGGTGGTCAGATAGGGTTATGTGATGATGAGATAGGTGTACATGGTGGTCAGATAGGGTTATGTGATGATGAGATATGGGCACATGTTGGTCAGATAGGGGTACATGGTGGTCAGATAGGGGTACATGGTGGTCAGATAGGGGCACATGGTGGTCAGATAGGGGTACATGATGATGAGATAGGGGTACATGGTGGTCAGATAAGGGTACGTGATGATGAGATAGGTGTACATGGTGGTCAGATAGGGTTACATGATGATGAGATAGGGGTACATGGTGGTCAGATATGGGTACATGGTGGTCAGATAGGGGTACATGATGATGAGATAAGGGTATACAGTAATGAGATAGGTATATGCTGTTCATAAAATTTAGATTTCAGGAAGTTTAGATACTCTTCAGACTATGCTGTCTATATAATTTATTACTTCATGGTGTTCATATCTTTGTGGCTACCATGTTCATATAATTTAGACTTCATGATGTTAATATAGTTTAGACTGCTGCCCATTTAGGATGTTCATTTAGATTTCAGACTGTACTGTTTATGTAGTGTAGACTTCATGATGTTCATATGGTTTAGACTACACTGTTCATATAATTTAGGCTTTATGATGTTAATATATTTTAGACTGTGTTCATAAAGGATATTGAGGATGTTCATTTAGTTTTGAGATTATCTAAAGTATCTAAATAGTCTAGACTTAAGGATGTTCTTATGGTTTAGACCATGGTGTTAATATTTATTTTAGTATATGCTATTCATATAATGTAGACTTTATGATGTTCATGTCGTTGAGACTTTGCTGTATTTATTCCCCAGCTACCAGTGTGGGAGATGGTGTCATCAACATGGCCGCTGAATCTCAGATTAGAGATGCTGGAGCACTGCCACCTGTGGGGGAGCAGAATGTGAGGAAGAATCACTGGGGGAGGAAGACGGATGTGGTCACACTGCTGGATCAGATGGCCATCAGTGAAGACATAGTCACAGATGGTCAGTTAGTTGATCTCTACTGGTTTCTCCCTGTTGTTGCTTGATCTCTTCTGGTTTCTCCCTGTTCATGCTTGATCGCTACTGGTCAGTTTTTCTCCCTGTTGTGGTCAGTTTTTCTCCCTGTTGTTGCTTGATCTCTACTGTCAGTGTTTCTTCCTGTTGTTGCTTGATCTCTACTGGTCAGTGTTTCTCCCTGTTGTTGCTTGATCTCTACTGGTCAGTGTTTCTCCCTGTTGTTGCTTGATCTCTACTGGTCAGTGTTTCTCCCTGTTGTTGCTTGATCTCTACTGGTTTCTCCCTGTTGTTGCTTGATCTCTACTGGTCAGTGTTTCTCCCTGTTGTTGCTTGATCTCTACTGGTCAGTGTTTCTTTCTGTTGTTGCTTGATCTCTACTGGTCAGTGTTTCTCCCTGTTGTTGTGTGATCTCTACTGGTCAGTGTTTCTCATTGTTGTTGCTTGATCTCTACTGGTCAGTGTTTCTCCCTGTTGTTGCTTGATCTCTACTGGTTTCTCCTTGTTGTTGTTTGATCTCTACTGGTCAGTGTTTCTCCCTGTTGTTGCTTGATCTCTACTGGTCAGTGTTTCTCCCTGTTGTTGCTTGATCTCTACTGGTCAGTATTTCTTCCTGTTGTTGTGTGATCTCTACTGGTTTTTCCCTGTTGTTGCTTGATCTATACTGGTCAGTGTTTCTCCCTGTTGTTGCTGATCTCTACTGGTCAGTGTTTCTTCCTGTTGTTGTGTGATCTCTACTGGTTTCTCCCTGTTGTTGCTTGATCTCTACTAGTCAGTGTTTCTCCCTGTTGTTGCTTGATCTTTACTGGTCAGTGTTTCTCCCTGTTGTTGCTTGATCTCTACTGGTCAGTGTTTCTCCCTGTTGTTGCTTGATCTCTACTGGTCAGTATTTCTTCCTGTTGTTGTGTGATCTCTACTGGTTTCTCCCTGTTGTTGCTTGATCTCTAATGGTCAGTGTTTCTCCCTGTTGTTGCTTGATCTCTACTGGTCAGTTCTTCTTCCTGTTGTTGCTTGATCTCTACTGGTCAGTGTTTCTCCCTGTTGTTGCTTGATCTCTACTGGTCAGTGTTTCTCCCTGTTGTTGCTTGATCTCTACTGGTCAGTGTTTCTTCCTGTTGTTGCTTGATCTCTACTGGTCAGTGTTTCTTCCTGTTGTTGCTTGATCTCTACTGGTCAGTGTTTCTCCCTGTTGTTGCTGATCTCTACTGGTCAGTGTTTCTTCCTGTTGTTGTGTGATCTCTACTGGTCAGTGTTTCTTCCTGTTGTTGCTTGATCTCTACTGGTCAGTGTTTCTTCCTGTTGTTGTGTGATCTCTACTGGTCAGTGTTTCTTCCTGTTGTTGCTTGATCTCTACTGGTCAGTGTTTCTTCCTGTTGTTGTGTGATCTCTACTGGTCAGTGTTTCTTCCTGTTGTTGCTTGATCTCTACTGGTCAGTGTTTCTTCCTGTTGTTGCTGATCTCTACTGGTCAGTGTTTCTTCCTGTTGTTGCTGATCTCTACTGGTCAGTGTTTCTTCCTGTTGTTGTGTGATCTATACTGGTCAGTGTTTCTTCCTGTTGTTGCTGATCTCTACTGGTCAGTGTTTCTTCCTGTTGTTGCTTGATCTATACTGGTCAGTGTTTCTCCTTGTTGTTGCTGATCTCTACTGGTCAGTGTTTCTTCCTGTTGTTGTGTGATCTCTACTGGTTTCTCCCTGTTGTTGCTTGATCTCTACTAGTCAGTGTTTCTCCCTGTTGTTGCTTGATCTCTACTGGTCAGTGTTTCTCCCTGTTGTTGCTTGATCTCTACTGGTCAGTGTTTCTCCCTGTTGTTGCTTGATCTCTACTGGTCAGTGTTTCTCCCTGTTGTTGTGTGATCTCTACTGGTTTCTCCCTGTTGTTGCTTGATCTCTACTGGTCAGTGTTTCTCCCTATTGTTGCTTGATCTCTACTGGTCAGTGTTTCTTCCTGTTGTTGTGTGATCTCTACTGGTTTCTCCCTGTTCTTGCTTGATCTCTACTGGTCAGTATTTCTCCCTGTTGTTGCTTGATCTCTACTGGTCAGTATTTCTCCCTGTTGTTGCTTGATCTCTACTGGTCAGTGTTTCTCCCTGTTGTTGCTTGATCTCTACTGGTCAGTGTTTCTCCCTGTTGTTGCTTGATCTCTACTGGTCAGTGTTTCTCCCTGTTGTTGCTTGATTTCGACTGGTCAGTGTGTCTTCCTGTTGTTGCTTGATTGCTACTGGTCAGTGTTTTTTCATGTTGTGTGATCTCTACTGGTCAGAAAGTTAGCTATTGCTAGCTGACAACCTTGAGCGATGTGAAGAACTATAGAAGACTTGTTCAGTGGGACAAAAGTTAATTATTGCTAGCTGACAACTGTGAGAGATGAGAAATAGAAGACATGGGCAGTGGGACAAAAGTTAATTATTGCTAGCTGACAACTGTGAGAGATGTGAAATAGAAGACATGGGCAGTGGGACAAAAGTTAATTATTGCTAGCTGACAACTGTGTGAGATGTGAAATAGAAGACATGGGCAGTGGGACAAAAGTTAATTATTGCTAGCTGACAACTGTGAGAGATGTGAAATACTACAGGAGAACATGGACAGTGGGACAAACAACAAAACAAAATGTCTGTGTTGTTGTATGTCTGTGTTCTATTCTATGTCTGTGTTGTTGTATACCTGTGTTCTATTCTATGTCTGTGTTGTTGTATACCTGTGTTCTATTCTATGTCTGTGTTGTTGTATACCTGTGTTCTATTCTATGTCTGTGTTGTTGTATACCTGTGTTCTATTCTATGTGGGGGTGGGAGGGGGTGGGGAGGGGATTGAAACAGACCATCTTGTGGTATGAGAGTTGGTTGTTCAGAAAGCAATGACAAACTACTGAACATAAACTTAACTAAAAATCACAAACAGCCAAAAAATTCTGGGATTGACTACCACGTCCTGTAAAGGATATGCAACTAACATTTTAATTGTGAGATCTGGACAAGAGGCAGACTAGCTGAGAAACATCTGAGGCCAGTGCAAATGTGACTTCTGAGGAATATTCAAAGATTAGCATGAGCGACGGAAACACAGATACAGCATAATTCAAGAAACACATGAAAACTGCAAGTTGATGAGAAAATTGAGATAAAAAAGACAGTCACAATTTTTTCAGCATGTTGTGAGCAAAAATAAACTTCAAAACTAAGTGACATCTGCCAAATTTAATTGAGAATGAGCCTTAAGAAGACAAAGAGTTAATTAGGACAAAAACACAGATCTGATTCAAGACTGTTGATAGCGCAGACTGTTGAATTATGATCTCTCAGACTTATCGGCAGTGGTGATATCTTCTGGAAGTGACAGTGGAAATGCCACTGTGACGATATTAATGTTTCTTTCACAGAATCGTCACAGTCAGATACACGAGTTCCACCCGTCGGGGTTGGCTCGACCATAGTTCTGTCCTCTCAGAAGCCACCTGCCCAGGGAAGGACCATCACCATCAGTTGTAATGATGGCGGGAAGGCAACGCAGATGAGTTCTGTCAAAAACTTGGCCAATGGCAGGCCTGGAACTGTTGTGTTGTCTCGGGAGTATACAGGTATGATATAGATGGTTGTTTGCTTACTGTTGTTATTGTTAGTTATAGGTCCCAGTAGTATACAGGTATGTTATAGATGGTTGTTTGTTTACTGTTTTCATTGTTAGTTATAGATCCATGTGAACCCGTTGAGGATATAGCTGTTGTGTGTGAAGTGTTGGGAATTCACATATTGTTGACCACAGTTTTATATTTTGGGGTGACCAGTTCACGTCCTCACTACTTCCCAAATAATTCCTACATAACATTTTGAAAATTGATGCCCATTTTATGAGACAGACTCCACCTCAGAGCAGTACTGGGTGGAAATATAGTCCTGTCACTTTTGGAGATTGAACCAGGACAGTTGTCTTGGCAGGCAGATGCACTAACCACTATGCCACCATAGTTCCACCAATAGTTAGACATTGCTATATTTACATTCTGGCAAATAGAAAGGGACTCAGTCTCCTGCAGCATATCTGCTAATGTTTCTTGCTGACGTCATGGCTGAGATGATCTATCTGATCATCAACCTTTGTCAGTGTGGCTTGAGATGTATGTGTGTGTCAGACTTCCTTTTACATCTGTCCGCACTTGTTTGTACAGTGAACTGCATGTTCGGAACAATGGCTACCGGCTGTTGCTGAATTGACTGATTTGCTTTTTTGGTTCACGAGTGCATTTTTCAGGAGACTCCTGGGAGTCCACGCTGGAGCTACGGAGTTCATGCTTTGTGCGGCGCTTTCGGCAGGTCACCCTGCAGAAAGAGACCAAGCCACGTGAGAAAACCCGGGTCAATGAAGTCTTTCTGGTGACTGTTGATTCCATCGACAATGAACTGTAATTTTCGTAGATGACTTTTGTGTTGGCATTCTGGCGGCGGCACTATGCACAGTATACCTGTGCTGGCTGTTGGGCTGTTGGCTTGCCGAGACTCCTGTCAGTTCCACTTTTCACATTGGACAGTGAGGAGCATTTTGTGTGATATTCACTGACACAGGAACGGAGCATAATGGGGACGAAGTTAGAACTTTGATTAACTAACTAACTAGACTTCCTTCTGTACCTTCTCTGTCTATAAAATGGTCTTTATGGTATTTTGTACTGGTGCTGGTGTCTAGCAGGTAGATTAGTCTGGGCTGGGGATTAAAGACTACTTGACGAGGCAGAGATTCACACAGTGTACAGGCTAGGATTATGGGTTGCTTGACCAGGCAGTGACCAAACTGTGCTCAGGCTAGAATTAAAGACTGCTTGACCAGACATTGACCACACTGTACTCAGGCTAGAAATGTTATTTCATTTCTGATACACATCTGGAGGTGGATTGGCTTAAAGCTAGGATGTCCATCTCTAACTCTTACAGTCCTGACATGGTTCATTGTGTGGTCAGTTGCATTTGTACAAAATGAGAAAAAGGAATGTATTCTCCCCCCTGGTCCTGGGGTAGTAGATCAAATAGCAAGTCTTCTCAGACTAAGGTAAGGAGGCCATGTGTATGTTGCACATGCTAAAAATCCAATCTGTCGGATCTTGAAAATAGTAGGCTGAATAGACCACTGCAGCGGCAACATTTCAAAACCTACCCACAAAAGAATATTTATAGCATGGGGCTTTCTGGTATGTAAATACATCAGTATCCTGCCCAGGACTGTGGTGTTCATACAGTGTTCTGGGATACTCCTGATGTGATCACTGAGAGCAGTTCGCAGCCCTTATTGGAATGTCTGTGTGCATTATAAGTGACTCTTGACAACGCAAACAAGAAAAGATACCCTTATGAGGGATTCAAAACTATATCCAGTCTGGCCAGTGTCATAATTTCTCAGCCAGCTGCACCTCAAATAACATCTTTACATGGTTTAAACCCAAGAGGATCAACTTCATTGCAACAGGTATGATCCCATGTGGTCTCTGTCCACAGAGTGGCCTGCCGAAAGTGCCACACAGAGCACAGACTTTGTAGCTTTTGTGATGACCCCCACCGGTTGCCAGAGCAGTTGTACTGGTGATCTGAATGAGTCCAAAAATGAATCATGGCCTTCAGAGTGTATACACTGCAGCATGACTACTTTGCCCCTGGGACCAGCATAAAATATGTAACCGACCAAAACCTTCATCTGACCGTCAGTTTATTCTGTTTTTGTGTGTGTGGCTGGTAATTCATATTTCATGTTGACCAGTTTATTCCTGAGATAAAACATGCATAACAAACGTCTGTTTGCAGCTGGCAAGAACCTGCCTGTAGTTGACGACACGGACAATGCCCAGAGACTTGAGACCGGTGGACGCCAGGAGGCAAGTGTGAAGGTTGACATATGGAGAACCAGAAATGAAGATGCCAGGTAAGTTTTCCCTGTTTTTGCCAGAGACAACTTGTGCTTTCTGTAAATATATTAGCTATACATAACTGAAGACTTCAATCAGGCATTTATACTTCTTTGACAAGGGCAAACTACTCTGACATCTTGAAGACCCTGTGCACATTAAATAACCCTGGCCTGTAGGAAATATAAAGCAGCTGGCCAAATAGGTTGCTGCCCAGACTACCTTGTTAAGTTATGACCTAGAGTACGTGAAAGCCCAGCACTTTACACTCCATTTTTTTTTTTTTCCGCATATCCTTTACAGGACATTGCTGTCAACATCGTCATCTTTCAGCTGATTGTTGATTTCTTGGCATGATTACGCTCAGTAGTTTGCCATTGCTTTCTGAGCGACGGGCTCACATACCCTGTAAGTTACTGACGTGGAGAAAACCGCTACCGATTCTCACGCACATCACGTTACTCATGAGAGTATATGGGATTACGGAGAAAGTCGTTATACTCCATAGCTGTATATATTTTGTTGTTTTAGTTTTCTAAGCATCTGTGAACAAGGTAGTTAGCCATTGCAATCCCATAGGCTAACGGATGAGTTTATGTGTTTCTGTTCTAAAGATGGCACCATGAGTGTACACATGTTTGAATGTTGTTGATGAGTTTATATGTTTCTATTCTAGAGATGGCAACACAAGTGTACAAATGAATCTGACAAAAGGAAATTTTGATCTGAAGAACATTGAGGTTAGTCTTTATACAAAATATTGTCCGTGTGAACATCCTTTTGTTTAATTGTTTGTTCTGATTTATTCTGTTCTATGTATTATTTATTCATTTGCTCTAATTTGTTCTGTTCTGTTTATTGTTTAGTCTTTTGATGCAATTTATTATGTCATTTCTGTTTATTGTTTAGTCATTTGATGTGATTTATTATGTTGTGTTCTGTTCTGTTTATTGTTTAGTCATTTGATGTGATTTATTATGTTCTGTTCTGTTTATTGTTTAGTCATTTGATGTGATTTATTATGTTATGAAATAATGACATCACAAACAACAGGTTGCACAATGTAGTCGCTGGCATATTTTACTGCAACTCGTTAGATCAAGCCAAATTAAGTGATTTTCAGCATTTCTTTGTTCATCAAATACAATACGTAAAGCACATGATTTCTGTGATCACACTGATATTTATTTTATGGACTTTACTGTGCTTTTTCTCTCCCTACAACTGTCCAACATCATACCGACTTTCCTTTAGCAGTTCTGCATTAATATTCACAGTTACTTAGGACCTGTTCTGAACCTGACCTGACTCAACTGTCCCGCACGTTGGTGGCAGACCCTGGTAAACTCGATGATGGCAAGGCTGTATCTGTGACTCCATCGACAATCAGACGGCACCACAGTTTGGATCTGACAACAGCCAATGAGGTAACTTGACACTGATTTGTAAGTGCAGCATCTAGCCAATCAAGTAACATTACACTGACTTGTAAGTGCAGCATCTAGCCAATGAGGTAACATTACACTGATGTGTAAGGTCAACCCTCAAACAATGAGGTATCAATACAATAATTTATAAGGTCAGCACCGGGCTAATGAGGTCAAATTACACTGATTTGTAGTGTAACATCCAGCTAATGAGGTAACATTATTCTAATTTGTCAGATCAACCTCAACCAATGAGTTAACATTACACTGATATGTAAGGCCAACCTCAGCCATTGAGTTAACATGGCACAAATTAAATGCCTTTTCAGTTTCCTGTAATATATGAATAAATAAAAATAGAAAGAAGCCATACATCCCCTGCTGATCCGGGGATGGTTGATCAAATGTGCCTTTGTAACCTTTTCAACCCAGCTATGCACAGCTTTACTGGAAATTGCTAGGAACTAAGTCCACTGAAAACCCACCTTGGCGGAAGACATTTCGCGAATGACGTCGAAGTTGAATGTGAAGTGAAAACGCGACGTGAAAACATTAGAAAACAGAGCACGCAGTTCTATGCAGCCGGTTTGGGAGAACTGATAAAAACTATGGAATAAGTTCATCAATGTTGGTGGAAATTATGTTGAGAAATAAATGGACAATGTTTGTATACAAATAAACTGGTTTCAAGTTGTTATCATATTTAGTTATTTTTCTACAGCCATTTGTGACTTACTTATTAACTTACCCTCGCACAACTGCTTTGTAGACTTTCAGCTTTGTTTGCAGGCTTAATCCATTTCTGACCCATACATTCTTGTACAGTCTGCCAAAGGCAGCCTTGAAGATTCTTGCATTTACTTCGTCATCAATTGTGGCAGTTTGTGACACAGTGCTGCCTAGACAGGTGAACTTGTTCACAACACGTAGTCTATGACTATTCACCTTGATATTCGGCACAGTGTGATTATTCCCTGGAGCTGGCTGGTACATAACTACAGTTTTCTCCAAATTGATATTGAGCCCAAAGTTGGCACAGGCATATGAGAAAGCTTGAACATTGTGTTGCATGTCTGCCTCTGAGTTGGCACATAGAGCGCAGTCATCAGCAAACAACAGCTCTCTGACGGTGTCACTGCTAGTTTTGGTTTTAGCTTTCAGCCTTCTGAGATTGAGCAACTTTCCATCCATGCGGTAGTTGATGTCTATTCCAGTGTCATTGTTCTCGAAGGCAATCATCAGCATAGCTGAAAACATGAGGCAGAACAGTGTTGGTGCCAGGACACATCCTTGCTTCACTCCATTGGTGACAGGAAAGGGCTCAGACAGTTCACCACTTTCCTGTACAGTTGCCTGCATACCATCATGAAATAGCCGCACTATTTGGACAAACTTCTATGGTCAACCATATTTTGTCATAATCTTCCACAGTCCTTCTTTGCTGACTGTATCAAAAACCTTGGTAAGGTCAATGAAAGTGGAAAACATTTTTGAGTTCTGTTCCTGACATTTCTCTTGCATCTGCCTTGCAGCGAAAATCATGTCAACAGTTCCTCGTTCTTTTCTGAAGCCACATTGACTCTCAGGAAGAATATCTTGATCGAGATGGGCACATTCGATTGAGAAGAATTCTGGCGAGTATCTTCCCTGCAATTGAGAGCAAGGAGATGCCTTGGTGGTTGTCACAGGATTGGTGGTTTCCTTTACATTTGTAAAGGTGGACTATTGACCCGTCTATGAAATCTTGTGGCATGGTCTCGTTCACCCATGTGTTTGTAAAGACTTGGTGAAGCTGCTCTATTAGGACTGGCCCACGTGCCTTGTATATCTCTGCTGGGATGGAGTCAGGACCAGGTGCCTTGCCACTGGAAAGTTGCTGAATGGCGTTTACTTAAAACAGAGACTCAAGAAATAGTTGCCGAACAAAACCACAAATATATTTTCGTTAAAATTCGGTAAACGATTACTAAAGTGGCTAGGTAGAATGAGTGACATCCATTGATTTAATTCTCTGTGAGACATTTCCTAGATACTTATTTGATGATTCAGCTGAGTATGTGTGTGTGTGTGTGTGTGAGAGAGAGAGAGAGAGAGAGAGAGAGAGAGAGAGAGAGAGAGAGAGAGAGAGAGAGAGCAAGAAAAAGAGAAAAAGGGGCGGAAGTGAGATAGAGATAGGGTAGAAGATAGGGAGAGAGCGAGGTGGGGAGAGAAAGTAAAGGAGGTAGGGAGAGAGAGAGGAAGAAGGTAGAGAGAGGGGGGAGGGGGTAAGGGGGTAGAAGGAGATTTAAGGGGTTGGGGGAAATAGAGAGTGAAGGAGGAAAGAACTTAGGGATAGTGAGATGGGGAGAAAGAGGGAAGGAGGTAGGGAGAGAGAGCGAGGGAAGGAGGTAGAGAGAGAGAGAGAGAGAGAGAGAGTGGGAAGGAAGTAGGATTGAGAGAGAGGAGAGAGAAGGAAGTAGGAGTGAGAGAGCATATGTATGCAGGGGTTGAAATTGAAGTCTGATATAAGCGTGACTGCATCCTGTGAAGTCATCATCTGTATACAGTTGAACATCAGATATTTATTCATGCTGTTACCCCTCGTTTGTCAGTCATTCAAGGACACCAATCTTTTTTAGTCACTTTATTATCACTTCACAGAAACCGTTTCCTCCACAGGACAGCAGTGAGGACAGTGAAGATGAGGATGACTTCTCGGAAGAAGAGATTGGCGTAGCTTATGAGTAAGAAATTCTGTTTGAGTATTGCATTCATGTTTCTGTAAACTATTCTTGTAACAGTTATTCCATATATTGTTATGTTGAGTTTTGGTTTGCATTTGGCAGTTGTATTTATACATGAAAAAAGGGATAAACCAATAAGACTTAATGAACTAGGATGAATATTCATGAACAGGTGTCTGGACAGCATCCATCAATGAGATGGGTGCCATCTCCATAGTTAAGGTTGGCTGTCATGGATCTCTGACACTTGATGTCTTTTTCTCTGGTTGTACACTTAGACATACTCTGTTTGTTCATCTATATATGTTATCTACTCACTTGTATCACTGTCTACTATTCATTTGCCTTTGACTTTTCCTTCCTGTGTGATATTTTATAAAAATTACTGGTCTTTTAATGTATTTTATTGATCTCTTTTGTCTTGAATCTGTCAGGTCTCTTTTCATGTTCACTTTTCTAGAATTACTTATATATTTGTCTCTTGTGTCTTAATTCAATCGGTTCTCAGCTTCTCTAGAACTAGATTTGTCTTTGTTGTCTTGATTCCATCATTTCTCTTTCCATTCTCTCACACTGCAGGGTGATTTCTAGATTTGCTTGCTTTTGCTTGGATCAAGTGTGACTTATTCTTCTTATCTCAAAGCTAGTGAACGCAAACAGAAAAATCAAAGTGATATTATATGGCCATCACATTTTGAAGGCTGAATGCACGGAGGAATAAATGGCCAGTCTTGTTCTGTGGTGATGGGTGATGAATGCAATCATTGAACCCCCATCAAACCGTTCTCATGCCATTGTCAGTATAGCTCTTTATTAACTACACCAACAGACCCACCATGTGGTTTTGGCTATTCCTTTTTTACTGCACTGAATAGAAGGACTTGGTGGTTGAACACAGTCATGACTCCGTCTGGCAAGATACCCACACAAGCATCAACAAGTATCTGAGGATTTAGGGACCTCACCAGCGGCAACCACTCATGCTGCAGAGATCCATTCATTTGTCTTAGTAATGTTGAATTTGCCACTGTGCTATTGAGGCTAATAATGAATTTGCCATTGTGCTTTTGAGGCCGTTAAGGTAAGCAAATGACTAGTAACACAGTAACATACCATACATGTTGTAAGAGTTGTGAACTGCATGTTCAGAAAAATGGTGGACAGCTGGTTACTGAATTAACTGGTTTTGCGTTATGCAGTAATGTGTGTGCAACTGCTGGTTTTCTAGTGACTGCACTTCATCGATGATGAACTGTAATTTTCAAGGCATACTATTGTGTTGGCATTCTGGCAGCAGCCTTGTGCATGTATGCCTGTGTGTGCTGTTGGTTTGTTTGGACTGCTTTCTGTATCACTTTTCACATGGGATATTGAGGAGCATTTTGTGTGATATTCGCTGGCACAGGAATGGAGCATTATGGGTTAACCCTTTGCCATGAAGTTGAAACAGCGACTAGCAACTAACATGTTGTAAGAGTTTGCCACTCTGCCCGAAGCATGATTGTCTTCATACTTTGAGAGTCCGTTACAATCACGATGTGCATGCTATTTATCCTCCAGTCAATGGAACGCTGCAGAGACTGTCTCCATCTCCATTATCAGACTAGATGTTATAGTATCATATGCCAGGCTCTCCTACACCAAACAGCGGTCACCAACATCTTCCAACTGTTCCTGGGGGGTTGGTATGAGTCTAGCTCATCCCATAGAAAACTGTAGCAGCAGTATCCAGCCAATCATGAACAAATCTACAAAGGGCTTGACATGTTTTTGGTGAGGGCAGAATCCTCCACTGGGAGATAACAGGAAGAAGAGGAGATAGGAGGAGAAGGAGGAAGAGGAGAAAAAGTAGAAGGAGGCGGAGGGGAAAAAGAAGGAGGAGAAGAAGAAGAAAACAAACAAACTCAACAAACTTTATTTTCAAAGGGTAACAAATTGGGCACGCAGGCCCGTCTTACATTCGGCACTTCCAATCACTCATCTTTCATTTATCAATAGTGCATGATACATTCACATAGGAAAAAAAAACATTGTCAAATGAACGTTGTGAACATAAACAGTGCATATTACCATGTTATGAGACACATCTCCCACCCACCACACATCCTCCACACACATTCCCCCATTCACCCACACATATGCCAAAGACCTGCTTTACATCTGTGACTCGTTGAGCAGATACTCTGACAATTTTCACGAAATATACAGACATGTAGCAACTGTAGGAAACAGAACTCAGCGTCCTAGAATTGAACACAGTCTTTATTCCTGACATTGTTATCTCCAGTTGTACATCGTGTAACATCTTGCTCGCAATAAATCGGAGGGTAGAAGCACCTCATAATTAAATATATGACGACTGGCGTAACAGTTCTTCTTATTATGTGCCAATAGCTTATTTTCCGTCAACTTGACATAGCACATTGAATAGAGGTTCTGTTCTGTCAACAGGCATGTTGATAATTATAACTGACAATCTTACACTGATCTGCGTGATTTTCATAAACTCCTGGGTGCCCTTTCACAACCAGCCCACAGCACGACTCCAGCCTGACTGACTTCTCCAAGTTTCGTGGCCGTGACGTCAGTTCCACTCTCTCCAACTTCATGGCATCTCAAGTGATTTCCCTTCTTCTCGTGATCCATCATCACTGTTCCTTGTGTGCCCCACTCAACACGTTTTTGGGGTGATTGTTGATATTCTGTTGTTAAATCTACTCTACTCTTGTTGATTGTTAGCTGTACCATTTACCCTCTGTTAGTACATAGCATGCCCCCTGTACTGTATGCCCGCTCAGTGTTACAATCACCCATTCACCCACACATACCCCCCCCCCCCCCCCCCCCCCCCAGGGACATACATTCCCCCAACCACCCAAACACACCCTTCCACCTACCCACATCTCCCCACCAACACACACATCCCCCACCCATCCCATAACCCACTCACCCACTCACATATCCTCCACCGCCCACCCACAAACCCCCAACCATCCAGCCAAACACACATCCTCCAACCACACATCCCCCCACCCACACACACACGCCCCACCCATACACACATCTCCCACACCCATCCCCACATCCTCATCCACCCACACATCTCGCTGCCCACTAACACCTACATATCCCCACCCACCCTGACACATACCCTACCCACACATCCCCACCCACCCACACATCCCCTCATCCACATGCCTCTCATCTGCACACACATCCCCACCCACCCATTTTCCCACCCACCCTCACATCCCTCCCCACACACACACAGATTCCTCACCCACTCTAACTTCCCCCACTTACACATGCAGCCCCCACCAACACACATCCCCCACCAACACACATCCCCCACCCATACACACACCCACCAACCCACACAGACATCTCCCCACACCCCATACCTATCCCCACCACACACATCCCCATGCACCTACACACACACATCCTCACATCTAGACACATACATGATTCCTCACATTATCACTGAAACTAATATGAACAAACTCCCACACTTTACACACACATACACTGACAATTATCGTGAGCATCTCACAAAAATGTAAAAAATTGAGGAACAATTTTACATTTACATTGTGTAACGTAAAAAAATAGCGATGCTCCCACACATAGAGTTAGGTGTGCGCACGCGAGCGCACGTGCGCACACACACACACACATTTTCACTCTCGCATTCACTCTTTCTCATTCACACTCACTTTCACTCATTCTAGAGTAAAGTATGTGTGTTCATATTATACATGATAAAATCAAGTGGCATTCAAAATGATAATATTAAAGATGAGAATACACACAAAATATGGAATAGCATGTTGCATGACATGCGTGCGCTCAACTCTCTCTCCCTTCTTTGATACACACATAATCATACACATGCACGCACACACACTAACACATCCACTCTCTGCCAACCGGCACCCACCCACATCCCCTCACACATCCAGCACCAACTCACACACACATCCTCCACCTACCCCTAACCTACACACACTCACCCACCCACATATACTCCACCCACACATCCCCAATCACTCATTCCCCACCCTCACACACATCCCTCACCCACTCACACTTCCCCAACCCATACACACACATCTCCTCAACCACACACATATCCCCCACCCACACACATCCCCACCCACACATCCCCCATCAACCCACACATCCCCCATCAACCCACACACATCCCCCACCCACACCCCCCACCCACACATCCCCCACCCACACCCCCCACCCACACATCCCCCACCCACACACATCCATCACCCACACACAGCCATCACCCACACACATCCCCCACCCATACACACCCACACATCCCACCAACACCCACACACCCTCACCCACCCAAACACATACCCACCATCCACAGATCCCCACACCCACACATCCCTCATCCCCACCAACCCACCATTCCCCTACGCACCCTCACATCCCCCACACACATAAATATCCTTCACCCACACATTTCCCCACCCATCACACATCCCCACCCACACAAGCCTACCCCATCCACACACACACCCCATCCACACACATCCCCCACCCATACACACATCCCCGCACACATACCCCCACACACCCATTCCCCAACCCACACACACATCCTCACATCTAGACACATACATAATGCCTCACATAATCACTGAAACTAATATGAACAAGCTCCCACACTTTACACACACATACACTGGCGATTATCGTGAACATCTCATGAAACATCCTGTCCAGCCTTTTTCATTTCTGTCTTTTAGTGTTTCCCCGCTCATCAAAGTAAATGTATTTCAGCAATGATGATGATAATGACAAGGAAGGTGAGATGGATGCTGATGTGGAGGAGGAAGATGAGGAAGAAGACATCAAGAATATTAGGGAAACAATGATGAGTATCCTTGAGGATGGCAACACTGAAGGTGAGTCTAATGTGATGTTGTCAGGTCTGACTCTCTCTGGTCTTCTGTAGTGGGTGCAGCTTCAGATCATTAATTCTTGGACACTGTCAGTGTTCTGTGACAAAGAGTTAATTCTTGGAAACTGTCGGTGTTCTGTAACAAAGAGTTAATTCATGGACACTGTCATCATCATCATCATGTACCATGCCGGTAAGCGTGGGCGGTCATGTTTTGCCATCTCACTTGATCACCAGAATCGTGGATCAGCTGTGCGTTCCTGTCTTGACCATAAAACATGGCCAAGCCATCCAGGTATTTACTTCTCTACCCTCCCCTTGTTCTCTTCCCCTCGATCTTGCCAGTTGTCACCAAGCTCTCCAATTTATTTCTTCTCATAACATAACCAAAAAATTGTGACTGTTTACGTATAATTTCTTGAATGAGTTTAAGGTGTTCATTTGTTTCTTGTAGGACTTGGTTCAATGATTGCCTGAAAGAGGCTAATGAAACTAGAACACTATATACAACAATAAGAAAGAGACAAACAGCTTTCTTTGGTCATGTGATGAGTAGAGAGGCATTGAAGAACATCGTGACAACTGGAAAGATCGAGGGGAAGAGAGGCAGAGGCAGACCAAGAGAAATGATGCTGGACAGATTGAGACGGTGGCATGGAGGAATATCATCAGCAGAGTTGATCCAGAAAACCAAAGACCGAGATCTGTGGAGAGCCATGAACGCCTACGCCAGCCGGCACGGCACTTGATGATGATGATGAGGACTTGGTCATTGATTTTTCTCTCTGTCCATGGTATTCATTGCATTTTCATCAGAAACCACATTTTCACAGCCATCAGATGTTTTTCAACTTGTCGGAGAGTTAATTCTTGGACACTGTCAGTGTTCTGTGACTCATAACATGTCGAAACAATTTTGACTGTCTAGGTCTAATTTCTCTAATCAATTTACGATTGTCATTTGTCTCCTGTAGTACTTGGTCATTGGTTTTTCTGTCTGTCCATGGTATTCTTTGCATTTTCCTCAGAAACCACATTTCTGCAGCCATCAGATGTTTTTCAGCTTGACTGCTCATTGTCCAAGTTTCACATCCATTCAAAAGAATAGGCTCTATGTATCCCCTCAACACTCTTTTTCTCATTTCAATTGACATCTTTTTATTTGTCAGAATATTTTTCATCTTGCTAAAGGCTACTTTCGCCATGGTGATTCTTGTTCTAATCTCTTCAAGGCATCTCCCATCAGACGTTATGACTGTTCCGAGATAATTGTACCGATTCACTTGTTGAAGAATAGTCCCATTTACTTGTATATTACATTGTGGTATATCGTTCTTCCTAGTGATTACCATAACCTGTGTCTTTTTACAATTTAATTCTAACCCCACTTGCTCACTGTGTACAACAACCACATCTACCAATTGTTGCAGATCCTGCTCATTGTCTGCAATCAATACTGTATCATCTGTATATCTAATCTTATTGATGTTTCTTCAATTAAATCTACTATTTAAAAAAAAGTTTTATATCCTTTACAGGACATCGCTGTCAACATCAGCATCTTTCAGCTGATTGTTGATTTCTTGGCAAGATTACGCTCAGTAGTTTGCCATTGCTTTCTGAGCGACCGGCTCACATACCCCGTAAGTTACCAACCCGGTTAGAACCACTACCGATTCTCGCCATCGTAACGTTACTCACGAAAGTATACAGGATTGCGGAGAAAGCCGCTAACCCTAGGCCAGGGAGACTGGCTATCAACTATTTTATAAAATTTAAAAAAAAACCCTACTTTTATTTCTGTATATTAGTTCCATTGTGTCATGTTCTCCATTTGATCTGCCCATGGCTCTTTTCTCACAAAATCTATGAAGATCTGTATCAGTTAAACTGCTGTTTTTTGTTTTCTGTTTCAGACAAAGACACGACCTTAACCAATCAACAACAATCGCCTGAGGGAGGAAGCTCTGACAACAAGATATCCATTATTGAAATGGCCCCTCTAGAGAAGGACAATGATAATGATCAAGTTGAGGAACCTGCAGAAAGTCAACTTAATAATGGCACTGTGTGGAACGATGTCAGTACTAGACATGATGATGACGATGAGGTGCAGGAAGGGAACAATTATCTCTCCCAAACACTTGACTTGGACAATGGTATGAATGTCTGTTTTCTTCCTGTTTATTTGTCACCTTCTAAAATCTGGTGATTTGTTGATACAGATGACATTAGTGATTTGTTGATCCAGCGATGATTTGTTGATCCAGCGATGATTTGTTGATCCAGAAACTTTGGTGATTTGTTGATCCAGCGACTTTGGTGATTTGTTGATCCAGTGACTTTGGTGATTTGTTGATCCAGCGATGATTTGTTGATCCAGCGATAATTTGTTGATCCAGCAACTTTGGTGATTTGTTGATCCAGCGACTTTGGTGATTTGTTGATCCAGCGATGATTTGTTGATCCAGCGACTTTGGTGATTTGTTGATCCAGCGATGATTTGTTGATCCAGCAACTTTGGTGATTTGTTGATCCAGCAACTTTGGTGATTTGTTGATCCAGCGATGATTTGTTGATCCAGCAACTTTGGTGATTTGTTGATCCAGCGACTTTGGTGATTTGTTGATCCAGCGATGATTTGTTGATCCAGCAACTTTGGTGATTTGTTGATCTAGCGATGTTTTGTTGATCCAGCAACTTTGGTGATGTTTTGATCCAGCTTATAAAATAATGAGTATATATTTCTCTAAGAAGATTAAATCAAACATTATTTTTTGTTGCAATCTCTGACTTTGAACTTTAGCATAGTCCACGCACGTGCTACTATAACTAGTAGTTGCTACTACTAGTGAGTGGACTTGGCTGATTTTGCAAGAAGGTTATCTTTCCCTATTACCATTGTCCCCTGCTATCAGGCAAACCCACTCTGGCTTCCGAGGTACTTATAATTTACATCCCCAAGTCAAGGTCAAGAAACCAACATTTTAGTTTAACTGACTGGTGTGTAGACCAAACCAAGTCTACCGAGTTCAGAAGAGAAAATAAGACAGTTGAAGTGTGTGATACCTCTCAGCCATGCAGACCTCATAAATAATGTTTCCTGACCGGATGTGTTTGGTCTCGGAGAATGTGTGCATGAATGGAATTCTGGATATCAATGGATGTGTATGTGGATAATGAGCAAACAGGCTGAAAAACATATCATGGCAGTGGAAATGTGGTTTCTGAGGTAAATGCAAAAAATACCATGGACAGAGAGAAAAACCAATGAGCAACAAGAAACAAATGAAAATCATAAACTGATTAGAGAAATTAGATGTACACAGTCACAATGTTTTGGTCACGTTATGAGAAGAAATAAATTGGAGAACTTGGTGACAACTGGCAAGATTAAGGGGAAGAGAACAAGGGGAAAGCAGGGAAGTAAATAACTGGATGGCTTGACCACGTGGCATGGGCGAGGCAAGAACATGGAGCTGATCCACGACTCTGGTGATCGCGTCAGATGGCGAAACATGACCACCCACGATTATCGGCATGGCACATGATGATGATGATGATATGTGGATTAAAAACTGGACAGATGCATGAAAACAGAGATATATGAAGACAGAGAGAGAAGAATTTTGATGTATTTTTATCATGGTAAAGTCATAAGTAAAAGTCCCTGTAATACGTCTTGAGGTGTATTAAGTATATGGTGCTATCCCCATATTTGTATACACCAATGGGCAGTTGATGGGAGATGCGGTCAGTGCCACACTGGTTGCCTATACTTTCCAGGACATCTTCTGGAACCCCTATTAGAATAGGTCAGTTTTAGGAAATCCAACTCCATGGAGTTAACACATGACTGCAATCTGGCAGGCAACCACGCTAACCACTGCGCCACCATAGTTCCCATTCTGTCATCATGGCATGGAAACATCAACATTTGAACTGATACATTCTTTTGGAGATCACAAGATGTGGAGAAACATGGTCACCCATGCCTGGTGGCACTTGATGATGATGCTGATGTGTGGATATTTGTGAGAGCAGACTGAATATCAATTAATGTATATTGTGGATATAAGTTGGTGTGGACTGTGGATGTCAGTCAGTATAGATGTTAGTAGAAGTAGCTTGTAGATATAAATTGGTGTGGATTGTCATATGTAGACATGGCATATATATACATATATAGGAGTGGATATCAGGACAAGTCACCTGAACAAGTCAAGAAGCCTGATACGGGGAAAAATGGCAAGACCACCAAAAGACACATGGCATCCAAGATCTGCAGTTTGGAAGCCGACAAGAAGACGAGCGGAGAGAATCTACCTGCGAGCTGCAGCAAACCACAAGAACCTCAAGCAACCTCTAACAAAGATGCCACGAGGAAGGACGACGACAACCCACCACAAACAAGAGCCAAACCTTCTGCAAAGCAGAGAGAGGAGAAAGACACCAGAGTCAGAAACACCGACTCACCGACAATCAAGTGGGTTGTCAAACGTATCCAAGCGGAGCTGACAGATGAACAAATCCTGAAGCAGCTACAATAAGAGAATCTCCACATCCGATTTTTGAAGACGGAGCGGATCCTTACCTACTCCAAGATTCCTACAACCTTGACGGTGGTGACAACAGAGGGCAGCGAGATGCCGACCACAGTATCAATCAACAAGAGAATGCAACAGCCAGAGAGATTCATCCCAAGAGTCACTCAATGTTCCAGTTACCAGAGGGCTGGCCACAGCAGAGCAACAAGTCGCAGTAAGACAGAGATCTGTCGATACTGCGCCGATCACCACGCCTTCAAGGAGTGTCCACTGGCCAAACAGGACACGGACTTCCGAGCACCCAACAACAAGAGAAAGTGCGCCAACTGCCTGGGCAAACATGGAGTCAGATACTTGGGCTGTCCGTACCTTCAAAGACACAGAGACATTTTGAAGTTCGCCATCACCACAAAGACTCCATATAAGGACGCAATGCAGAGGTGCGAGACTGCCACGTGCATCTCACAAGTGGAAAAAGCTCAACTGCAAGACCAGATAGATGAGCTAAAGAAGCAAATCAAGCTGCTTCAAACACTGGCACCGATCAGCGACAATGAAATTGCTGAAATAAAGGAGATCCAGCAAAACATCAAATAAGAGGCAGAGCACATGATCTAGACAACAAAGAAGAATGAAGAGATTCCACGAGACATCAAGGCGGAGAGAGAAATGCTAAAAACTGAAAGGGATTCAACCCAAAACAAACCAGCTGAGGCCAAGGAAAAGAACACAGAGAAACCGCAAGATGAAACCCAACAAAAGTCCGAACTGGAACCACAAGCAAAAGCCAGCAGCACAACTATGACGCCCAAGAAACTCAAGGGAAAGCTAATATCTTGCCAGACATTCAAAGAAAACCGAGATGAGTACCACGACGACGGCATGGAGGACACCTCGTCACCTCGAGCATTCAGCTGGGAGTATGTCGCAGAAATGGACAGAAAATTGGAACTCAAGAAAGAGGAACTCAGGCGCAAGGAATTCATAAGGCGAAAGGAAGAAGGAGAAAACAAGAAATTCAAGGGGAAACCAAGGCACCGCCAGACCCCTGTAAAATACTCAACCATATACTATGATGAACACAATGAGCCGTACTATATAGAAGGAAGGGAGCTAACCACGGAGGAAGAAATTGAAAGACAACAGACACTCAAACTCGAAAGAGAAAGCCGGCGCAAGGAAGAAAATGAAAACATCAAAAAGCTTCTGCAGGCAATACACAAAAAAGGAGGCAAAAAGACAAAATAAAAAGTCCTTATAAGGACTGTAGCCTGTCAAGCCAGAAGCCTTCACTAACAAAAGAAACCACCAGAGGAGACGGGAACAAAGGACAGCCACCGACCAATCCCCTAGCTGACATTACAGACATATCACTTACATAATCAGTCTGAGATAGGACTTACTCGTAGGAGCGCACATGACAAGAAACAGGGTAAAAATACCCACAAAAACTACAGATCTCAACAATAATCAAAGCTGAGGAGGCAGGTTAGACGAGACCGAATTTGGAATTTTTTTAGTTGAAAATTGGAATTGGGAATTGGGATATCAGTCCTATAAGTGGTTTTAAGTCAATGTGGATATATGTGAGTGTGGGTATAATTGAGTGTAGATTGTATTTCTTATGTTCTCTCCCACAGACGACAGTGACAATGAAACGACCTTCGGTGATGATAGTGATGACAGTGACCGCTTTGGACGTTTGGAGGAGTTGCGCAAAAATCTGGAACTAGAGCTTGGAGTGGAGAAACTTCTGGAAGTGTACCAGACGGTTCAGGTAGTAGAGTGTTAGGGGAAGATGTGATAGAGTGGAAGTGTACTGCTGTGGAAGTGGAATGCTGTGATAGAGTGGAGAGGAGACTGTAATGGAGTGGAGTGGAGGCTGTAATAGAGTGGAGTGGAAGATGTGATAGAGTGGAGGGGAAGATGTGATAGTTGTGGATAGAGTGAAGGAGGTGATATGAAGAATGCAATGGAAGGATTAAAGATGTGGTGGAAGATAACATATGATAGTGAACTAAAGATACATTAGAGGGG
Source organism: Cepaea hortensis (assembly GCA_963921405.1). Lineage (NCBI taxonomy): Eukaryota > Metazoa > Mollusca > Gastropoda > Stylommatophora > Helicidae > Cepaea > Cepaea hortensis. The sequence goes on from OY992879.1 coordinate 73,451,224, forward strand.
GGGGGGGATGGGGGGAGCAGGTATGTTAAAGTGGAAGGGAAGATATGAAAGATTTTGGAAGGACAGATATCTTAACGAGTGGAGGAGAAAATATCGTAGTCTTCATGTTCTTCTGTCCACTGTTCTAGAGCTTCTTTTTATAGTCTATGCCATGTGACATGTCTGTCCACACACAGCCTTCTATCTTGTGTACTGCCAGTCATTTCTGATACTGATGTTCCTCCATGCCATGATGCTCAACTATCTAACATCTTCGTCCTTGGTTTTTCCCCTGCCTCTCTATCCCTCCAACTGTCCTGTTGTCATGACATATTCATTTTCCCATTCTCATGGCATAGTCAAAGAATGTGGATTGTCTTGTTCTTCTAAATCTTTTTGTATCAACTGTTTTAATGTAGTAATTATGCCCCTACAGTAGACTATTCCATTGTTCTTTTTTTTATAGCTTACTATGAAAGATTTGTAATGTGCATAATTTGCACATTCAACCAAGATAAGACAGAATATATGGTAATTTCAAGAGACGGAATGGCTAGAAACTCTGGCCACATACAAATAGATAATATGACCATTAAAAGAACGGAAACATACAAATACCTGGGTACGATCTTCAACTGCTCCAACATCATAAGGGAAGAAATACAAACTAGAATCAACTCTGGAAATAAGATATACTATGCACTACAACATCTACTAAAATCAAAGGCGCTATCTCGTAACACCAAAATCACAATATACAAAACACTGATCAGACCAGTTGTGCTGTATAGCTCTGAAACCTGGAGTACAACGAAAGGAGACGAAGCCTTGTTACAAACCTTTGAGAACAAAATTTTAAGACGCATCTTTGGACCCATTAGGGATACACAAAGTGGAGAGTGGAAAAGAAGAAGTAACAAAGACATTTATGATCTGTTTAAGTCCCCGCTAATCACTGGTATCATGAAGGCTAATAGACTACAATGGCTGGGGCATATAGAAAGAATGGAAGATAATAGGGAAACAAAACTCGCTTACACTCAGGAAATAAATGACCGTAGACCCCGAGGTAGACCAAGAAGGCGGTGGAGAGATAATACATGTACAGACCTACAAGCACTTGGAATCAACGACTGGCAAGAGAAGGTCCACCAGAGAGACGAATGGAGACGGATTGTATTTGCAGCAAAGAACCTCAATGGCTCGGAACGCTGAAGAAGAAGAAGAAGAATAATTTGCACATGGGTCCTCCGAGTTTATTGCCCTTTAATGAGAAGGCTAGATGTCCGATGCACTGTCCAGGGGGAAACATGTTTGCTGTTTTATTTCCTTGTCATCCACAGTCAGCTGGTGTCCACAGTGGTAGTCTCTTTTTATTGGTGTTGATCTCACTTTGGGATCTAATTAGCTTGGTCAGTGTGTCGTTGCTGGGAGTGTGCACAATTGACACTGCTTCAGCAATAAATATCACTTCTTGCCAATAGCTTGTTGTGTTATCTGTCATTTCTGCGTCAATACTTAGCACCTTTACTCCAGCAGTTTGAGCAGAATATTCTAGTTGGTGTTAAAAGTTATAACACACATGCACCTTTAAATATAAAAGTTATAGAAAAGTATGTTTAACTGGATGAAACAGAGAACAACCAGGTCTAGCCAACAAGGACTCGACATTGGAAAAAGATTGGTTCTTAAGAGATTGAGGGGAGGTTAGCATGACCGATTGAATAACAGCACTGGCTACTAAACTTCTGGTGTTAGTTAGTTAGTTAGTCGAGGTTCCAACTTCACGGCAATGGGTCGTCCCCATTATGGTCCATTCCCTTGCCAGCAAATATCACACAAAATGCTCCCCACTGTCCAATGTGAAAAGTGGAATAGACGGGAGTCTCGGCAAGCCAACAGCCTGCACAGGTACACTGTGCATAATGCCGCCGTCAGAATGTCAACATAAAATTCATCCACGAATACCAGTTCATCATCGATGGACTCGGCAGTCACCAGAAAGACCTCATTGACCCGGGTTTTCTCACATGGCTCGGTCTTTTACCGCAGGGCGACCGCCGAAAGTGTCGCATAAAGCACGAACTCCGCAGCTTCAGCGCCGACAACCAGGAGTCTCCCAAAAATGCACTTGTAAACCAAAAGGAAAAAAGTCAATTCAGCAACCGCCGTTAGCCATTAACTTCTGGTGTGCTGAAGCCGAGGTAGCGGGTTCAACCCCTACGTCAGTGTAACTAAAATGTTGACTTCTTGTCCTTGACTTGAGGATGTAAATGATATAATAAGTACCTCAGAAGTCGGAGTGGGTTCACCTGATGGCAAGGCACACTGATAATAGAGAAAGCTAATCCACACACAAAAATCAGTCCAGTGCACTAGAATTAGTAGCAGCACTTGTATGGACTATGCTGGAGTTCACAGCAAATGAATGCCCCCCCCCCCCCCCCCCCCCCCAAAAAAAAAAAAAACACTTTGAGGAAAATGAAATATTTTGTTATTTTTATATTCCATCAGTGGAGTGGAAAATGTCATCAAGTGTATGCCTTCCATCAGTGGAGGGGAAAATGTCATCGAGTGTATGCCTTCCATCAGTGGAGGGGAAAATATCATCGAGTGTATGCCTTCCATCAGTGGAGGGGAAAATGTCATCGAGTGTATGCCTTCCATCAGTGGAGGGGAAAATGTCATTGAGTGTATGCCTTCCATCAGTGGAGGGGAAAATGTCATTGAGTGTATGCCTTCCATCAGTGGAGGGAAAAATGTCATCAAGTGTATGCCTTCCATCAGACTCTACATGCTAGTTGTCGTTGTGTTTGACATCAAGTACTGGAGTGTGGGTTATGTGAGAGGATGATGCTGTGTGTACATAATCTTCGGTTTGTCCCATTTAGGGGAGTTAGTGTGCATATCTTTGAACACTCTGATGACAGAGACTGCATACTTTTATGTACTAACAAAGGGCACTGTCACTGGTCATGTAAACAGTGTTTTTGTAGGCGAGTTCCTTGATTATTCTTTCTGTGTAAAAGCAAACACCTTCAGGGTATGAAATTAGGTGTTTTGGAGTGCAGTAATAATAATTCACATGAAACTGAATTGAAATAGTGGATTTAGTGTTAACATTTGAAATTAAAACATAGATACTTGAAATTATAGATCTGAAATCCATCCAGAAAATAGAGACTTGAATTTAAATTTAAAAATAGAGGTTTGAAAGTAATCTGATTAAAACTGAATTCTTGACTCAACTAGTATTCTGTCCTGATCTGTTTTGTACATGTTGTTTGTTCTGATAGAAACTGCAAGAAGATGAGGAGGAGAACCTAGAAGATGATACCAATCTGGCGCTGCAGCTCCTGGGACCTGAACACAAGCATTTGTTTCAGAAGATTTTCCAGCTGGTCATGTCAGACATTGCATTTACAGAAGGCTAGATGGTTCTTTTCTGGTGTTCTTCTTTTTATGTATAAGATTCAAATATTGTTGAATAACTGAACTTTCTTCATATGTCTTGTCTGTTTAATGTACATTTATTGCTGTATTAAACAAAAAAGATAAATATATGAAAATATATTTTAAGATGTATTACTGTTAAAGAATTGCTTTAACAATTATTATTCCACATTTGTATGTTATGTTGATTTGTGTTGATTATTCTTGAATTGTTAACAGTGTCTGTTTATGATATATGTATTTTTTGATTTTGTTTAAGCAACAATTTTTGTGCTTGTAACTTAGTTTGAGTGGAAATTGTTTCATTCAGAAAATGGTCAGACAAAATAATTTCTTTATTGGAAAATGTGACAGAGTGGAAATATGTTGGAAAATCTGACAGAGTGGACATTTGTTCTTAGAAAATAATCAGACAGACAGACAATATTTTGTTGGAAAATATGACAGAGTGGGATTACATTGTTAGAAAATATGACAGTGGGCATTTGTTGTCAGAAAATATTGTAGTGGAAATATATTGTTAGAAAATGAGAGTATGTTGTTAGTAAAGGTGATAATGTCTTGTTAGGAAATGTGACAGTATGGAAATATATTGCTAGAAAATGTGAAATAATGAACATTTGTTAGAAGATGTGGCAAAATTGACATTTAATGGTGAGAAAATCGTAACATTTTGCTAGTAAGATAGGACAGTGTTCAAACAGACAGCAAGACAATGGATCAGGGTGAAAATAGTGAGTATGAGAAAGTATGTAAACAGCCAGTAAGTAAATGGGTCAGAATGCAGACAGCATGTCAGAAAATTGGTCAATTTGTTAATAGCCAATAAAACAATACATTAATGTGCAGTTAGACAGTAAGACACTGTGTTAATGTGCTGAAAGCCAATAAGACAATGTGTTAATGTGCAGATAGCCAGTAAGACAATGTGTAGACATTGTGCAGATAGCCAGTAATGTGTTAATGTGCTGAAAGCCAATAAGACAATGTTAGTGTGCAGATCCAGTAAGACAATGTTAGTCTGCAGATCCAGTAAGAAAATGTTAGTGTGCAGATAGCCTGTAAGACAGTTTTAGAGTGCAGATAGCCAGTAAGACAGTTTTAGTGTGCAGATAGCCAGTGAGAGTTTTAGTGTGCGGATAGCCAGTGAGACAGTTTTAGTCGCAGATAGCCAGTGAGACAATGTTAATGTGTAGATCCAGTAAGACAGTTTTAGTGTAGAAGAGGAGAGATTAAACTTGACTATAAAGGTACATCTACACCCCAGGGTAGAAGAGGAGAGATTAAACTTGACTATAAAGGTACATCTACACCCCAGGGTAGAAGAGGAGAGATTAAACTTGACTATAAAGGTACATCTACACCCCAGGTTAGAAGAAGACACAGTGAACAAGACTTTCAGGTAGGTGTATACCCCAGGGAAGAAGAGGAAAGACTAAACAAGATGTAAGATTTATACCCAAATGTAGAAGAGCAACGATTGATTGAGTGATATTTTATGCCAGTGTAAAAGTGAATTGTCCAAGATTATACAATGTATTCATATTGAACATTCCACAATCTTATCAAGTTATTGTCAGGATGCTTGCCGCCTACACCTTATCTTCAACATGTTCATCTATGAGCATGGAATGGCATACAGAGCTGCGTATCAAATACCCACAAAGCTCTAGCAGTAAAGACATGCTTACGAGACCTAACTAAGCTGCCAACTGGGGTTCACAGATTGCCAAAATAAGAGTCCATGTTAGAGATTGCCATTGAGACTCCACAGCACAAGAAGTATGTCTGCTGAGCAAGACGACTACTAGAGACAGTTGGACAGTCTGTATCTGTGAGCACAGGTTACAAACCCTTGTCCCTCTCCACACATGGTCAAATATACAATACATATTGTCGCATCATGAGTCAGTATTGCCTGTGTTTATGAACTTAGTTCTATAATGACAGATGCCGTGTCTAACTCCTCATGATTATCAATTGACTTGTTGCATCAGTGACTTGATTATTTTGTATCTAGTTATAGATACTTTTGTTTTTATGCAGTATTTATATGAAATAAATCTCTGATTTACATTCTTCAATTGATGTCTTTCTTAAAAAATGTATTTTTATACAATATTGTGGACTTTGGTTTTGATTATAAATAAACTCATTCAGTCCATCCTCTTCTACCCCTGGGTATCAGGTTTGTTCACTTCTATACTTTAGGGTGGAGAGGTACATTTTTTTGGGGTATATCTTTGTTTTACAGGACATTGCAGTCAACACCAGTATTTCTGCCACTGTGATCTCTTGGCAAGTTTACGTTCAGAAGTTTGCCATTGCTTTCTGAATGGCCGACACTGATACCAATGCTACACGGTCTGCTGCCAAATCGCGCGCAGCTGTGTTTTGAATGCAGGTATACAGGATTACGAATCTCGTCCATAACCCCTTCACCATAGAGACCGGCGGAGGTCACATTAGTCTTGTTTTAATTTGACTTAATCTGTCTCCCCCTTTCTTCTTTCCATCATCTTGCACACTCACCCTTCTCCATCTCTCATTTTCATCCTCCTGTTTTCCATCTTGTCCTAACTCATACTCCACTCCCTCTAACACACATCTGTTTCCTCTCTCTTTAACCTGCATACACAGACACTCACTCTTCCACTTTCCTTCTCTGTCACATCCAACCTCCCTCCCTCACACACATACACCTCCTGTTTCTTTCACCTGCACACACACTCTCACCCTCCTGATTCTTCTCTCCCTCTCCCCTCTCTCGACCTGTCCACTGTACCATAGAGACAGATGTCAATGGCAATATACAAACTGTTAAAACAACACGTCAGCAGTACTTAGCAACTATTCATAGTAATTCAAGCAGTATAACTAACATATGCAAACTTCATTATGTTCAAAGAAGACACACTTTTGGTTATGTAATGTGCAATAATAGAAATAAACTATGGTAATTGAAGCAATAAAACAGTCATTGTTAAATAAATTGTAATAAATAAACATGCAAAATGTGTAGACACAAAAGAGGGTGGTACTGGACAACTAGATAAATATACAAATATGCAGACACAAGAGAGGAGGATTGTATTGGATACTGGGTAGGTTGACCCGGTCAACCAATGCCCACAGAAGTCGGATGTGTTGGCCTAATGGCGCAAGAACACAGCTCTGCTGTAAACAGGCACAACACAATCACGTCCGAAAATACACTTCGGATGAACGCAGAAAAAGAAGAAGTATTGGATAAATTGATAAACATGGAAAGTATGCAGACATAATAGAGGGAAGTATTGGACAAATAGATAAACATGCAGACATAATAGAGGGAAGTATTGGACAAATAGATAAACATGCAGACATGAGAGAGGATAGTGCTGGACAAATAGATAAACATATAAACATGCAGACATGAGAGAGGATAGTACTGGACAAATAGATAAACATACAAACATGCAGACATGAGAGAGGATAGTACTGGACAAATAGATAAACATGCAGACATGAGAGAGGATAGTACTGGACAAACAGATAAACATACAAACATGCAGACATGAGAGAGGATAGTACTGGACAAATAGATAAACATGCAGACATGAGAGAGGATAGTGCTGGACAAATAGATAAACATGCAGACATGAGAGAGGATAGTACAGGACTAATAGATAAACATACAAACATGCAGACATGAGAGAGGATAGTACTGGACAAATAGAAACATACAGACATGAGAGAGGATAGTACTGGACAAATAGATAAACATACAGACTCGAGAGAGGATAGTACTGGACAAATAGATTAACATACAAACATGCAGAAATGAGAGAGGATAGTACTGGACAAATAGATAAACATACAAAAATGCAGACATGAGAGAGGATAGTACTGGACAAATAGATAAACATACAGACATGAGAGAGGATAGTACTGGACAAATAGATAAACATACAGACATGAGAGAGGATAGTACTGGACAAATAGATAAACATACAAAGATGCAGACATGAGAGAGGATAGTACTGGACAAACAGATAAACATGCAGACATGAGAGAGGATAGTACTGGACAAATAGATAAACATACAAACATGCAGACATGAGAGAGGATAGTACTGGACAAATAGATAAACATACAAACATGCAGACATGAGAGAGGATAGTACTGGACAAATAGATAAACATACAAACATGCACACATGAGAGAGGATAGTACTGGACAAATAGATAAACATGCGGACATGAGAGAGGATAGTACTGGACAAATAGATAAACATACAAACATGCAGACATGAGAGAGGATAGTACTGGACAAATAGATAAACATGCAGACATGAGAGAGAATAGTACTGGACAAATAGATAAACATGCAGACATCAGAGAGGATAGTACTGGACAAATAGATAAACATACAGACATGAGAGAGGATAGTACTGGACAAATAGATAAACATACAAACATGCAGACATGAGAGAGGATAGTACTGGACAAATAGATAAACATATAAACATGCAGACATGAGAGAGGATAGTACTGGACAAATAGATAAACATACAAACATGCAGACATGAGAGAGGATAGTACTGGACAAATAGATAAACATGCAGACATGAGAGAGGATAGTACTGGACAAACAGATAAACATACAAACATGCAGACATGAGAGAGTATAGTACTGGACAAATAGATAAACATGCAGACATGAGAGAGGATAGTGCTGGACAAATAGATAAACATGCAGACATGAGAGAGGATAGTACTGGACAAATAGATAAACATACAAACATGCAGACATGAGAGAGGATAGTACTGGACAAATAGAAACATACAGACATGAGAGAGGATAGTACTGGACAAATAGATAAACATACAGACTCGAGAGAGGATAGTACTGGACAAATAGATTAACATACAAATATGCAGAAATGAGAGAGGATAGTACTGGACAAATAGATAAACATACAAACATGCAGACACGAGAGAGGATAGTACTGGACAAATAGATAAACATACAGACATGAGAGAGGATAGTACTGGACAAATAGATAAACATACAGACATGAGAGAGGATAGTACTGGACAAATAGATAAACATGCAGACATGCAGACATGAGAGAGGATAGTACTGGACAAACAGATAAATATGCAGACATGAGAGAGGATAGTACTGGACAAATAGATAAACATACAAACATGCAGACATGAGAGAGGATAGTACTGGACAAATAGATAAACATGCAGACATGAGAGAGGATAGTACTGGACAAATAGATAAACATGCAGACATGAGAGAGGATAGTACTGGACAAATAGATAAACATGCAGACATGAGAGAGGATAGTACTGGACAAATAGATAAACATGCAGACATGAGAGAGGATAGTACTGGACAAATAGATAAACATGCAGACATGAGAGAGGATAGTACTGGACAAATAGATAAACATGCAGACATGAGAGAGGATAGTACTGGACAAATAGATAAACATGCAGACATGAGAGAGGATAGTACTGGACAAATAGATAAACATACAAACATGAGAGAGGATAGTACTGGACAAATAGATAAACATACAAACATGCAGACATGAAAGAGGATAGTACTGGACAAATAGATAAACATACAAACATGCAGACATGAGAGAGGATAGTACTGGACAAACAGATAAACATGCGTACATGAGAGAGGATAGTACTGGACAAATAGATACACATACAAACATGCAGACATGAGAGAGGATAGTACTGGACAAATAGATAAACATGCAGACATGAGAGAGGATAGTACTGGACAAATAGATTAAACATGCAGACATGAGAGAGGATAGTACTGGACAAATAGATAAACATACAAACATGCAGACATGAGAGAGGATAGTACTGGACAAACAGATAAACATACAAACATGCAGACATGAGAGAGGATAGTACTGGACAAATAGATAAACATATAAACATGCAGACATGAGAGAGGATAGTACTGGACAAATAGATAAACATGCAGACATGAGAGAGGATAGTACTGGACAAACAGATAAACATACAAACATGAGAGAGGATAGTACTGGACAAATAGATAAACATGCAGACATGAGAGAGGATAGTGCTGGACAAATAGATAAACATGCAGACATGAGAGAGGATAGTACTGGACAAATAGATAAACATACAAACATGCAGACATGAGAGAGGATAGTACTGGACAAATAGAAACATACAGACATGAGAGAGGATAGTACTGGACAAATAGATAAACATACAGACTCGAGAGAGGATAGTACTGGACAAATAGATTAACATACAAACATGCAGAAATGAGAGAGGATAGTACTGGACAAATAGATAAACATACAAACATGCAGACATGAGAGAGGATAGTACTGGACAAATAGATAAACATACAGACATGAGAGAGGATAGTACTGGACAAATAGATAAACATACAGACGTGATTGAGGATAGTACTGGACAAATAGATAAACATACAAACATGCATACATGAGAGAGGATAGTACTAGACAAACAGATAAACATGCAGACATGAGAGAGGATAGTACTGGACAAATAGATAAACATACAAACATGCAGACATGAGAGAGGATAGTACTGGACAAATAGATAAACATACAAACATGCAGACATGAGAGAGGATAGTACTGGACAAATAGATAAACATGCAGACATGAGAGAGGATAGTACTGGACAAATAGATAAACATGCAGACATGAGAGAGGATAGTACTGGACAAATAGATAAACATACAAACATGCAGACATGAGAGAGGATAGTACTGGACAAATAGATAAACATACAAACATGCAGACATGAGAGAGGATAGTACTGGACAAATAGATAAACATACAGACATGAGAGAGGATAGTACTGAACAAACAGATAAACATACAGACTCGAGAGAGGATAGTACTGGACAAATAGATAAACATACAAACATGCAGACATGAGAGAGGATAGTACTGGACAAATAGATAAACATACAAACATGCAGACATGAGAGAGGATAGTACTGGACAAACAGATAAACATGCAGACATGAGAGAGGATAGTACTGGACAAATAGATAAACATACAAACATGCAGACATGAGAGAGGATAGTACTGGACAAATAGATAAACATACAAACATGCAGACATGAGAGAGGATAGTACTGGACAAATAGATAAACATGCAGACATGAGAGAGGATAGTACTGGACAAATAGATAAACATACAAACATGCAGACATGAGAGAGGATAGTACTGGACAAATAGATAAACATACAAACATGCAAACATGAGAGAGGATAGTACTGGACAAATAGATAAACATACAGACATGAGAGAGGATAGTACTGAACAAACAGATAAACATACAGACTCGAGAGAGGATAGTACTGGACAAATAGATAAACATACAAACATGCAGACATGAGAGAGGATAGTACTGGACAAATAGATAAACATACAAACATGCAGACATAAGAGAGGATAGTACTGGACAAATAGATAAACATGCAGACATGAGAGAGGATAGTACTGGACAAATAGATAAACATGCAGACATGAGAGAGGATAGTACTGGACAAATAGATAAACATACAGACATGAGAGAGGATAGTACTGGACAAATAGATAAACATACAAACATGCAGACATGAGAGAGGATAGTACTGGGCAAACAGATAAACATACAAACATGCAGACATGAGAGAGGATAGTACTGGACAAATAGATAAAGATACAAACATGCAGACATGAGAGAGGATAGTACTGGACAAATAGATAAATATACAGACATGAGAGAGGATAGTACTGGACAAACAGATAAACATACAGACTCGAGAGAGGATAGTACTGGGGATAACAGTGGTCTTGTAAACAAAGACAGCGATGTGTTATTGGTGTGGTAACTATACAGGACATCTGAAGTTCTTCTATCTATCCCTCGAGCATAGAAGAGAGAGACAAGAGACATCACCTGGCAGAACACAGTGCTTCTGTGTGTATATGAAATGTACAAGACCGCATAGATTACAAGCAGACATACATCTGACAACATAGCACAGCTGGGTATATATGTGTATAACAGAGATACCAGACCTCTTGTGATTGTTGTTTGCCTGCTGGCATGGCCATGTGCTTGAATCTTCCCTTCAGTTGGAGATATTTTACAAACTGACCTGGGCTGCCAGTCTGACATGAGTGCCTGGACATGTTGAGGGAAGTAAAGGCAGCAGGCTTGACACTGACCCACCAAATGGCAGATGGCATGACAGACATGGGACTAGAACCACATAACCAATACACCAAATGGCATGGGGGGAGGTCCTTTCCTGTACTGACATGTGATTGTCCTTCCTTGATTGTTTAGTCCTCCACATTCTAGTGTAGATGAGAGACATACATCTGGCAGATCACAGCTCTATGTGTTGTGTGTTTATATGGAACATACCAGGGCCCAAGAACCCTCCAAGAATCCAGTGGTGCCCACACTATGCCCACGAGCAGCATGACGATGGAGGTGATGGCAGTTACACAGGCTTTCCTATGGCTAAAAGCACAGCATTATACCAACGTGAGTGTACTAAGTGATTCAATGAGCATGATTCGGAAGGTCGAAGCTGGATCTGTACATAGACAGTGGGCTGAGTCGCTGAGGAAGTCTGTTGTCCGTAAAGTCACCTTCATCTTTGTCCCGGGACATATGGGAGTCGAGGGAAATGAAAGAGCTGCACCCCCTGCAGATGGCCAGCCCATGGATCGTGCCGATGTTATTAATGTCCTTAAAGACATGTCGAGAGCAAAAGACTTTGACGTCAGTGAATCCATATCACTGTCCAGGATGAAAGACTTGGGAGTAAGAATTGGCGCGGCCAGGCACGAGAGGTACATCGAGAAAACGAGGTGCCTCGTTAACCAACACAGAACTGGCACTATTAGCCACTGAACGCTGATGCTTATTCTGGGGGGAGGATCTGAGCACCAATGGACCTGTCCGGAGTGCAATGAAGATACCCCAACTGATAACTGATACCAGGGCCCACCAGATCTTTATGTCCTCCAAACAGGAGGCTAGAAGGTGAGCACACAAGTAAGATAACCTACACAACAGTCAAACCACCCCCACCAATACAGGTGACATTAGTCATACACATGTCATGTCAGAAAGCTACAATTCAAGAGACATTTCAATATACAATCAGTCAACAGAATAAAATATACTCAGATATTGTACAAATGTGAGTTTCTTCACATTCAATTTCTTCAAATGGACGGTTTAGTTATTGGTGAGTGGTTGTAGAGGTGTGGTCAATGGACGACATATTCACTAGTGAGTGTTGTGGAGGTTTGGTCAACTGATGTTAATTGGTGTGTGAGTTGTGAAGGTTCGGGTGCAGGGTCAATGGATGCTTATTGGTAGGTGGGTTGTGGAGGTAGCATGCTTGGTCAAAGAACAGTAATATTATTGTGGAATGAGTGATGGAGTAGTTGGATTAACAGATCAACAGTAATTTTACTGACAAGTGTGTGGTGAAGGGAGTAGATTCCTGGATCGATAGCATGTTCATAAGCGAGTCAGCAGTGGGGTAGTTAGAATTCTGGGTCTCTTACATCTCTGACACATGTTCTAACTTCCCTTAAGGCAAAGGTTTTCATCTACGGAGAGTAAAATAAAATAAAACAGATTACTTATTGCATGGAAACAGTTTCTATCCCTCGAAGCTTTACATCCAGACACCGGCAGTGGCCAACATTCACAGAGTCACAAGAGAATGGTCTAAGTTAGGAAAGTTTGACAAGTTATTACAGTGATAACTGCCGCTAGTCTTGGCTGTGATCATGAAGGACAAGGAAAGGTATACTGCCAGCATAGAAAGAACCAGGAAAAGAACAGCTATTTTGTTCTCACACAATGTTAATAGAATCAGGAAAAGAACAACTATATTTCTCTCACACAAAGTTAAAAGAAACAGGGAAAGAACAGCTATATTGTTCTCATACAAAGTTAACAGAACCAGGAAAAGAACAGCTATATTGCTCTCACACAAAGTTATCAGAACCAGGAAAAGAACAGCTCTATTGCTCTCACACAAAGTTAACAGAACCAGGAAAAGAACAGCTATATTGCTCTCGCACAAAGTTAACAGAACCAGGAAAACAACAGCTATATTGCTCTCACGCAAAGACAACAGAACCAGGAAAGGAACAACTATACTATTCCTACAGGAAGTTTCAGAAACAGAAACACAATTATATTTAAAGTGCCTGTGAAAGAAGACTTCTGAAATCAAGAACACAGCAGCTATACAGTTCCCACAGCAGTGTAACTATACATCCTATTATTGCTCATTCCTCTTTCACCAACAACTTTTATTTCCCATTGTTTTTTCAATTTTACTACCTGTAACTCTCCATCTGCCCCTCACAGACTGGAGTCTGAATTTTTAAAAATGAGGAGGCAAAATAAAAGGAAACAATACACACATCCAAATACAGGCAAATGTTTTGACCAATCTTTTTAAAATCAACGAACACGAAAAATAAAACAATAAAAAAACAAATGAAACACATGAATACATATGGAGTTGCTAGTTTTTGTATTGACTGGATTACTTTTCAGATAACAAGATAAATATTCTTGTGTTTCATATGTTTTTATACTATTGTTTTTTTCTTTGTTTACTGATAAAGACTTTGGTCAAACCGTTTGCCTAAATCTGTGTAAATTTTCTCTTTCTTTGAGCTTTCTGGTCATATTTTGTACTTTTATTCAATCCAGTATCAGCTCATCAATAGCCAACAACCTGTCTCAATACTATTTTGGATTCTCTCAAAAACAATGTCTCATTGATCCATTAACCCTTTACAGGGCATAGCGGCCATTACCGGCCGATCGCATAAAACGAGCGTAGCGGCCGATTGCGCCCGATACTATTATGCATTGTAAAAACGCGATCTCTTGGCTTTCCGACACTTCCGACGGCTACTTTCACTTTCGCCGACAGCTTGACAACGTGGCCGCCATTTGTAAACGCGCTACAATGAATTTGAACAGACTTTTTTTTGATAGTTTTCGGGATTTTTACGCTGTTTTTCAAAATGGATTTCGGCGATTCTTCAAGTGATAGCCGAGATTTCACTCTGTTCAATTTAAATGACATTAAAGGGCACGAAGTTGATTATTAATCGGAGATAGATATCAGTGCAAAGCGTTACTTTGCATTAGCAGTCGTGAGTTGGACTTTAAAGAAAGTGATTATGATTCTGAAAATGTGTTTGTAAATTGCCGTATAGGTGATGGAAAATCACAAACAACATGCCGTATTTCGTAAATATTTGTGTTCATATATGGATTACCGGCAACAGTCACGTGAGTAACATATTCTGCATGCTTTTCCCTTCATTGTGTTGTTTATTTAACTAAAATCGGTTGACTAACACCTTATTTGTGATGTTTTTACTAACGCGACCCGAAATTTTACAGAACCTGAAAAAATCTTGCCCGTTCAGGGCTACAAAACGGACAAGCGTCTGCCCTGTAAAGGGTTAATCATATATAACCATATTTTATAGAGCTGCCACAACCAGACACAGCAGACAGGATGTCTGACTTGTTGATTCTAAGAATTCTCCTCGTCCTTGGAACTCTCACTCTCAGGGAGGATGTATCTGCTGGGGTCTATGATTTTCTGGATGTTTTCTTTCAAGACTCTCTCGCTGCACATCGGGCATGTCTCCTCTGTCTCCAGCATCCTGAGAAGCATGGCATGTACAAATGATGACACTGTAGATTAGCTCAATGCTCACACTTGAAGCAAACAACAATCAAATGTTTGCAACATGTCGATCTACTTATATATAATAGTAACAAACTGCAGATATTGTGCATCATTCATAGCCGTTTATCATCTCAAGTTAAGTGTGAGTAAGTACAGATATAAGTCAAGGACTCTTTTACATGCTGTAAGTACACTAGAAATATGGTGGTATGTTTGATAAGTCAATTGGCAGCCAGTGGCTGACGTGTTCATTATCACACAGGCTGCCTTAACTTCCCCAGATATTACCTGGTGTGTGTGTGGGCTGGGTCAAGCTGGGAGGCCAGGTCAATGGCTCAATATGTCTACTTCCCTTTGTTCTTATTATACCTCTGGCATTTTCACTGTTCCCAGGAGACAGAAAATTATTGTACTTGGCCATATCTAGCTACCTGAGATGAAAACGGCAACCAGGCATGGTTTCATTTGTAGTCTGGAGCACAATATACAGTGATATTCATTTGTAATCTGGAGCACAATATATAGTGATGCTAAACTAACCTCTCATCGCAGACTCACTCCCAACACATTTTGAACAAGGGACAATCAATACATTGCACACTGGCAGTTTATAGAAATTACTGGACATATCTGAGCGAACGACAGTGGCCAAAAATATCCCCAATAGCTGAACACTCATGTTTCAGAATTTGCTCCCATTTCATTTTGCATTTCCTGGTTAAGATGTACATATGAAAAAGTTTGACCTTATTTGTTTTCCACATCCTTGAAGTTAAATTGCTGATGCCAAACTGCCCCATTTCCAAGGTCCTCTACAAATCCTATGTTTTGTTTACTCTTTCTCTTCTACCCTGGAGTAAACACTGACTTTTGATTGAGAACCACACACGCTGCTGAAAATTCACTCAAGGATGGCTTCGCTCGATGCACGAACTCCGTAGCACCCGCGCAGATCTTGAGTAGAAACTCCTAGTTTTACATCCTGGCACACCAATTACACGCAAGAAATGAATAAATCCATCCCTTACGCGAAAAAGTTAACGAACACAAAACAACACGACCGTCCGTCGCCATCTTGAAACCGGATACAATAGGCAAGCTGCTGGAGAAGGTAATTGCCAGGAAAATATCAAGCCAACTAGAGAGGCAAGGTGTTTTCCCACCTACCCTGGGTGGGTACCGTCCAAAAAGAGAAACCTGGACCAATGCAGCAGTCTTTGCCCATGATGTCTATGAAGGTTTCCACTCAGGCACTGAAACCGTTGCTGCAGCGATTGATCTTGAGGACGCATACACCAGAGTACCACTGGATTTTTTAATGTTTCAGCTTCTTGAACTAAACGTAAGTCCATTCCTCCTTAGTTGGATCGCTGCAGCTCTCTTCCAACGGAAAGTAGTTTTTAGATGTGGCAGTTGGACTTCGGAACCAACAACAATATATCCTGGCCTACCACAGGGATCACCATTATCTCCGGTACTGTTCAACGCCTACACAGTGAGAATCACCAGTGAGCAGATCACTGGACCTGGCAGGACATTGTCATATGCCGATGATGTTTTAGTGTATCGTCAGGGTAAGGATAGAGAGGAGGTTGCTGTGGAGCTACAAACCGAACTCAATCGCATAAGTACTTGGTGTGATGAAGCTGGGGCAATGGTCAACCCAACAAAGGCAACAGTGACTTGGTTCTCGTTGAATAATCATATTGTCAACAATCCAACACCAACTGTAATGCTGTGTTCAGAGACAGTGGAAAGAACGCAGGCAATGAATTACCTGGGGATACGGTTTGATCGAAGCCTTGCTTATAATGTGCACATAGACCAGGTGATAACAAAGGCCACGCGGGGTTTGGCAGCGATGCGGGTGATGGCGGCAGCAAACTGTGAGCAGCGCCATCTATGTCTTCTGTACGAGGGGCTGGTCATGTCTGTTTTGGAGTATGCAATGGCAATCCTGACTGTCAGCCATAAGCAGATAGAAAGGATGGAAAGGATACAGAATGAAGCTATGCGCATTATTCTTGGATGTACAAGAGATACAGCATGCAGGGCGATGCGCTACCTTCTTGATTTTCCAACCATTGAAGAGAGAATGCAAGTTTGCAGGGCACGCGCCTACCTCAGAATTAACGCAAACACACAGCATCCACTGCATAGTGAAATTAGGAAGGTGAAGGGCAGCAGGTTAAAAAGAGGACGGTCGTGGATGGGTCAAGCCGAGGACATTCTTCAACAGGTGTGTTCACTTGAGGACTTAGAACCTGGCGAGGAGTGGGTGCAAGTGCCAACAGACTTCTGCACATCCTTTTCAGTTTGCATCCAACTAGATAGAAAATGCAGACAAGAAAATCCGGCTGCTGTTGAGGCTGAAGTACAAGCGTTGATTTTCGAGAATTCGCTAGACAGTGACGCGGTCATCTACACAGATGGGTCGGTCATCCGACATGTGAGAAGCTCATGGGCCTTTACAGCTCGGGCCGGAGGGAGAATTGTGAAGGAGGACTCTGGTGCTTTCACTGAAACCACAAGTAGCCTGACCATGGAAGTCATGGCAGTAAGTAAAGCAATAACATGGCTCGAGACACAGACATTCACTAGGGCTTGTTTCCTTAGCGACTCAATGAACATGATCAAGAGGATAGAGGAGGGGTCGATCCGAAGAGAATGGTTGCTGCCTCTGAAGCGGTCTCGGCTGGCAAAGATTAGTTTCATCTTCGTGCCAGGGCATGCGGGAGTACAAGGAAATGAGCGGGCTGACAAGCTCGCAGGTGAGGCTACTGTTGAGGGCGGACGCGCCATGGACCAGGCTGACATTCTGAATGCTCTACGAGAAGTGAGACTTTTGCAAGAACCAAGTGATGACTGTGAATCTACAACAATGGCCAGACTGCGAGAGCAGCAAATTAAAAGAGGGGTGGCCAAACAAGAACACTACGCAGGAAGCCAAAGAAGATTGATAAACCAACACAGAACTGGCGTCGTTAGCCGCTACACGCTGCGGGATTTGCTGAGGAGGGGATCCGAGCACTTATGGACTGAATGGTCCGATGTGCAACGAGGATGATCTGTCGACTAACTAACTAACTAACTAACTACCCTGGAGTGTTAAGGTACCCTAGGTCATGTTAAGTCTTTCCTCTTCTACCTTGGAGTGTTAAGGTACCCTAAATTGTGTTTAGTGTTTCCTTTTCTACTCTGTGATGTAGAAGTGCCATACAGTCATTTATAGTCTTTCCTCTTCTACTCTCAGATGTATAAGTGCCTTACGGTTTAGTTTAGTGTTTCCTCTTCTACCCTGGAGTGTTAAGATACCCTAAGTCATGTTTAGTGTTTCCTCTTCTACCCTGGGATGTAGTCATTTATAGCCTTTTCTCTTCAACTCTGAGATGTAGAGGTGCCTTACAGTTTTCTTAATCTTTCTTCTTCTACCCTTGGGATATAAAAGTATTTTTTCATTTTGTATATCTTTTGTCGTCTATCCATGGGTAGTTATTTAAACTATGTCAGGAAAATAATGAGTAGTCTTAGAATGAGTCCCAAACACAACGTGGTTGGTTGTAGTCAGTGCGAAGACCATAACGATGATGTGCTCAAGGTGACATGTGACAGATGGTAACATACAGGTCGGGTGAGCTGACTTAAAACAAGACAGAAATCTTACTTGAGAAACTCGGAATAAACCGCAGGGAAATCACAGTTGGGGCAAACACAGAAGTCCTCTTTAAGTACATGGCGGCCCTGGAGAGGAGAAACCACATCAGCAATAATATTACCACATGTACACACATCATGATACCCCTCCAATAATAATATTACCACATGCACACACATTATGATACCCCTAGAACAATAATATTACCTCATGATACCCCTACAACAATAATATTAACACATGTACACACATCATCATACCCCTACAACAATAATATTAACACATGTACACACATCATGATACCCCTACAACAATAATATTAATATTACCACATGTACACATATCATGTACCCCTAAAACAATAATATTAACACATGTACAAATATCAAAACACCCACAACAATAATAATAGCGATATGAGTTCCAACACGCCCTGGAAGGTAATCTGCCTATGGGAGGTGGAGTCCAGAAAAGAAACCTCAATGGCAGAAGATGTTGGTCTAAATGATACAGGATTAGAAAGTGGAATCTACACACTACAATGGATGCTAAGCACTACACACAGCAAACATGGATCACAGCAGAAGAAGAAGAAATGGAAGAAAAGTTCCTGCAAATCACTTCAAGGGCTCACAGGTAAAGGTTTTCGCATGGAAAGATTAATGAGCTTTCACCTATCATTATTTGACAGGTGTACACATTCAACTGTTAGAGTGTTCTGGAAACTGTTTGGGGAGGAAAGATGACGAGGAAGGGAGCTGCCAACCCCACTCATTATGCTGTGGCCTAGAATATGTGAAGTTCTGACGTGTTCCACCCCACAGGCAGCGTCTGCCATTGGCCTACCTGTGTATTGTACTCTCTATGATACATACGCCAGCCAGGGTATCCGTGGCCAGGTCACATGCCTCATGCTCCAAAGGCGGCAGGTTTATTTCCAAACTGTCATTCGGTTCACGAGTGCAATTTTGTTTGGAGATCTCTGAGGGTCATCGCTGGACTTGGTGATCTGTGCCACACTTTCAGCAGGCTACTTGGTGGAAAGAGGCTGTGCCATATGGGATATAACCCAGTGCAATGAAGTGAATTCTCTTGACTGTTCATAATCATATCGAGTGCCATGATGACTGGGATGGCAATCATGCCTCTCCACATCTCCCAGGCTGTAACACTATGTATCAACTCAGGAGCTGACTCCCTACTGCCATACTGCCTCTCCACAACTGCATTGCATCAACTCATTTTCTGTGGCTTGCAACAGTTCTCATCAAGTAAACAGATTAGATCCATGTTCTCCATGGCATCAACTCATTTTCTGTGGCTTGCAACAGTTCTCATCAAGTAAAGAGATTAGATCCATGTTCTCCATGGCTTGCAACAGTTCTCATCAAATAAACAGATTAGATCCATGTTCTCCATGGCTTGCAACAGTTATCAAGTAAACAGATTAGATCCATGTTCTCCATGGCTTGCAACAGTTCTCATCAAGTAAACAGATTAGATCCATGTTCTCCATGGCTTGCAACAGTTATCAAGTAAACAGATTAGATCCATGTTCTCCATGGCTTGCAACAGTTATCAAGTAAACAGATTAGATCCATGTTCTCCATGGCTTGCAACAGTTATCAAGTAAACAGATTAGATCCATGTTCTCCATGGCTTCCAACAGTTATCAAATACGCAGATTAGATCTATGTTCCCCATGGCTTGCAACAATTCTCACCAAGTAAACAGATTAAATCTATGTTCTCCATGGTTTGCAATAATTTTCACCATGTAAACAGATTAGATTCATGTTCTCCATGACTTGCAAGTTCTCATCAAGTAAACAGAATAGATCCATGTTCTCCATGACTTGCAAGTTCTCATCAAGTAAACAGATTAGATCCATGTTCTCCATGACTTGCAAGTTCTCATCAAGTAAACAGATTAGAGCCATGTTCTCCATGACTTGCAAGTTCTCATCAAATAAACAGATTAGATCCATGTTCTCCATGACTTGCAAGTTCTCATCAAGTAAACAGATTAGATCCATGTTCTCCATGACTTGCAAGTTCTCATCAAGTAAACAGATTAAATCTATGTTCTCCATGGTTTGCAATAATTTTCATCAAGTAAACAGATTAGATCTGTGTTCTCCATGACTTGCAACAGTTCTCATGAAGTAAACAGATTAGATCTGTGTTATCCATGACAGAACAGAGAGACAAATGACAGGACAGAGTAACAAATGACAGGACTGATAAACAAATGACAGGACAGACTAACAAATGACAGGACAAAGAAACACAATGACAGAGGAAGAAATGCCTACAGTAATAATGCAATAAGCAATGTTGTTCTTGCAGTCAGGACACAGCAGCTCTGTCTCTGGAAGTTGGAACCCACAAAATGGACATGGAGTCAGCGGCTCATCCTCCTCACTCTTATCCGGCTTGCGGACAATCATTTCAATCTTGCGCTTATACTTGAGGTCAATGTCATTTCTGTATTCAGGTCGCATCAACATGGCAGCATAGCTGAAGGAAGAGTTCTTGAGGCCAGCTCTGTGGCACTCAATGACTGTTGATGTCAGTATTGGAACAATATCTGCAACGAAAAGTATCATTATAATTTGGAGATAATTTGGAGACAGTTATTACATAGTTGACAAATTTATACCTGGAAACACGTGTTTTAGTAAAGAAAAACTGATAAACAATTTATTAATAATTTTTGCTTTATTGTAATGGGGATACAGCGGTCAAAATCCTGCAAACAGAAATAGTGGTGTTTGGAAACAGCTTGTGATTGTCAATTTGTAGAGAAAACTATGTAATTCTGGATATGATAAGAATTACTTATTATGATTTTAATGTTACTTCATACTGACTGGCACCTTGCCATCTTGACAGATGATAAGTTTGTAAAATGGAGTCATACGTCTCCAAAACACAAAACCTGGGCTGAATTTAGAGACCATGAGTTGCCCGTGCAGCATGATCCCTCTCTCAGAGGAATGGTAAAACCAATACATCTGGAACAAGACTAGCTGCAGAAGCTGCTGAATCAGCAAAGCAATACTCTAATCGTCTGCTTGTCGGAAATTTGATTATAGACCAGTTGCCAGTCAAAGCTTAGTGCCTGGTCTGCTATGCTATGACATTTAGTCTTTAGTTGCATTTCCTGGCAATAGGGTAAGTCTTGTACCCTCCCAAATCTGCTCCTTCACCTGAAGCCAGTGGCACAATGTTGAGTTGCGGGTTTGGTGAGCGCCACCCAACATTCAGTATTAACAGAAAGCGGATAGTACCATCTAATATCATACAGTAGCTCAATCATATTTTACTGAGAACTGACTTACGACTTCAGTTTACACACATATTAAATATTTTACAAACTTAAATACTGATTAACCATGTCTAAATCAGCTTTTAGCGATCGGTGTAAGAGGGCTTTAACCCTTGTGATGTCTGAGCAGTAAACAAACTACAAAAGTAGCAATAAGTAGTATATTTGAACAACCCCAGTAATGTATTCTAGGCAGGGCTGTATTATACATGGTAGTCACTAGGAAGAAGGAAATACCACAATGTAATACGTAGGTAAATAGGAATATTCATTAACAAGTAATTCGCTACAATTATCTCAGAACAGTCATAATATCTGATGGGAGATGCCTTGAAGAGATTACAACAAGAATCGCCATGGTAAAGGTAGCCTTTTGCAAGAGCAAGATGGACAACATACTGACCAATAAAAATATGTCATTTGCAACAAGGAAAAGAGTGTTAAAATGCTACATAGAACCTGTACTTTTGTACGGATGTGAAGCATGGACAATGAGCAGACAAGCTGGAAAACATCTGATAGCTGTGGAAATGTGGTTTCTGAGGAAAATGCAAAGAATACCATGGACAGACAG
Organism: Cepaea hortensis; assembly: GCA_963921405.1. NCBI lineage: Eukaryota > Metazoa > Mollusca > Gastropoda > Stylommatophora > Helicidae > Cepaea > Cepaea hortensis. Next base: position 73,473,992 of record OY992879.1, read on the forward strand.
AAAAAACAATGACCAAGTCCTACAACAAATGAAAACCGTAAACTGATTAGAGAAATAGACATAGACACAATTTTTTTGACACATTATGAGAAGAAATAAATTGGAGAACTTCGTGACAAGTGGCAAGATTAAGGGAGAAAGAACAAGGCAAGACAGAGAAGTGAATACCTAGATGGCTTGGCCACTTGGTATGATCGAGACAAGAACACAAAGCTGGTCTACGACTCTGGTGATCATGTCTGATGCAAAACATGACTGCCACGCTTACTGGCATGGCACATGATGATGATGATGTGTTATATTAAAAGTATTATTTGTCAGTGTATAGATTTTCTTCAGCTGAATGTGATGAGTACTTGAGATTGATAGTTTTTGTGTGGCAATGTCTCGGTGAGTTCATTTTACAACGATGTGACAATTGAAGAAACAATTCATCTAATTTGAATAACGAAGACACAAACAATAGATTGCACGATTTATTGCCTGGCATATTTCGCTGCATCTCGTCAGGTACATACTGCAGAAATCACACAACTTACGTGAATTAATTAGATAAATCCTTCAAACTGAAATATACACATGTTCGCACAGTAATGTCGATTGTCTACCACGGTAATTTTAAACTGACTAACATGTCTTTCTGCTTACACAAGGACGGCTTACAAAGGTTGATTAGTATAGCTTCAGCAAACTTTAACAATCGACTACTTTGTGTGTTGAACAACACACGGAAGGCACTGTCTCTTTCAACCACGTGGCCACTCTCGAGCACATGTCTCCCGACTGATGAAGCCAGATTTTTCCGCTGTGTCGGCCTGCCTAGGCTACCATCTTCTGTGTGTAGTATCTTGTCCAACCAATTCGGAATATGTTCCGAAACCCTGCAATGTAACTGTCGCTCAGTTCTGCCTATGTAGATGGCCTCGCATCTGCATGTAAATTGGTAAATACAATTTGATTTGGCGTACAAAGCTACAGGTTCTTTTACTGCTGGGACTGGGATCGGTGTGTTTCTGTACCTGATGACTAGAGCTGCAGCACAGAATGTTCGCTCCACTGCTGTGGTGAGCCGGTCCCGCAGACGTTGCATTACGTCATCTCCTCGGAAGGTTAGCTGGATGAATACTTTGAGTTTAGGGACTGTAGTTACTTCTGATTTCGGTTTGGGCTGTTGGCAGTGGCGCTTTATAAATCCTGTGGAGTACCCATTCAGGTTTAAGGCATTCTTCAGAGTTTTAAATTCCTCTGTCAGTGTGTCCTGGGTGCATATCTTCCTAGCACGGTCAAACAGGGTCCGTACTAAGCCCCGTTTGTACTGGACAGGTGCGAAGCTCTGAAAATTTAAGTATTGGCCAGTCCATGTTTCTTTGCGGTACACCGATCTTTGAATTGTGCCATCTGCTCTACGTCTCATTAGGATATCTAGAAACGGCAACACTTCGTTGTGTTCGTGTTCCATAGATAAAGAGATGTTTATATGTGTCTCGTTCATTGTGGCCAGGAACGACTCTGAAGAATGCCTTAAAAGAAGTAACTACAGTCCCTAAACTCAAAGTATTCATCCAGCTAACCTTCCGAGGAGATGACGTAATGCAACGTCTGCGGGACCGGCTCACCACAGCAGTGGAGCGAACATTCTGTGCTGCAGCTCTAGTCATCAGGTACAGTAACACACAGATCCCAGTCCCAGCAGTAAAAGAACCTGTAGCTTTGTACGCCAAATCAAATTGTATTTACCAATTTACATGCAGATGCGAGGCCATCTACATAGGCAGAACTGAGCGACAGTTACATTGCAGGGTTTCGGAACATATTCCGAATTGGTTGGACAAGATACTACACACAGAAGATGGTAGCCTAGGCAGGCCGACACAGCGGAAAAATCTGGCTTCATCAGTCGGGAGACATGTGCTCGAGAGTGGCCACATGGTTGAAAGAGACAGTGCCTTCCGTGTGTTGTTCAACACACAAAGTAGTCGATTGTTAAAGTTTGCTGAAGCTATACTAATCAACCTTTGTAAGCCGTCCTTGTGTAAGCAGAAAGACATGTTAGTCAGTTTAAAATTACCGTGGTAGACAATCGACATTACTGTGCGAACATGTGTATATTTCAGTTTGAAGGATTTATCTAATTAATTCACGTAAGTTGTGTGATTTCTGCAGTATGTACCTGACGAGATGCATCGAAATATGCCAGGCAATAAATCGTGCAATCTATTGCTTGTGTCTTCGTTATTCAAATTCATCATGGGAAAACATTGTTTTGTATTCACCTAATCACTGTTTTTTTTTCTGCCTCATCCTGTGTTTATACTCAAATACACATATATAGCTGTCACATCACACTGTTATACAAATATCTGGCCAAGACCCTCTGTAAGTGACAAACTTGTTTTCAGGTTTCCAAAATTATTTCTGAAAGAAATACTAACTAAACATACATTATGTCATCATAAACAATGAACAGATCTGCAATGTCCATGCATTTCACTTTCATTTGGTATAGAATAAGTTATAATTTATTCATCTTTATGTGTGTCAAGGTGTTGAGGACGTGAGTACAGGACATAGAGAGGACAAGGGACAGAATAGAGATAATGACATATAGGACATAGATAAGGACATCTGCAGTATAGCAGATAGAGTAGAGACAGAACACAAGTCAGGACATAGAATGGTCATAAGACAGGACATCTACAGGACAGTAGATAAACAAGAGACAGGACTTAGGTGGGGACACAGACGTGTTATAAACAGGACACCGGTAGGACCAACCCGGAGGATAGGAGGGGACGCCAGTTCACGGGATACCACCTTGAATGGACTCGACGTTAGTACAACCCAGCTTAGCACGGACGGACTGCAGTACTACGAGACTGGTAGGACAGCACGGGGTTTTACGAACAGCACACGGTCTAGGGCGACACGGCCAGCCAACGAGTTGAGGAACGTCAGACAGGACCAGACAGTTTTCAGAGAAGGACGCTTGTGTATTTCCGAGTGCAAATGCTTAGCTTGCGAGAGCGCTAGTTGAAGATAGCTAGTGTAGAGTTTGAGTAATTGACTGTGTGCGATAATCGTATGTAAGGCGGCATTTGTATATTTGTTAAGGCAGCCACCGCCTGTGTGTACTCTGTAACTATATCAGGTTCGCCTGAAATAAATAAGGAATGTACCATCTGCACAACTGATGTTTCTTTGGGTGCGGATGAAGAAGCAAGAGTGCCTGTGTGCGATACAAGATGTTGACAATGTGTAATATTAGAGCAAATGCAGATTATGTGGGTGTTGATTTTTCAAATTTGATCCATAATTCCATACTGAATCAGTTTAATACCTAACACATTTCTGTCTTTCTCATTTCTCTTCTAGAATGGGATCTAGAGAAAGGAAGATTCTGTCATCTTGTAAATTTGGCATACATTTATGCACCCACCCATCTGGACACTCCAGCAGATACACAAACACATGGCTAAGACAACTTGACATACATTCAGGCATGCATGTATACATACATCGTCAAGTTCCAGTATACATAAGTATATATGACTTGAGTAACAATAAAGGAAGGACTGGATGAAGGTTTTGTATCTACCTAAAACATCATAATTTATGTGCGGTTGGATTGGAGATGAGTGGTTAGAAGGACCAAATGTAAGATAGGCCTGTGTGCCCAATTTATGACCATTTGAAAATAAAGATAGCTCGTTCATTCTCAAGGAAAGAAATTGACCTGTGAAGACACACACACCTATTTGATGTAAAAGCACAACTTACGAGATGGAAACTTGCTGATGTTGTTGGCCACACGTATTAACATTCTGGCTCCTTTCAAATGGTCCCCTCGTTTTACATGGATCTGTAAGAAAACGTAGAAAGTGGCTTAATGGTGATGTGAATTTGTGACATAATGCACAATACGGCTGCGTGGTTATGTGGATTTGTTAACATAATGTTGAATATGGCCATACCGTCAGGTGAATCTTTTATGTGAACCTGTAATATAATGCAGAGCATGGCTACTTAGTTAAATGAATATTTAAAATAGCGTAGAATATGTTTATAAGACTACATGAATCAGTGACATCCTGTAGAATATACCCAAATGGTGTACAGTTTTAGATGCTGTTAGGTAAATAGTGCCAGACTTCACTTGAATTTGACTTGCATGCAGTTTGCATGTCATGTGATGAGATGCACAGTTGTCTTCCTGGCTCATAAACAAACATTATTTTTGTTTTTTTTTGGGTGTCCCTTACTCCCTATCTTATCAAAAGTTTATGGACAGTGTGTAGTGCAGAAGAACCTGGCATATGATACCACAACATCTAGTCTGAGAATGGAGATGGAGGCAGTCATTGCGGAATTCCTCTGACTGCAGGATAAACAGCACACACATGTTATGATTGTAACTGACTCACAGAGCATGCTGAATAAGGTGAAGATAGGCATGCTTTGTGGAGAGTGGCATGCTTCAATAAAAAAATCAAAGATAAAGTGCATCCATTGGATCTTTTGCCCACGGCATGCTGGCGTGTTGGGAAATGAGCAGGTGGACAAATTGGCTGGATCTGCTGGGTGGGGTAGTGGTGCATGATAAGGCAGATATGGTCAGGGCCCTTTGGAATCATGTGCATAGTGTAGAAGAACAGATACACCATCATGGCCTGGAGAGAATGGGTGACCAGAGGATCTGGCTGATACTCAGTTCTCTGAAAGTCCAGATAAATATATAATCAAGATTGCAATTGGTACCATTAGTATTGGGACTTTTCACTGGTTGTTACAGATGAGGACCAAGCACGTATGGGTATGCCCCAATAGCTGTGATGTTGATTGTTCACTTAACTCAACTAACTTCCTGTCAGGACCTTAGAATTGGCTCGTTGGGCTAACACGTGTGAGACAGTACAAGTATAACATGATTCGACGTAAGACTCAACGACACAACGTTTTATGGATTTATTGCCATATTAAATACAGAACGATGATTACAACAATATACAATATATAACTCACGACGCTCACAACCACAATACAGCTCACAAGTCTGACGCTCAAGATGACAGTCGTTCAGCTTTCACCCACAGAGATCCACACAAAAGCCTTGCTTTCACCGCACACGTCCTTCCAGTCTCAAGTCCCAGCTCGGTCTGTCGCTAGCGCGCAACTTGCTGACCGCCTCTAGTGGCGTCACGTGGCATGCGTGCGTCTTGTCGTCAGCCTGACCGCTGGTCGCGTGTCAGGTAACAATCTTGCCAGCCGACAATTCTTGTCCGCCGGGTGTCGTAACGATGTTGCTGCATAGCTATCCCATGTTAGGCTCTGACATCCTCCCCGGGTACCTCAATGAAAGATGCCATCTTTCATTCATGATGTATGTATATACTGGGGTAGTGTTAACTTCATGTCAGAGTCTACCCTTTCCCTGTGTTATGCATGAGAATACATATATGGCATAGAAATATATACGATAAATGTAAGTTGCATTGAAATGACAAATGAAGTTCAACTTTTAACACAAATCAGGTTTCATCCCCCTGATGGCTGGTTACCTCAATTGCAATAATACCCAGTCAGATCAGTAGTACCAGCTTCTCGCATCTACCTCGCAGCAATTTGAAAAAAACGTAATAATATGGTTGTTTTGCAACAGCCATCTAGCCAGACTGAAATACGGCTTTATATGAGTCGTATTAAACCCTCAAACTCTGACCTCATTTGGCCAGGAGCTCTTATGTTGGTTTGCAATGTTGGCAGCTCTCTGCCATGCTTGGTGGACGCCTACCCGGTGTGTTAGCCATTTGAGCAACAGAATGTCTATTTATACAATACACATTATTGAATATGTTTCAAATTATGGCCCTTGGTGTAATTCATAAATGCAAGGGAAGTAATTTTGACATTCAAGCAATACAATAAATTACAATAATTATTTAATTTCTTAGCGTCATTGCTTGACGTTTCTTCATATTAACGAGAAAAAGTCGGTAATATGAATACATTAATCAAAATATGATTCTAAGATTACACTAATCAAAATAAATAAGTACCCAATTGGTGTATTATATTTTATAGATTCAAAAGGATTTTACAATCGTCATAAGTTTTTGAATATTTGTATATCGTCTGCTAATTTTGGTGTACTTTTTAAATTACACAGGAAGTACACACGAAACTCAAAATTTAGTTGCTGTTACACTGTCTGAACACAACTGCTCAGGTTTTATTTTATAACGGATAGTAAAATGTTCTCAAAGTTCGTGTCTAATGTTATAGTATCACAACTTTCGGATTTTGATGGAATGTTCTTATTTCCGATGTGTTCACAACTTATGGATAATGATCGACTGTTCTTATTTCTGATGTTTGAGTGTCGAACCTTTTGGATTAAGTTCGCTTGTAGAAGTCACTGTTCAGTCCACATTTGCACACGTCGTTAAAATATCACGGTGAAGAAAACCACACACAGCTGTCACTGTTAACCCGCAAAGTTCGCTTCTGGTAAGTGGTTAAGCGTCTGTGACACTGTTCTTGTTGTATATTTACAGTTAATAATGTTCTCTTTCTAACACACACTACACAATTATACTACACTCATTACAAGACTTAATTAAAATAAGTATATTATACATGTCGGTTTTTAACCGTATCACAATTACAATTATAGACCTTACACAGTAGGTGAATAGAAACAAAATTCACTCATTGGTGGCTGTGTTGGTCTGAGTTTATTAGTACACTCTGCACTCAGACATTGCTTACTGGGTCGGTTGGACAACGGGACAAAAGATTGGCAATTGTATTGATTCTGCCTGGAATATGTCGAACCTCGAAACTGTAATTCTGAAGCTTCAAGGACCAGCGAGCAATCATATTGTTGGATGGTACTCCGGCATTTATATACCGTAATGGACTGTTGTCAGTTTCGATGATAAAGTGACGTCCTAGAAGGTATCTGGATAGTTTCGTCACACTTTCTACTAAGGCAAGTGCCTCTAATTGTGGAATGGACCATGCACGCTCTCGAGGCCTTAGTTTTCTTGATATAAAACAAACGGGATGCAGGATGTTGTTGTATTCCTGCAACAGGACTGCCCCAATCGCAACGGAGCTAGCATCTGTTCTCAATCTGAAAGGTAAATGGATGTTGGGCAATTTAAGGATGAGATTATTCGAGTTCTTATCAGAAAAGTATGCCAAAACTTTATGAAATGCATTTCGTAGGCATTCATCGTGTACAACTTTTTCAGGCTTTTCCTTAGTTAGTAAATTAGTAAAAACCTCGGTCAGTTCTGAAAAATCAGGAATGAATTGCCTGTAATAATTGATCAGTCCCAACAAACTCCGGACTTGTTTCTTATTAGTCGGGAGTGACAGTTTTAGAATTTTGGAGACAATTTTGTTGTCTGTCATGACAAAGCCATTGGATATTCTGTACCCCAAAAATGATATCTCTTGGTAAGCCATGCTCACCTTTGAAGGCTTCACTGTCAGTCCGTGCTGTCTGATACGTTCTAGTGTCTGTTCTAGTGTCTTTATATGTTCCGTCATTGTCTCTGTATGGACACAGATGTCGTCGATATAGCAAATAATATTAGGAATGTCAGCTAGGAGGAGTCGTGTCATGCGTACGAATGTGGCTGGGGCATTGACTAGCCCAAATGGAAGTTTGCACCATTCGTACAGTCCCCAAGGCGTGGCAAAAGCTGTTAGATGTCTGCTGTCTTCATGTACAGCTATCTGCCAGTAACCTTTAGACATGTCAAGCGTCGTAAAGAACTTAGCGTCAGTCAGTTCTGTCAGAAGATCGTCAGTGTTTGCCATTGGTTCAAGATCTAAAACAGTTATTTTGTTCAGTTTTCTGTAGTCGATGCAAAGTCGTATTGTGTTGTCCTTTTTGCGTACAATGACCATGGGTGAAGAGAAGTCTGATAAGGATCGTCTGATGATGTTGTTTTTTTCTAAGTTGATGATTTCTTGATGTAATTGTTCTTTGTAATGTAATGGTATTGTGTATGGTCTGCATCTTATGGGTGTGTTTGATGTGAGTGTGATGTGATGCTGTACTAATTCTGTTTGACCTGGGTTGTCGGAAAAGATGGTGTTGTACTGTTGTATCAACTGTTTGCAACTGTTTGTCTCTGCTTGACTTAAGTTTGGATTGATCTTGATCTCATTCAAGCAGTTTGTCGTGTCTAATGTAGGTGTTGGAATCTCGTCGCTAGAATCGTCATCTTCGTGATCTATTATCACGGTGCAAGCTGTCGTATCGTCTTGTTCGTTGTCTCTGTTGTGGTATGGTCTTAGCATATTTATGTGAAATATTTTGTGTTTGTCTTTTATTAGGATTTCGTAGTCTACAGGTGAGATTTGTCTTGTCACTTTAAAAGGTCCCTGCCAAGAATCAGTCAGTAGCTGTCTGTCACTAGGTAGTAGTAGTAGAACGTCCTGTCCAGGTGTCAATGTTATAGTCCTGTTACCTTTGTCTGCGTACTGTCTGTAAGTAGCACCAGATAGTTTTAGTGCATTTTTAGCAATTTCACATGATTTAATAATCCTTTCACGCAATGATGTTACATATAAGAATGATGATATGGGTTTAAGTACTGGAGTAGAGTCAGTTAACATTTGGTGATAAATTGTTAATGGGCCTCGTGGTTTGGCACCATAAATTAGTTCAAAAGGAGAGAAACCGGTACTAGAATGTGGTACCTCGCGATAAGCAAAAAGGACAGCTGGTAGGTATACATCCCAGTTATTGGGGTGATCTTGAGTTACTTTTGCAAGCATGTGCTTCAGATCCCCGTTAAGCTTTTCTATAATCCCGCTCGAGTGAGGATGATAGGGGCTATTGAAGACTTGCTTCACTCCTAACATTTTGGTGAAAGCTTGGGTCGATGCGGCAATAAACTGAGTGCCTCTATCAGACTGGATAGTATCTGGAAACCCAATTCGGGAGAAGATATGGAAGAACACTTCCATGATGTCGTTGGCAGTAATGTTCTTTAGAGGAATCGCTTCTGGCCAGCGACTACATTGATCAATAAAAGTTAGAATATATTTATTCCCTCTAGTTGTTGTATGACTAAGAGGGCCCACAATGTCAACTGATAATTTTTCAAAGGGTCGACTGGCTAAGTCAGTGACTTGTAACTTTGCCTGTGGGTGTTTACCTTTTTTTACCAGTTTCTGGCATGTATCACAACTTCTGCAATATGTTTTTATGTCATTGCAAAATTTTGGCCAATGAAACTGTGTCAATAACCTCGACTTGGTTTTAACATATGCCATATGACCTGCAAAAGGTATATCGTGAGCAAGATGTAAAGCTTGCTTGCGATAAGTAGTTGGCAAAACAGTTTGCTTCGTTGTAATGTCACCTCTGGTGTAATACCTGGTGAGTATATCATTGTGTAAAGCAAAATGCCATTTCGCATTCTTGGTTATTCTTGCCTTTTTGCCGATCAGGTCAAAGTACTTTGACAGTGAAGGATCAGCTTTTTGAGCTGTTATGAATGCTTCCTTCATAGAGTCACTAGGTGGTAATTCTGGGCTAAGCATTTGTATAGCCTCAGTTTGGTTACTTTCATCTTGCACTCTAGCAGTAGCTCTTGTTACTGCGTTCACACACTCAATGACATCAGATGATGGTGGAATGATATCGTTAATGATGTGATGAGAACTTAGTGCTGCATTAGCTAACATACATTCAATAGGTGATATGACATTTGGTGGTGATGTCGTGTTGTCATCAATACATAGTGATGTTATGTCATGATTATGAGGTTTGTCATTCACCTCAGGTAAGTTTCCTATGATTATATCGCACACTGGGTTTGTAAGTGCGGCGCACTTTACTTTCCCGGTGAGGAAAGGTGTTTCAATGTATGCCCATGCTAATGGATATTTCTCAATATTGCCTGAAAATGTTCTACATGTAATGTGCCTGCCTGTATAGTCTGTAGGCGTTATGAATGTTGTTTTCAGGCCAATAAGTGTACTTCCAGTGTCGCGAAGTACTGTAGCAAACTTGCCATTAACATACCCGTGATGGATGTCTAATCTGCCTTTTGAGTCTATTACCAAGTTAGCTTCCTCATTGGCAATAGGGATGGCGTGCCCGCATGTTAAGATACCATCTTCATAGAAGGTGTTACAGACAGTGCATTTGTTAGCACTAAATACATCACAAGCCTGTGCTGCATTCACAGGATGTTTCTCTGGATTTTCGTCTTCTGACGCTGAGCTATCGAACAAGGCGGCATTGGCTTTGTTGGTCATATGCCTGCCTCTACAATCCATGCGATGGTGCCCGTAAGCCTTGCAGAGAAAACATTTACGTAAACTTTTGAACGATTTACGCTCTTTGTCTTGTCTGTTTACCATATTTTGCAAGTATGTTTGGTACCCTGGGTTTTTATCGCACATCTCGTTCAAATGGTGAGAAAATTTACAGTGAATGCAATGTCTAAATTTCTCAGAGGTAGGCCTGTTTGGTTTTTGCCTACTATAGTTTTTCTCATAGTTGGCCGCTGCTACCCAGTTACTGTCAGTAGCTTCAGTGGCAAAGCACTGTTTGTTGGCCGTGTAATAGGCCGACCCACGTCTTTCAATTTCTTCCACACTTGTGCATTCATTCTCCTGTAAGAACTTAGAAAACGATGATGGGATAGAAGAAATGATTTTATCTCGAATGATGAGATCTTCTAATCTATCATAACTTTTGTTAATTTTGGCTGCTGAAGTCCATTTGCTGAAAACATCTCGGACTAAACAGAGGTAGTCAGAGAACGTTTGAGTTGATTTTGGACTCAATTTACTGAATTGTTCTCTGTAACCTGCCTCGTCTAACATGAAATGTGCCATTATCTTAGATTTAATATAATGGTACTCTTTTCTGAGGTCTTTGGGGATGGTTTCAATGACTTTAAGAGGTTCCCCAGATAGACTCCTCATATATAGAATATTCCGTTCGGAAAGTGGAACTTGGTAATGTTCCATTAAAGTCTCAAAATTTTGAGTAAAGGCTGCTATGCAGTCACCCGAGGTATAGTTACGTACGATACCTTGATACTTCTTATACTGGTTTTCTTTTTCCAGTCTTTCAGATTTCTTTGACTCTTTATTCATGGCAGTCTCAGTGTCAAGTTGTTTCATTTTCAACTGTAACTCTAGTTCTTCTTTCTTACTCTGAGCTGCTATTTCTGCTTTCTTAAGTTCACTGTCTATCTCAGCTTGCTTTGTCTTTGCAGCCATTTCTACTTCGGCTTGCTTTAATGCTGTTTCAATCTCTGCCTGTTTTAAGGCTGTTTCAATCTCTGCCTGTTTTAAAGCTCTCTCCGCTGCTCTTTCTTCGCGTTCATTATTTTTCTCCTGTACCAGCAGGTATTCAGCGTATTTGTTCTCGCTCCATTTTGTTAATTCATCACCTGTTAGATGCAATTTAATACCCATATCGATGAAATCAAATAATGACGACATGATGGGGAAAATACGTCAATGAAAATCAGCCACACAAAATATGTTATAAATGGTTAGTAATAAACAATTTACAATTTATTTTACTATACGATGCGTGCCTACTATTGCATACGTAAAGTTAAAGTATAGAAAAATATACTCAAGTGCCCTGGATACGGTGAAGAATGGTTGGACAATCGGGCTAGAAAACTGTAGGGTCGTTACTTCGGAACCACTAATGACCTCTACGGCAAGGTTATGGATGGTACGGAAAAAACCTGCTTTGTTTTTGGAAGAAAATAAGTTAGCGTGTGTGCCTGCAAGTCACTAAGTGTTGATTAGGTTTGGATGGCGTCAAGTATAATTGTATGTCGTAAGTTTGTCCGTCAACAGTGTTTTTCTCAACAGAAGTTACACTCTTTCCAAAACTCTTTGCGTTCCACAAACTCAATGCACAAAGACAATTTATCTGTATTTGAACACTCAATAACATTGATGACACATCACTTACATCACGATGACATTCAGTAAGGACATAGACATCAAGTTTACAAGATGGCGACAAGGTCAAAATGGCGACAAAATCACAATGTCGACAAGGTCAAACGGTGACAAGTTTCACAAATCACAAATGTTTTACACGCTTACAGGATCAAACAATATGTACTGTACGTTTACAAATGGTTTTACACATATTTAAACAATGTAGTAATGGATCACAATGAGACTTTTACGATCACATTTACATAACTATAACCTTGACAAATTTTACAAGTTCAAGAATTATAGTTTTAAATCGTTAATGACGTATGGTTTAAACAAAGACGAGCAACACACGTCTACATATATTAGGTTCTTAAACAAGGACGAGCAACCCACGTCCACACATGTCAGGACCTTAGAATTGGCTCGTTGGGCTAACACGTGTGAGACAGTACAAGTATAACATGATTCGACGTAAGACTCAACGACACAACGTTTTATGGATTTATTGCCATATTAAATACAGAACGATGATTACAACAATATACAATATATAACTCACGACGCTCACAACCACAATACAGCTCACAAGTCTGACGCTCAAGATGACAGTCGTTCGGCTTTCACCCACAGAGATCCACACAAAAGCCTTGCTTTCACCGCACACGTCCTTCCAGTCTCAAGTCCCAGCTCGGTCTGTCGCTAGCGCGCAACTTGCTGACCGCCTCTAGTGGCGTCACGTGGCATGCGTGCGTTTTGTCGTCGTCAGCCTGACCGCTGGTCGCGTGTCAGGTAACAATCTTGCCAGCCGACAATTCTTGTCCGCCGGGTGTCGTAACGATGTTGCTGCATAGCTATCCCATGTTAGGCTCTGACACTTCCTCTCTCTCTCTCTGTTTCCCTTTCTCTCTCCCTTATTCTCTGTCTTACCTTCACTAAAATGTAGCTGTGATGTTGGATCTTGATGTAACTCAATTAACTTCATCTCTCTCTCTCTCTCTCTCTCTCTCTCTCTCTCTCTCTCTCTCTCTCTCTCTCTCTCTCTCGATCTCTCTCTCTCTTACTCTGTTTCCCTTTCTCTCTGCCTTATTCTCTGTCTTACCTTGACTAAAATGTAGCTGTGCAGTATCATCAAGTTTGTCGCCATTTCTGCTGGAATCTTGATTTTGTTCTGTTTCAGCTCTTGGTACATGCTAAACAGGACATCGTGAGCATTGCGGTAGTTCCCTGGATAATCATCACGGAGAGAAGCAAGTCTTCTTGAGTACATACACATAATAACATAGCATTAATTGGTGTGCAAATATCTGATTAATTTAACAATAACAGTTACAACAAAGAAAGAAACATGAAATACAACTAGGTAAAGACTTTACATAATATATACAGTAAAACAGGCATATGCAGGTACTCTAAAAAACAAACCAAGAAAAGACAGTTGTACAAGATATTAACGTTATCTGGCAAAGTTAGTAGTATACCACTGTGATACAAAGAGAAGAGAATATTTAGAAGACCTAGAAGTCATGGTGATGTGGTTTTATAGAAGAATGCTGAAAATTCCTTAGACGGCCAAAATGAGCAATCTGGACATTTTGAGGGAGACTAAGTAGCAAACACAATTTATTACAAACATCAGAAAGAGGCAGTCATAAATTTTAGATCACATTATGAGAAGCAAAAAAAACTGGAACATGTGACAACCAGAAAGAATTGTGACAAGAGAGATAGAGGGAGACAGCCAGAGAAAATTCTTGACAGTCTTGTGTCATGGCATGGAAGGGAGTCAACATATGAATTGATGCATGCTGCTGGAGATTGCGATTTAAGGAGAAGCATGATCACCCACGCAGTCGGCAAGGCACTGGATGATGATGATGGTTATAATACCCAGATTAAATACAGTTGCTTGGTGAACCCTCTAAAACAGTGAGATGTCACTCTTAAGTCTGATGCTCTGGTATTCAGCTTCTGTAGGCCAGAATAGAGCTTGCATCTGTCAGAATGACATTGATGCATGGACTTCGTCCCGACCTGATACTCAGGTCCCATCTCCAGGGGCTGCGATTCAGAGCTGTCCTGCCCCACTCCAACTTAAGAAACCAGCAGGGTGTGCATGACTGGTGCTAAAACTTCACACCTGCTGAGAAGCATTTTAAGATGTAACCAGGTCATGACTGAGCCAGCACACACAGACTGGTTGAGATCAGGCCAAAGTTGGTCATCTGTCCTGCCCAGGCTTGAGGTGTTTCAGTGCCAACAGACTTCAGCCCCTTGACTAGAGGAAGATATCTACTGTCAAACTAACAGGGAAGTAAAGATGTCTGCTTGAGACATTACATACATAGAAACATACATGAACACTATCATTTGTAACTGGTACTGTGGCTTAGGGAATAGTGAGACACACTTTCATAATTCTCCAACATAATGAGTTGATGGTTCGAAAGCAGCTGCAGGCAAGTTGGAAGAAAACCACTTTGCAATGATTTTGATGGTGTGAGGCATCGACAATTCAGAAAGCAATGGCAAACTTTTTTTCCCCCCGCATGCCTTTAAAGGGCATTGCAGTCAAAACCAGCATTTTCAAGATGCTGTTGATGTCTTGGCAAGTTTTACATTCAGTAGTTAATGGCAAACTAGCAAACTAAAATTGTCTAGTATTACAAACAGTCAATAAATGCTAGAGCTGACTGCAACATCCTGTAAAGGACATGCCACTAACCACAGACATACAAATACCTGCGTTCTGCTCCTCCCTGGCAATGATGATGGCAGTTCTAGCTGCTTCCCCGAATCTCTTTAGAGCCATGTACAGACGGAACAGGTACTTGGCATCCTGCAAGATAACAGTGGGAGCATTTCATGCCAGATGTATCTTCACAATAAGGATACAACTCACACTGCCTCCTCCTCCTTTCCTCTTCATGCTAATACAAGATGTGGGCTGCATTATGTCTGCTAAATCTGTGACATTTGAGCATTTGGGCCAACATCTGGCCTCAATATGCCATGGTTTTAACAGTGGATCTACCTTTCCCTTTGTAAAACACATCATCAATATTATATTGTAGGGAGGTTTTCAGATGTTGAAATTGAGAGGAAACAAGTCATAAATAGTCAAGTGGGATGGCGACCCAAACATCTGCAAATGTAAGAGAAGGGCCAAATGTAAGACGGGCCTGCGTACCCAATTTGTAACCCTTTAAAAATAAAGTTCAATTCAATTCAATTCTCCTTTTGTGGATGTAATGAGTGAAAGCACGGTTAAATAACAATAAAATCAACTGTCCTGACTTTATGTTCTTCTGTATGGATGTGAATGTTGGACATAGAGTAATCAATGATGGGGAAACTAGAGACTGTGGCGATGTGGGTTTCAGAGAATGGTGAGAATATTTAGGACAATGAAGAAAAGAAACACTGAGATATTTACAGCTGCAAGCATTACCAGATCAGTCATCAAAACCGTAAGGAAAAACAAATGAAATGCATGGGAAATATCAACAAAACAAATGTAATATGACAATAAAAATGTCAGTAATTTTCTTTAACAGTATTCATAGATTTTGTCTGTAATATTTAAATTCAAAAGCCTTGATTTTCTTCTTGAGTGCTTGTGATGTGGTCCATAACTCCCATCCGCATGTTGCCACAGAAAAGATACATGTCCTGAAACAATGCACTTTAATTAGTTTGCTGGTATTGTTCCATAGGCTCTTAAATGCTGCTTACCCTTTACATTGCTAGAACCAGTCTCCTCCTGGCTTCACTGCGAACATTAAGTTGATTAACATATAAGAGCACAGAGAGGATTGTAGAGTTATGATCACCAATGTCTTCCCCAGACCAGGCACATGAAGATGTAGAAATAGAAGCTAATTTATAATTGCTGCATCAAAGCATTGCTGTAATCTAGTTCTGAACTGATCACAACAGCCATGAAAAATAAACTCTAATGACTGCATCATCTGTTCCCACACTAGTTAGTTAGTTGACAGATTATCCTCATTGCACATTGAACTGACATGACATGACATTGGCACCTTGCCGTCTTGACAGACGATAGTTTGTGCTTTAAAAAGGCATAATAACTTTTAACTATGGCGGTAGCGAGTGTGACTGATAAGGCCAATTTGCGCTGTAAATGTCCGTTCACAGTGGGTGCATGTGAACACGTGGTCATTTCCACCATCATGCACCATCTTACGTCTCAAACGCTTGGTGTGTGACTTTTCTGCAATAATTTTCTCCTTTGACTTTATTCCATTTCTGATATTTGCCCTCCATGCAACACGTTCAGCGGCAACTTGCTCCCAATGTGCATTATCAATGCCTGTATCAATCATGTCCCGCTTACACACATCTTTGTATCGTAGTAGAGGCCGACCCTGAGATCTCTTACCCATCTGTAATTCACCAAAAAAGATATCCTTTGGTATTCTACCATCATCCATCCGCCTAAGATGTCCTATCCATCTAAGTCTACGAAGACTGAGCATGGAATAAACTGTCACACAACCTGATCTTTCCAATACTTCAGTATTTGTGATTTTGTCTTGCCACTTAATACCAAGAATTCTTCGCAGACACCACATATGAAAGCTGTTTAAATTGTTCTCTTGGTGTGAGTAAGTTGTCCAGGTTTCACTGCCATAGAGAAGAGTACTAAGGACACAGGCTTGATAGACAAGGACTTTTGTTTTGGCAGTAAGCTTCCTGTTCTCCCAGACTCTTTTTCTTAACCTGTTCATTGTTGTTGCTGCCTTACCAATCCGGATGTTGATTTCCTGATCTAGGGAACCTGACCTCGGCACATTGAACTATTCAGTCCGTAACTGCTCGGATTCCCTCCTCAGTAAATCCTGCAGCGTGTAGTGGCTCATGACACCAGTTCGTTCTGTGTTGGGTTATTAATCTTCTTTGGCTTCCTGCATAGTGCTCTTGTTTGGCTACACCTCTTTTAACTTGCTGCTCTCACAGTCTGACCATGGTTGTAGATTCACAGTCATCATTTGGTTCTCGCAAGGCTTACTTCTCATAGGGCATTCAGTATATCAGCCTGGTCCATGACTCGTACGCCCTCCACAGTAGCCTTACAACCAAGCCTGTCAGCCTGCTCATTTCCATGTACACCTGCACGCCCTAGCATGAAAATGAAACTAATCTTCCTGTCAAAATGACGACGGACAGTTGTGATTTTTCGTAACCTTTTCATTTTCACATAAAAAATGGATAGTTTCATCTCTTGTGTGTAATTATTTGTGCCAGGATGTAAACCAAGAGTTTCCTTTCTTCTCAAGATTGTCGCCGGTGCTACAGAGTTCATGTATCTGAGCAAAACTGTCCTTGAGTTTATCTTTCAGTGTATCTACCCACAATATTAATAGCATAAGACATAAGCAAAACGATTCTGACTTCCTACCTTTGGTGTGCCATCAACATCCCCCATGAGAAAGTCCACAAGCTGTTTGGTCAGGGCATCATCATTGGCTCGCCCAACTGTTTCAATGGCCAGTTCTACTGCTTGTCCATCTTCAGAGTTGCACTTGAGGAAATGTTTCATTGCCTACAAATTAACATGACAATATGATATTCAAACATAATAAAGGTGGCAGGAAGTGAACTCTGAGGCCACAACCTGTGGCAATTTAGCAGATATCTAAAACATTTAAAGGTATGAAATATAATCTGAATAAGTAATCAGTTATTGTAAACAACAAAAAACAATATTTATATATAATTATTATACATTGATAAATATGCTAGCACTGTGGCTAGGAGCAGTGAACACATTTCACAATTCCCAACACACTGAGTTGAGGGCTCAAAATCAGCAGATGATGATTTGGAAGCAAATGGCCTTGCTTTATTTCGATGGTATGAGTGTTGTTCATTCAGAAAGCAACAGCAAATTCATGAACATAACAACTGTCTAGTAAATCACAAACAACCAAACAATGCTGGGGTTCTTCTTCTTCTTCGTTCATCCGGAGTTTTTTTTCGGATGTGATTGCGTTGTGCCTGTTTACAGCAGAGCTGCGTTCTTGCGTTGTTAGGCCGACACATCCGACTTCTGCGGGCATTTGTTGACCGGGTTAACCTTCCCGGAATGCTGGGGTTGATTGTGATGTCCTGTAAAGATATATATATATATATATATATATATATATATATATATATATATATATATATATATATATATATATGTTTAAAGGCAATAAGATCAACTTTGTTGAATCAGATTTGATCCCATATGGCTTGGACTCTTTCTGCAGAGCAGCCAGCCAAAAGCGCCACATTATATAAAGCACAAACTTTATAGCTCCAGCAACGTTCCCCTGGGATCTCAAAAAATAATTGCTGTCATGATGCCAGAAGTGTTGGCCAAAAGACACCAACATTGCAGATCTTCTGTAAACCAACACAACTCAATTCAATGAATCAATCAGGTGCCATCTCCACAATGAAGGTTTGCTGCAAAGGATCTCCAATACTACATGTCTCTCGCCTTGATTGTACATTTTGTCAGATTACAACCCAATTACTGTCCTACAAAATTATTAAAAAAAAAAACACTGGGGGAGCAAAGAAGTGTCCCTAAAGTCTGGATGAGAGAATAAATACTGTGAAAGATGTACTCACCTTGGAGTACTGTCCACTCAGAAGGAAGAACTTGCCAGCCAGGAAATGTTTCTTCTCATTCTCAAAATAAACAGCTATACTGTGGTAGTCTTCAGGGGTGGCGTCAGCACCTGCAGGGGATGCAGCAACAGAACATGTACAACAGTGGCACAACACTCACCTGACTCTGAACAAAATAAATCAATGAATGGCTGTCCTTCCTCCGGAGATGCTCCTCTACTGGAGTGTCACAGTGGCTAAGAGGTATAGTGAATGCTTTTAAGTGCTGAGTGTTAATCTAGTCCAGGGAAGTTTTCTCCACAGAAACTCAGTGATGTCATAGCTCAACCTATTGTCTACAAGTGCATGAATACCCAGCTTTCTCACATGATGGCCACAATTTGGTGCTCTATGTGCACATATTAAAATGTCCTCTGCAGTTGCAAATAGTAAAAAGTAGGCTGTAAAATACTGCAGCTGCATGGCCAAATGCCTCAATGAGAAAAGCAAGCCACAAGAGAATAATGACAATATTTACAGTATGTATGTAGTCAAATATACCTTCAAAACAATGTGTTCCCTTAGTGAACTTAACTACTGAAGCCACAAGTAATATGTGGTACTAAATACTGGAAATGCAATTGGCACAGAGAAAGAGGGAGAGAGAGGAGAGAGAGAGAGAGAGTAGAGAGAGGAGAGAGAGAGGATAGAGAGAGAGAGAGAGAGAGAGACAGAGACAGAGAGAGATAAAGGGGGGATTAAAGGCACTAGGATGAACTGTGCTGAATCAGGTTTTATCCTATATGGTGTGGACACTTTCACGTGCAAGTGCAACATAATGTTTGTGACTTCTGTGTTTACATTCAAATATATACATATAGACACACTGGGATCTTCACTGGGCCACGGTTTACACTCCAGTCTCCTAGTGTGATGGAGAATCTCAGACCAATAGATATAGCTCCATAATGAAATGAATGTGGTCCTTGAATCCAAACTAGTGCAATCGTCTAGCCTGGAATACACAGCTAAAAGGAGGGATTCATGTTACTATTGCTATAGAAACTGTGGGGAGCTGCAGTGGCTAGCATACCAGCCTGCCTAACCAGTGGTCCTGGGTTCGAACTGACATCAAGATGGATGTTAAACCTGACCTCGGCTCTCAGGTCAACACAGCTAATGAATGACCACCAGGACATGTCTTGGGAAGTAAAGGCAGCCAGCCTGTTGTTGATCACACAGCTCCTTGAGTGCAGAGAAGTATACTTAAATATGGGGGCCAGCACCATGTGCCCAACACAGCTCAAGGTGTGTAAACAGGGTCCTGTATTCTTTCACTGGACATAAACTGTCTTCATTCTGTGGATGCAGACCAGACAAGTGTGTCACTGGCAGTCATATTTTGGAGGTCACTATTATTTTGCCTTTCTGCCATCTCAGCCGAGCATAAATCCAGTTTATAATGAACACTGTTAAGATAGCTATGCCACTCTCATTACAGCTTGCCACAGACTCTTGATCATTTGTACGCTCTCTTGTCTTATGTATGTTCACACCTAGTGTGCCTTTCATGTCTTGTGCCCACTGTCACATTGGTCAAACCCAGCCTCTTCTTCCAGGAAGCATGTCTTCCATTAGGGTTCTCTCTAAACCACTGTGACTTGTAATGTGGGTGAAGTATGTCAGTATCCGAGACACCAGGCTGTGTATGGGCCAGTTTTCTTCCATGTTCAGATATTGTCAAATTATCAGTAATTGTCTTCTTCCTGATCAACAGTATCCTAAGAATTATTCTGTAACCAGTTAAAATATTTCATTTTTTAAAATTTAGTGACTGTGAAATAATCCATGACTCACATGCATATATTGACACAGGAAAGATGCATATCTTAATCATTTGAACTGGTTCATCCATAGAATTGTGCAACACAGAAACTAACCAGCATGCCAGCTACACAGACACATCACATACCTATAATGTCTGCGTAGGTCTCCATCTGTCGGTGTTGCTGGGCCAGCTGGAACGCCTCATCATTGCAGTGAGACATAACTAGGAACTGAATGGCAGATCCGTAATCATTCAAGCGCTGGAAGAACCTGCCAAATGGATAATTAGTATCAACAATGTGGATCACCCCAAAGACAACACTGAGTCACAGAAATGTTAAAAATGAAAGAGAATAGACGTAAAGTACAACAGGAATAGCTAATTATTATTGAAGTGAAAATTGTCCTGCTTTAGGCCATGTTGCTATGATTGCTTACAAAATGTTACTCTCCAAGGTACAGCTGAAGGCAAGCAGCGAGATGCAGATACAATGAATCCTGGACATGTTACCCTGAAGAATGGACACGCTATACAGAACTGAGTAGAGTCCCAGCAAGGACAGCTGTAGTGTTAGACAATTGTTAAACCATTTACAAGCTCTACGATGATGGTACTATGGAAATATTATAGAGGTGCAGACTGCATCACACAGTACAAACTGCTACACAAGCCATCATAACTAGAGCTCTTAAAGTGTTCAGAGACTGTGTTCCTGAGAAAGCTCTGACTACAGCAACAGTGGCATCTTGTTCCTGAGAGAAAATAAAACTGTAATTTGAACACTGACACTGCACAGAGATTGCTCAGTTGTATGATAACAATTCTGTACACCATGTTTTAAAACGAGTAGTAAATGTTTAAACAGAGTTTGTGATGTCGGTTCCTAGATCAATCAATCAATCAATCAAAACAGAGTTCAATAGTAAGTGAGTATTGTGGTACCGCAGTGGCTAGAATACTTGCCTGCTGGCGCTGCTATCATGTGTTTGAACCACAATTCAAGAGGCATATTTAAAATCTGACCTATTGACAATGCCTAGAATGGCTGCCAGGAAATGTTCTGGCAAGTAAATGGTACCATATGGCAGAGACCATACTGCCCATCATGTACCCACTGATCTATAAAAACATGGGGCTGGCACAATACATTCAACATGCCTCAAGGTGTGTGAAAGGGTCCTTTATTGTACTGCTATAGCAAAGAGCGTTTAGACAGAGTATAATAGGAGGTACTGGGGGCTATAGGCATTACTAGACCACTCATCAAAACCATAAGGACAATTTCTGAGGCACACCGATGGAAGAGGTGGAATAGAGTAATTAGTTTTTGTGTGGGAAAATACATGAAAAGAGAGGAAAAGGCAGACAGAACAAGATGTATGAGACAGTTGAACTCATCCTACACCAAATATACATTACTTGGCTACTCAAAGCACGACATACCTTCCTTATTGCCTTCTATCATAGCCAGATTTTACATTGACCCTCTCAACCCTAATTGTGACTTCCACTTCGGCTCCATGGTGTGATTTTCTTAATACTCTTATATCCAAACTCATATTGAATTAAAGATCAAATGCCTGGAACAGAAAGAGTTACACCTGTGCAATATCAGCTTCATTAAAATACCCAATGACAGAGAGGAGCGGAGAGCAACGATCACCAATACCTGGTCCAGACCAGACAGCTGAAGAAGAGTGGACACATCTTACTTGGCCACCATCTTGGCTCCTTCCACCGACTGCGTCTCTCGGACTATCTTCACTGCCTCCTCTGGGTTCTGCAGGTGGTCCAGGTTGATTCTGAAGAAGCAGTAAATGCAAGAGCTCAACACGTAGGGCAACTTTGCAAGGACAGCGGTGTTGTGAGAACAGAACATCACAATAATAACCCAGTGTTATGTATGTGTGTATATGTTTGTATATAATTACAGAGTCCCAGAGAGAGAGAGAGAGAAGTGAGAGAGAGAGAGGAGGGTCAGAGAGGTTAGGGAGGGAGAGAGAAAGAGAGGAAGGGAGAGAGAAAGAGAGGAAGGGAGGGAAAGAGAGAGAGACAGAGAGAGAAAGAGAGAGAGAGAGAGAGAGAGAGAGAGAGAGAGAGAGAGAGAGAGAGAGAGAGAGAGAGAGAGAGAGAGAGAGAGAGAGAGTGTGTATATGTATATCATCCCATAATACCGGATATTGTTCACAGGGGTATCATGATGGAAGCATTAGCATTAACAGTCCTCCGCTGCTCTGTCTTCGGCAATACACTCAAGTGTGGAAATACTACATCCTGTCCACTCTTTAATGCCATTAGTCTAGGATTGTGAGGAGTGGTTGGCTGAGTGGCTAGAACGCTGGACTCTCATTCGGGAGACCTGGGTTCGATCCCTCGGTAAGGTGTGGGATTTTTTTCTGTCGGGGGCAAAAAGAAAATCCTAACCTGCACAGTTCGCGGTGACTGCACTAGCCAGGCGGCCTTAACCCTTTAACAGGCATAGCGCCTGATAGCGTTCGATGCGTTAAACAGGCGTAGCGCCCAATCGCGTCTTTGATGACTAGTCGTTTTAAAAATGCGATCTCTCGGTTTTCCGACACTTCCGATCGCTACTTTCACTTTCGCCGATAGCTTGACAACGTGGCCGCCATTTGTAAACGCGCTACAATGACTTTGAACAGACTTTAACGGACTTTTTTTGATAGTTTTCGGGATTTTTACGCTGTTTTTCAAAATGGATTTCGGCGATTCTTCAAGTGATAGCCGAGATTTCGCTCTGTTCAATTTAAATGACATTAAAGGGCACGAAGTTGATTATTAATCGGAGCTAGATATCAGTGCAAAGCGTTACTTTGCATTAGCAGTCGTGAGTCGGACTTTAAAGAAAGTGATTATGATTCTGAAAATGTGTTTGTAAATTACCGTATAGATGACGGAAAATCACAAACAACATGCCGTATTTCGTAAATATTTGTGTTCATATATGGATTACCGGCAACAATCACGTGAGTAACATATTCTGCATGCTTTTCCCTTCATTGTGTTGTTTATTTTACTAAAATCGGTTGACTAACACCTTATTTGTGATGATTTTACTAACGCGACCCGAAATTTTACAGAACCTGAAAAAATCTTGCCCGTTCAGGGCTACAAAACGGACAAGCGTCTGCCCTGTAAAGGGTTAATTCCTCAGGCTCAAAGACCCCTCTGCCATACACCGCAAGGTACTATATTGGCAGTAAATGAGTTTTGACAGTCCAGGATTTTCTCTGCCTTCCTCTTCTCCATTTGCCCTTAGCTGTTTCCAGGAGTATTACCTACACGAGGGTGTTGTGATATATGACATACCCCATACCCAGCATACTGTCAATGCTTCAACAACAAAAAAAACAAGTCCCAAAGCAGGCATCACTGAATATAGTGGACCCTAGATATTTAAAGGCATTCACTTTTTCACTTTTTCTAGCATATATTCATTTATTGTCGTATTTGTTTATCCATATTCCTGGTAGCTATGCACTATCATCTTGCTTTATTCTACGCTAATTCCCATTCCATACAATTCTGAACAAAAAAAAAATGGATATGTTTTTAAGTGACTATATGGCTCTGTGGCTGTTACTGGGGCCCCAAAGAAAAAGCAAAGAATAATAATATTGTAACCTGCTGAGGAGGTTGTAAATGGTGACCACAGAGGGATGGTCCGAGTCTAGTTATTTAAAACTAGAAAAATTCAGTGAACATCCAACCCACCACGAAGTGCCCTACAATAGCTGGCATGCATCATTTTGGGCTAAACTTCCGTAGAAATCTTAAAGGTAGAAGAATAAGGAGAAGACATGGCTCTGGCATCAACTCCTCAACCTAAAAAATGGGTACCAGGAATGTTTCTGGGAAGTTACAGGGTGTGGGTTTGATACCAACAACATCACTGATTGATCTAAAAATAGGGCCTTGCACCATATCGTCAATATGTCACATGGCATGAAAAGAAGATAAAGAAAGTATTCAACTTAAATACAGATTACTTGTCCCATTCTTGGACTACATTACAATTCCTCGGAAATACAGACAGCCATTCTTAAACAACATTGACATCATAAAGTGAATTGTGCTGCACTTATTTGTTAAACCTGTGGCTCAGTACATCAGATTTTGACAAGTATTTTTTCAAGTTTACTTTCCCTATCCTTTGACTGGCCCCAGTTTACCTTCAAGGCAGCAGGCATGTGTCTCTCTTCATTTGGTCCCCCCCTATCCCTTGACCTGTCCGAAATGGGAGACCCTACCAATAGCTGCACTACCGTTGGCATAGCTCTTGTGGTCATTGGAACACACAAACCCCACTACCACTGTAAGGCAGAAACATGACAGAGGGAAAATAACATTAAAACACAGCAAACAGATTTACTGCTGCACTCCTGAAATGTCTAAAACATACAGATTAACCAATTGTACCTAATCACATTGTCCCACTCTTTGGCCATCTTGTATGCCTCAGCTGCTTCCCTATATCGACCATCTGCTTCTTTGGCTTTAGCATACTGAGCATGTATCTTGGGAGATGTGATTTTGGACAGAAGCTCTCCTACCTTGTTCCTAAAGGACATAATAATCAGCCAGTATCAAGAACAACAAACAAAGAGCTGAAACAAAGTTACAAACTGACAAAATCATGTTGAAATACAAAAACACTGCACTAACCTGCGGTCAAATATAAAACAATCAACAAGCATTAACTGATCTCATGTGAATGTGACAGAAGAAACAAAACTTGAAACTGAAATAGTAATTTTTCAATTTGTGTGTGAGATAAATAATACAATAATAGTGTAAACAGCAAAAGATGACAAATCTAATAAACAAAAAAGAATAGAGCATACCAGTTTTTGCCTCTGATGTACACAGAAGCTGCTTTGTCGTAATAGTGTCCTTGCTCATACAGCTGGGCAGCCTCGGCCCATTGCTGGTGGGGAATACAAAAGTATGTCAGTGCACATCTACATGCTTTGGAAACATTTGGGGAGATATGACAATAGTCTAGACTGTCCATGTCAGAACAGCAGGCCAGAGGTGATATGGTCAATGAGTTTGAAATGAGTTGACCTATCTTTCTCACAGATTATTCTTTTTTTTTTCTTAATTTTTATTGCTGCTTTTGGCCAATGAGGATCATTTTCAATGCATATGGATACCTCTATAAGTGCTCCAGTCTCCTCTCATAGATAACACAAGGAAATCTCAGCACAGAAATTAAATCCTGTAGCACCAGTAAGGGTCCAAAGGTGTGTATACCAGAATCACAGGTGCTATAGATATTTTTGTTTTTCAAATTTTGCCTGGGCAGTTGCCTATTCAACCTATTTTTTTTTTTTTGCGCTCGCTTTGAACTCAAGCATAGTCCACGCACACTATTTGTAATATTGCTGGATTGAATTTTGCATGTGGAGTAGCTTTCCCTATTAACAGTGTTCCTCGCCATCAGTCGAACCCACTCCGATTTTAGAGGTACATGTAATTTACGTTCCCAAGTCAAAGATGACAGGTCAACATTTTAGTCCAACTGTCCGGTGTAGGCATTGAACCCCTTACCTCGGCATCAGCACACCTAATTGCTAACACCTCACTGTATTTGAGCTATGGTTTATTGTTAATCAAATACAATCTACAAAATACTTTTTTTCTTTGTTAACGTTAAATTTCAATGTCAATTTTTATTGAAAATAGTTTCATTTCCCAGTCTCAAGTCTTGTCTTGTTTGTATTCATGGGATTGCCAGCTTCGTGGCGATGGGGTTACAGATGTAGTTTGTAATCTTGCATACCTGGAGCAAAACTACTGAACGTAAACTAGCCAAGAGATCACAACAGCAAAAACTGCTTGATATTGACTGCGACGTCCTGTAAAGGATCTGCAACTAACTAACTATTCATGTGATTACTTTTCCGGGGTTGTGATAGTACTTCAGTTTTCCTGGTAAGTGTTCTTGCTTCAGTATGTTCATAAAAAACCTAGGCTGAAACATTCACTTGTATTTGTGTATGTTTTTCCTTTCGTCAATTTTTCTAGTCATATATGGTGTTCATTGGGTTTACCTTGTAGGTAGAATGGGGACAGTGAAATGCCAGGGAAGGCAAACACAAACAAACAGCTGTCAAATCTGGAAGTAGCTGGACACATGTTTGGTAAAACAGAGTAACATCATCTCACTATAAGATGTCACGAACCCACAAGCCCTGTGTTCATAGTAAGTGCATTATCCACTACTCTATCACAACCCCTGACCCTCTTGATGTGGCCACAGACTTCCTTCTCACCTTCATACTCTCTAAGATGGCTGCACACTCCTTCTTGAGAATCTTGCTTGGCATTTTGGACGCCATTGACACCCCTCTAAACAAATGTGAAACAGAAACAAATGAACTCTCACAAATCTAATTGACATTTACACTTTACACATGAGGTGAACGAGCATATTTGAGAACATCTTCTTCAGGTTTTAAGCAGGATCTCTCTCTCTCTTTCTCTGTCCCTCTCTCATTTCTCCACCTCCCACTCTATCTCTCCTATGGTTACCTTTGCCATGGTGAATCTTGTTCTATTGTTTACAAGGTATAATCTGTCAGATGTTACTATTTTTATAAGATATTTGTACTATATGACCTGCTGAAAAATTTTCCCATTTACCAGGATATTTCATTGTGGTATTTATAGCTTTCTAGATCTATTATACTTGTTTTTAGAATTGGTGTTTTTTACACTACAAATATGTTCACAGGTGCTCAGTCTTCTTCAACGAACCATACAACAGGTAATAGAAAAATAGAAAGTGGGTAATGAAAAAATAGAAGTGGAAATGTTCAGCTTCACATGAATAAGATCAAAATGATAGATACAGATGTTGTAGTTACAAAATTCTTCATCAGCAAATGAAAACAATTGAGGTCAGCATGGCGAATGGATAAGAATGCTCTTCTTAAACATCTGGTATGCTGAGGTAGCAGGTTCAATCCCTACACCGGTCAGTTGGACTAAAATGTTGACTTCTCATCCTTGACTTGTCGACATAGATTACAAGTACCTCAGAAGTCAGAGTGCATTCACCTCAACATGAATCTCAACATCCAAATCTTGAAGGCGGAGTGGATCCTGACGTACTCAAAGATCCCTACCACGCTGGCGGTGGTGTCGACCGAGGGCAGCGAGATACCATGCCAGGTATCGATAGACAAGAAAATACAACAACCTGAAGGATTCATACCAAGGATTACTCAATGTTCTAGATGCCAGAGGGCCGGTCACAGCAGAGCAACATGTCACAGTAAGACGGAAATCTGCTGGTACTCTGCCGATCACCACGCCTTCAAGGAGTATCAGCTGGCCAAGCTGGACACGGACTTCCGAGCACCCAACAACAAAAGAAAGTGCGCCAACTGCCTGGGCAAGCATGGAGCAAGATACTTGGGCTGTCCGTACCTCCAAAGACACAGAGACGCCTTAAAGATCGCAAATTACCACAAAGACACCATTCAAGGAAGCAATGCAGAAGGGCGAGACAGCCATGTGCATCTTGCAAGCTGAAAGAGCACAACTACAAAGCCAGATTGATGAGTTGCAAAAACAAGTCAAGCTACTCCAAACACCGGCACCAACCAGTGACAATGAAAAGCTGCTTGCTGAAATAAAGGAGATCCAGCAAAACATCAAGCAAGAAGTGGAACATATGGCCGAGTTGAAGAAGGAAAACGAAGAAATGTTACGCACCATTAATGCGGAGAGAGAGCGGCTAAAAGCTTACATTAAATCAATTCAAAACAAACCAACAGAAGCCATGCAAGAGACCACAGAGAAGCCGCAAGATGAAACCCAACAAAAAAAACGAGCCGGAACCGCAAGATAAAACCAGCAGCTGAACCATGACGCCCGAGACATTCAAGGGGAAACCAACATCCCGCTACAGACAGCCGAAGAAAGACAAGATGAGTACCCTGACGGCATGGAGTGGTCAACAGAGGGTCCTACCTTGGAGGAGTGCATAGAAGCGGCAAAGAGATAGGAAATTCAAGAGGGACTCAGGCATGAGGAATTCATAAGGCGACAAGAAGAAAAAGGAAAGAAGATCCCCAAGAAACTCAAGGGGAACCGATAGATTACCCGGAGATACACTATGACAGTGAGGCCGACCTCGAGTACTATATAGATGACGGAGAGGCTGTCCCATGGCTGACCAAAGAGGAAGCAATTGAAAGACAGCAAGAACTCAAACGCGAAAGTGAAAAAAGGCGCAAAGAGGAAAAGCACATCGAAAAGCTTCTACAGGCAATATACACAAAAAGGAGGCAAAAACACCAAATAAAAAGTCCTTATAAGGACTGCAACCAGTCAAGCCAGACGAGCCAGGAGCCTTCACTAACAAAAGAATCCACCAGAGGAGACGGGCACAAAAGACAGCTGCCGACCAACGCCCCAGCTGATGTCACAGACACAAAAGCCGATATAACCAGTCCGGGCCAGGACCAACTCATAAGAGCGCACAAGACAAGAATCAGGGTGAACAAACCCACAAAAAACACGGACCTCAACAATAACCACAGATGAAAGAAGCAGGTTGAACGAGGCCGAATTTGGAATTTTTGTTTTTAAAGCAAGCAAGCAAGCAAGCAAGCAAGCAGTGCATTCACCTGAAGGCAATGGATACTGGTAACAAGGAAGGCTAATCCACATGCAAAAATCAGTCCATTGCACTAAACGTAGTAGTATGTGTATGGACTACGCTTAAGTTCAAAGTGAACTGAATGCAAACATAACCTACATACCTCCCTCAGTACAAACACAGCCTGCATACCTCCCTCAGTACAAACACAGCCTGCATACCTCCTGACAGTACAAACACAACCTGTATACCTCCTGACAGTACAAACACAGCCTGCATACCTCCCTCAGTACAAACACAGCCTGCATACCTCCTAACAGTACAAACACAACCTGCTTACCTCCCTCAGTACAAACACAGCCTGCATACCTCCTGACAGTACAAACACAACCTGCATATCTTCTGACAATACAAACACATCCTGCATACCTCCTGACAGTACAAACACAACCTGCATACAGTCCAACAGTACAAACACAACCTGTATACCTCCTGATAGTACAAACACAACCTGCATACCTCCTGATAGTACAAACACAGCCTGCATACCTCCTGATAGTACAAACACAACCTGCATACCTCCTGACAGTACAAACACAACCTGCATACCTCCTGATAGTACAAACACAACCTGCATATCTCCTGATAGTACTAACACAACCTGTATATCTCCTGACAGTACAAAAACAACCTGCATACCTCCTGATATCTCCAACCCTAATGGACATGCGAGCTATCCCGGCAGCACACACCTCATCGTGCTCTCGCTCAGCCTCAATCTGTGTGATTCCCTTTTCAAAATGTGTCAGAGCACTGAGGTAGTCTCCGGTAAACTCCAACTGCTGGGCATACTCCCGAGAGATGTAGGGGATCTGTTCAGGTGCCAGAGCTTTAGCCAACTGTAAGGCACTGTCCCAGTGCAGTAGGTCTCGTCTCATCTTGAAGATACATTATCAAGTCAGAAACATGACACATTATTAGATACATTATTAAGTCAGAAACAGATACATGATAAGATACATTATTGAGACAGAAACATGATACATTATATCAGTGTTTCCAAACGTGGGGCCCACGCCCCACAGGGGGGCAATTTGACTGTTAAGGGGGGCAATTCGAAAATGGAAGAAATCGGCTGAATATAACAAAACGGGGAGACTTGAGACTGAAGTTAACTAAATTGGAACCTGACATAAGATCTCTTTGCAGCAAGCATCAAGCGCAAGGATCTCACTAAATTTAAATAATAAATAATTACTAATAATTAAAATAATATAGAAAAATCTTTCATTAAAATTATTTTGTACTTGAATTTCAGTTCTCCATTATATGTTTTGAAAATTTACTTACTGTGTTTGCTCAATAATTACCTAGTGATTTCTTCCTAAAACCTATCATTCAAGTTTCTTTAGTGAACATTTCAATTTTTGAATATTAAAAATAATGTATATGTTGAGGGGGGGGGGGGGGGGGGCATGGGGCGGGGGAGGGGGGCAATATGAATTTTAGAAAGGCTTAAGTGGGGCATGGTACAAAAAAGGTTGGGAAACACTGCATTATATGGTACATTAGGTAGCTAGAAACACGAGACATTATATGGTACATTTTGTTTTTGCATATCCTTTTTTACAGGACATCGCAGCCAACACCAGCATTTCTGCCGTTGTGATCTCTTGGCAAGTTTACGTTCAGTAGTTTGCCATTACTTTCTGAACCACCGGCACCGATACCAATGCAAAACCAACGCAACGCGGTCTGCTCACAAATCACGCGCAGCTGTGTTTTGAACACGGGTATTTGGGATTACGAACTGCGTCCGTAAGCCCTTCACCACAGAGACTGGCTATGGTACATTATGTAGCCAGAAACATGATAAATGATAAGGTACATTAAGTAGCCAGAAACATGATACATGATAAGGTACATTAATGAAACAAAAACATGATGATACACTATAATGTACATTCAGTAGCCAGAAACATTATACACGATAAGATAAATTAGGGAGTCAGACACAAGATACATATAAGATATATTTTAAAATACTATATTAAAGAAGGTAAAATAATGGACAAAGAATGGATTTGTGGCAGGTAAAGGCACAAACAACACCATACACATCTTGAGAACTTTAACAAAAAGGAATCATTGAAATGAACAAAGATCTGTATTTGTGCTTTATTTACTTCACTAAGGCTTTTGATAAGGTGAAACATTGTGATTAGAATGTTTGAGATTTTCGGCATTGATAACAATCTGAGAATAATACTGAGCATGATTTGGCAACAGAGAACAGCCATAAGAATTGACAACCAATTGGGAACTTTGCAACATATTGAAAAGGATGTTGGGCAGGGTTGTGTATTATCACCTGATCTGTTCACTTTACACAGTGAAATAACAGTCAGATCCATAAAAGACATGTCTAGCTAGCATTTTAACTACCCAGTGTGGGATGCAGAGTTGCTAGCCAGCCAGATGACTGGACAAACTACCCCCATGCTGCATCTTAGCCACAGACAAGAGCCAGCACATTAGGCAGCCAGAAACATTAATATACATAAGATATGTTAGGGAGCATGCTGTTATACATGATAACACATTGTCATATATCTCCACTAGTTTCATGTTAATGAGCTGGTAGGTATGACAACAGAAGCTCTTAAGCTTGTTCTATCCGGAAGACACACTTCTAATATATAACTAAACAGAAGAAATCCTGTCAAGTAACAAAGAGATCAACAAAAGAACACATTCATTGACAATCCATAGAGAAAGTGTCACTGAATACACATAGAGGACTGACATACATCATTGGTAAAGCAAGACGCTCTAAGAAGTGCTCCAAATCCAGCCCAAAGGCTGATGAAGATAAACAAAGAATATCACAAATTCTAATATATTTGATATTTTTGTACAGGTAGTTTGCATGGTTATGTGACACAGGTAACAGGGATTTCACAAGTTTGCAAAAGGGCTCAAAGAATCAGATTCATTGGAAGAAATAATGCTACCACCTGCTGAGATTGTGCAGTCAGTCTTAGCAAAGAAGCATGCTAACCACTACTATTGTAAACATGTTCAATATTTACTCTTCAATCTGAGAACAAACACTGAACAATTACACAACTGAGACTGACCTCCAGAGCTGCCAAAGGGTTCTGGGAGGCTAGAAACAGGTCCTGGGCCAGATTAAACTCTCCAAGGAACATGGCTATGTAGCCACATAAGAGATTCTTGTCTTCTGTTCCCTGTGTTGGTGAAGCAAGCAGAGAAATAGATCCAACATTTATCATTTCATTTGGGTTATAAATATGTTTACTCTGTGTACAATGCCTGCCTGCTGGCCCGGTGGTCATGTGATTAAATCCCCTTCGAAACAGAACTTTTTAAAACTGATGTGGGCTCCTTGGTCAACCCAGAATTAAATGAGTACCAGGAAATATCCTAGAAAATAAAAGGCGGCTAGTGTGATAATGACCACATCATGACAGTAGTCAAGCAACACACTCATTTCCAGCAAGCCTGTGTGGGGAGTGCAAGTCCTGGGTGCAGATTGTCCACCATCATTCTGGAAATTGCTGTGATTCTCTTGCAGTCTCGCAGCATGCAAATGTGAGTCCATGACAGACTTCATCAAAGTGGAGATCACAGTTGATCCTCCCTTCATTTGCCAGACTAGTGTCTGCCCAGAATGCTGCATGTGGAGGTGAAGAGTGGTCTTGGGCAGTGTAAACCCAGAGTCTGGCATGTCTGCATCTTTACATCCCACATCGGATATTTAAAATGCTAGCTAGTTTAATATGCATGACTACCGCAGCCAGTTCAGGCATCAAATTGTAAAACAAGTGCCAGAATTTTCCCATAAGAACACTGGGAAGGAAAGGCACTATTAGTGATTAAAGTTGATCATCATCACACTTCGGACAGGTCCAAAGGTGCTGTGATCTCCTCCTTAACATCTCTGCCAGTGTAAACTGATTATACCATCTCTGTGTTGGTTAATCAAATGTCTGGTGCTCTTGAGAAAATGTTCCTGCCTGGTGGTTCTCCACTTCACTCCCGTGTCCCAGACTGTGGACAAGGAAGCAGATTCCCAAGGTTCCTTACATCTGTTTGTCCAGCACCTCTTAAGGCACTGATGATATCTGGTCCATCCACTCATCTTCCCACCACAATCATCGCACTGAGGAAAGGAACTAGTCACTCACTTTATAAAAATATGTGACCTGGTATATATGTGAATCTTCAGCAACTGGCAATGGGATGACCCTTACTTGTCACCAACAAAGATGTTCATATTAATCTAGCAGGACACAAGCTACTGAAATCATTGACAACTGACGCTAGACAGACAACTTCCAACACACACAGCAGCTAACCTTTATTTGCTTCAGTGAAGACACCATCCCTACATCACCGATCTCTCTGTACACTCTGATGGCTGAAAGATGAAGTCAACAAACACAATCAGGAATGACTCACGACAACATACAGGATTTACAGAGCTCAGCTCAGATGAACTGGTTATGTTGGTCTCACATTAATAGAGCAGCTACCCAAAGAAAATGTTCTATAGTGAGCTTCTCTCAGGTCAGTTAGCATGCTTCTTCTTCTGTTGTCCTCTATGCCCCTTGGAGCATTGACCCACAACCAACTCACTGCAAGCCCTCCTGTCCTTAGCTATCAAGCCTTCCTGTCCTTAGCTATCCCATGTAACACTGTCCATGTCCTCAACCAACTCACTGCAAGCCCTCCTGTCCTTAGCTATCCCATGTAACACTGTCCATGTCCTCAACCAACTCATTGCAAGCCTTCCTATCCTTAGCTATCCCATGCAGCTCCGTCCATGTCCTCAACCAACTCATTGCAAGCCCTCCTGTCCTTAGCTATCCCATGTAACACTGTCCATGTCCTCAACCAACTCATTGCAAGCCTTCCTATCCTTAGCTATCCCATGCAGCTCCGTCCATGTCCTCAACCAACTCATTGCAAGCCTTCCTATCCTTAGCTATCCCATGCAGCTCCGTCCATGTCCTCAACCAACTCACTGCAAGCCCTCCTGTCCTTAGCTATCCCATGTAACACTGTCCATGTCCTCAACCAACTCACTGCAAGCCCTCCTGTCCTTAGCTATCCCATGTAACACTGTCCATGTCCTCAACCAACTCACTGCAAGCCCTCCTGTCCTTAGCTATCCCATGTAACACTGTCCATGTCCTCAACCAACTCATTGCAAGCCTTCCTATCCTTAGCTATCCCATGCAGCTCCGTCCATGTCCTCAACCAACTCATTGCAAGCCCTCCTGTCCTTAGCTATCCCATGTAACACTGTCCATGTCCTCAACCAACTCATTGCAAGCCTTCCTATCCTTAGCTATCCCATGCAGCTCCGTCCATGTCCTCAACCAACTCATTGCAAGCCTTCCTATCCTTAGCTATCCCATGCAGCTCCGTCCATGTCCTCAACCAACTCACTGCAAGCCCTCCTGTCCTTAGCTATCCCATGTAACACTGTCCATGTCCTCAACCAACTCATTGCAAGCCTTCCTATCCTTAGCTATCCCATGCAGCTCCGTCCATGTCCTCAACCAACTCATTGCAAGCCTTCCTATCCTTAGCTATCCCATGCAGCTCCGTCCATGTCCTCAACCAACTCATTGCAAGCCTTCCTGTCCTTAGCTATCCCATGTAACACTGTCCATGTCCTCAACCAACTCATTGCAAGCCTTCCTGTCCTTAGCTATCCCATGTAACACTGTCCATGTCCTCAACCAACTCATTGCAAGCCTTCCTGTCCTTAGCTATCCCAAGTAACACTGTTCATGTCCTCAACCAACTCATTGCAAGCCTTCCTATCCTTAGCTATCCCATGCAGCTCCGTCCATGTCCTCAACCAACTCACTGCAAGCCTTCCTGTCCTTAGCTATCCCATGTAACACTGTCCATGTCCTCAACCAACTCACTGCAAGTCCTCCTGTCCTTAGCTATCCCATGTAACACTGTCCATGTCCTCAACCAACTCACTGCAAGCCTTCCTGTCCTTAGCTATCCCATGTAACACTGTCCATGTCCTCAACCAACTCACTGCAAGCCCTCCTGTCCTTAGCTATCCCATGTAAAACTGTCCATGTCCTCAACCAATTCACTGCAAGCCCTCCTATCCTTAGCTATCCCATGTAACACTGTCCATGTCCTCAACCAACTCACTGCAAGCCCTCCTGTCCTTAGCTATCCCATGTAACACTGTCCATGTCCTCAACCAACTTACTGCAAGCCCTCCTATCCTTAGCTATCCCATGTAACACTGTCCATGTCCTCAACCAACTCATTGCAAGCCCTCCTATCCTTAGCTATCCCATGTAACACTGTCCATGTCCTCAACCAACTCATTGCAAGCCTTCCTGTCCTTAGCTATCCCATGTAACACTGTCCATGTCCTCAACCAACTTACTGCAAGCCCTCCTATCCTTAGCTATCCCATGTAACACTGTCCATGTCCTCAACCAACTTACTGCAAGCCCTCCTATCCTTAGCTATCCCATGTAACACTGTCCATGTCCTCAACCAACTTACTGCAAGCCCTCCTATCCTTAGCTATCCCATGTAACACTGTCCGTGTCCTCAACCAACTCACTGCAAGCCCTCCTGTCCTTAGCTATCCCATGTAACACTGTCCATGTCCTCAACCAACTTACTGCAAGCCCTCCTATCCTTAGCTATCCCATGTAACACTGTCCATGTCCTCAACCAACTTACTGCAAGCCCTCCTATCCTTAGCTATCCCATGTAACACTGTCCATGTCCTCAACCAACTTACTGCAAGCCCTCCTATCCTTAGCTATCCCATGTAACACTGTCCATGTCCTCAACCAACTTACTGCAAGCCCTCCTATCCTTAGCTATCCCATGTAACACTGTCCGTGTCCTCAACCAACTCACTGCAAGCCCTCCTGTCCTTAGCTATCCCATGTAACACTGTCCATGTCCTCAACCAACTTACTGCAAGCCCTCCTATCCTTAGCTATCCCATGTAACACTGTCCGTGTCCTCAACGAACTCACTGCAAGCCCTCCTGTCCTTAGCTATCCCATGTAACACTGTCCATGTCCTCAACCAACTCACTGCAAGCCCTCCTATCCTTAGCCATCCCATGTAACACTGTCCATGTCCTCAACCAACTTACTGCAAGCCCTCCTATCCTTAGCTATCCCATGTAACACTGTCCATGTCCTCAACCAACTTACTGCAAGCCCTCCTATCCTTAGCTATCCCATGTAACACTGTCCATGTCCTCAACCAACTTACTGCAAGCCCTCCTATCCTTAGCTATCCCATGTAACACTGTCCATGTCCTCAACCAACTTACTGCAAGCCCTCCTATCCTTAGCTATCCCATGTAACACTGTCCGTGTCCTCAACCAACTCACTGCAAGCCCTCCTGTCCTTAGCTATCCCATGTAACACTGTCCATGTCCTCAACCAACTTACTGCAAGCCCTCCTATCCTTAGCTATCCCATGTAACACTGTCCGTGTCCTCAACGAACTCACTGCAAGCCCTCCTGTCCTTAGCTATCCCATGTAACACTGTCCATGTCCTCAACCAACTCACTGCAAGCCCTTCTATCCTTAGCCATCCCATGTAACACTGTCCATGTCCTCAACCATCTCACCCCAAGCCCTCCTGTCCTTAGCTATCACATGTAGCTCCGCCCATGTCCTCCCCACATTAATCATGTATGTTTCTACTTCTCCTCTTTGTGTGTTCAGGTCTCCCTCTATTTATTTTCCCCTGTTGAATCCAGACAAAAGTTATTTCTAGTTATGCTATTCTCAGCTTGCCTCAATGTATGTCCCATACAGCGCCAATGTATTTTCTTCACGTTTTGGTTCACTGGTATTTGTCTAGTTCTCTCTATGAGCTCCATATTGGTAATTCTGTCATACCATGTATTCCTGTAACTTTGCACAGGTACCAATTAGTGCATGTTTATAGTTTATTTGTAATCATATTAATTGTTTCCCATATTTAAGTAAGTATATAGTGGATTGAAAAATCTAATGCAAAAACACTCTGAAAGCCTTTATGAAGAACTGTGATAATGACCTTGAAATCAAGCTAGGATAGCATTACTGACAAATGCTCTACTTGGCATAGCCACATTGTTGGCCGGCATGGCAATTATAGAATAGTATAATCAATGTCGCCATCATCATCATATGCCTTGCTGACTGGCATGGGTGATAATGGTTTTCCACATCATGCAATCTTCAACATCACGCGTCAATTCATGTGCTGACATCCCTCCATGCCATGACACAAGACCATTAAGAATGTTCTCTCGCTATTTTTATTTTCTGTATCCCTCTTACCACAAATCTGTCAAGTGGTCACAATATGTTCTAGCTTTTTTTTCCCCATAATGTGGCCAAAAAATGATGACTGCCCTCTACTGATGTTTCTGATAGGCTGTCTTTGTGTCTTAACCTCTTTCAGAATGTTTAGATAACTAATCTGGCTGTACAAGGTATTTTCAGCATTCTTCTATAAAACCATATCTATGAAGCTTCTAGGAATATTTTTGCATGTTTACTAACTGACCAGGGTTTATAGCCATATGTTAAAACTGGTTCTATGTAGCATGCAAAAATTATTTTTCTAAACTCCAATGACAATGCATAAAATGTTAGTTGTACACAATATGCAGTGCATGCTTGTCCTATTTTATTCAATGCTAGTTCTTTACTGAAGTCTTCTGGATGTCCTTGCATCACTTCTTCACCACCACAAGCTCATTCGCCTTTGAATATTTCCTTTGGAAGCTGCTCATTTTGCATGCATGCAACATGGTTGGTCCATGTCAGCTGCAGGACAGTCTTACATGGTCATCTAATGACATATATAAGGCCCAACAATAGAATCTACAGATACATGGTCATCTAATGACATATATAAGGGCCAACAATAGAATCTACAGATACATGGTCATCTAATGACATATATAAGGCCCAACAATAGAATCTACAGATACATGGTCATCTAATGACATATATAAGAACCAACAATAGAATCTACAGATACATGGTCATCTAATGACATATATAAGGCCCAACAATAGAATCTACAGATACATGGTCATCTAATGACATATATAAGAACCAACAATAGAATCTATAGATACATGGTCATCTAATGACATATATAAGGCCCAACAATAGAATCTACAGATACATGGTCATCTAATGACATATATAAGAACCAACAATAGAATCTATAGATACATGGTCATCTAATGACATATATAAGGCCCAACAATAGAATCTATAGATACATGGTCATCTAATGACATATATAAGGCCCAACAATAGAATCTATAGATACATGGTCATCTAATGACATATATAAGAACCAACAATAGAATCTATAGATACATGGTCATCTAATGACATATATAAGAACCAACAATAGAATCTATAGATACATGGTCATCTAATGACATATATAAGAACCAACAATAGAATCTATAGATACATGGTCATCTAATGACATATATAAGAACCAACAATAGAATCTATAGATACATGGTCATCTAATGACATATATAAGAACCAACAATAGAATCTACAGATACATGGTCATCTAATGACATATATAAGGCCCAACAATAGAATCTACAGATACATGGTCATCTATTGACATATATAAGGCCCAACAATAGAATCTACAGATACATGGTCATCTAATGACATATATAAGGCCCAACAATAGAATCTATAGATACATGGTCATCTAATGACATATATAAGAACCAACAATAGAATCTACAGATACATGGTCATCTAATGACATATATAAGGCCCAGCAATAGAATCTACAGATACATGGTCATCTAATGACATATATAAGAACCAACAATAGAATCTACAGATACATGGTCATCTAATGATATATATAAGGCCCAACAATAGAATCTACAGATACATGGTCATCTAATGACATATATAAGAACCAACAATAGAATCTATAGATACATGGTCATCTAATGACATATATAAGAACCAACAATAGAATCTATAGATACATGGTCATCTAATGACATATATAAGAACCAACAATAGAATCTATAGATACATGGTCATCTAATGACATATATAAGGCCCAACAATAGAATCTACAGATACATGGTCATCTAATGACATATATAAGAACCAACAATAGAATCTACAGATACATGGTCATCTAATGACATATATAAGGCCCAACAATAGAATCTACAGATACATGGTCATCTAATGACATATATAAGAACCAACAATAGAATCTACAGATACATGGTCATCTAATGACATATATAAGAACCAACAATAGAATCTACAGATACATGGTGATCACACACAGAGACACTAGAGCTCACCAAAGTCCAGCTGCATGTTTTCCAGGGCTGTCCGTCCAACTTCCCTCCACATGAGCTCACTCTTGAGAACAGAACAATACACCCAGGCATCTTTGAACCTATTGATTGTTGATTAATTCATTCAATACTAACCACATATATAGAAGGCTCTGAGAGTTCTAGATAATTATATAGTAATGTACTGGCAACAGACAGTTTCAATAAGTATCAGCAGGTTTAAAGGCCAACAATCTATTCAAACATATAGGTTTACGCTCTTTACCCAGATATTATGTTCTGTACATAGTGACAATATCATGAGACCTACAAATGACAAATTATTTAGCATACAATACTAATAATAAGAAATGAAAATAAATTACAAAACCTGACAGCTAAAGTAACAACTGAAAGTTAAAGAATTAAGAGTAAACACAAACAACAAAACTTATGGTCTTCGCTAGAAAAGAAGGCAGACTGAAAGTGCAGTGAAAGTAAGCGTTGAAATAATCAGCAAGATAAAACTATCTGGAGTCAATGGTAACAACATATAAGAAAAGAAAACAACATAGGCGTAAGAAACTGACTTATGAAAGCTCGGTGACTGGTACATTACATGTACTGTATGATGCCTTTTCAGGACTCAGTTAACCCAAATGTCTTACGCATTAGACATCAGAGTTAAAGCGCAGTCTCTCAGAGGATTCACCAACTGGCCAACCATGAACCAGCCCTTGGTCGCAATCAATTGGCTTTTCATGTGCTGTATGATTACATGGTCTTTATTACAGTATGTTTTCTTCTTCCCTACTGTGGTATTAACGTAAGTTATTTCATGCAAACTGGTGAACAAACTTGCTGCTTCACCAAAAGTGGAAGTCACACACCCTTTCTGCATAATTCCTTCATTACAGTTTGGTTGTTTTCAAGGATCACTTTCATTGTACATGGACATCTCCATAAGAGCTGTAGTCTTCCCATAGATCACACAAGGAGAATCTCAGTGCAGTGCACAAACTCTATATCACCGTTAGGGATCAAATGTGTGTATATACCTGAATCACACATCTGACAATTATTTGTTTGTGTGGGCTGCTCTTCTAATTGTGAAAGTGAGCCTGAGCAATAGCCTATTCAACCTGGTATTTTCAATGTTCATCTGCCGAGAGACTGTTAACAAGCACACAGTCTTCTAAGACTTTTTGGCCCTTGTCTGGGAAGGCTAGATGTCAATAACCTGGATCAAAGGAAGGGTGAGGTGGGGTTTTGTGGAGTGGGGATGTCATCTTCTTTCTTATTTTATAAAAACGCAGCCCTCACCCTAAAACCAACCAGACCTGCATGAGCCAGACATCGGGTAAGTTGTAAATGACGAAACTGTGTGTCTTACTATCCCTGAGGGCACAGCGCCAGTTTGCTTCTGACTATTCAGATATAAATTTATTTATAATAGTAACACAATAGCATGACAGAGAACAACAGTTATATAGTAACATGACAGAGAATAACAGTAACATAATAACAGACCAGAGAAGAACAGCAAAGTCTAAGAGAGATATGATTCTACACAATGAAACACATTTCTAACCACACCAAAAAAAACTCACCTTCTTAGTTTCATGCACTGAGTAATGGCAGTCTTTAACTGTGTGAGAATAAAAAGCAAGTAACAATCACAGAAGTAAACCAATCATTATCAGTGTGAAACATACAAGCACCAATCATGTCCATGCTACTATTTTTTTTTCTTTATTTTTTGCGCCCGCTCACTTTGAACTCAAGCGTAATCGACACACACTACTTCTAGTAGAACTGGACTGAATTTTGCGTGTGGATTAGCTTTTCATATTAACAATGTCCCTCGCCATCAGGCAAACCCACTCCGACTTCAGAGGTACTTGTAATTTACGTCCCCAAGTCAAGGACGATAGGTCAATATGTTAGTCCAACTGTCCGGTGTAGGGGGTGAACCCTTTACCTCGGCATCAGCACACGGATGTTTAAGAACAGATGCTTGCTTGCTTGTGTTCGTTGGCTTGAGCTCCAACGCAAAGTCCTGTATATCGGATGAAGGCATCCTGTTGTCCAACATCAGTGTGATGTCATACAGGACCTGAGGTTTGCGTGAGTATCCGTTGTCCCATGTCTAGCTTATTGGTGTCTTTCTAATTTGTTCATTTAACATTCCAAGATTCGCGGCCCTACAGCAAAACTGGTTCTATATAGCATTTCAGCACTCTCTTTCTTACATTCATTGATAAGTGACTTATTACATAAGATACTCTTCATTTTCTGAAATGCGGCTTTTGCCTGCCCTAGTCTGCTCTTAATCTCTGTTGTACATCTGCTATAAGTGACCCTAGGTATCCACTTGGTTAAGAAT
Source organism: Cepaea hortensis (assembly GCA_963921405.1). Taxonomy (NCBI): domain Eukaryota; kingdom Metazoa; phylum Mollusca; class Gastropoda; order Stylommatophora; family Helicidae; genus Cepaea; species Cepaea hortensis. The sequence continues at coordinate 73,515,800 of OY992879.1, forward strand.
TTCCCCTTCTATTTCTATGTCACATTTTCGTGTCACCATTTTCTTTGATATCACCATTGTTACTGTTTTCTTGTTATTCAAGGAGAGTCCTTTCTGTGCACTCTCTGTTACTACAATGTCCAACAATTGTTGTAGGTCTGTTGCATTTTCCGCCACCAATACTGTGGCATCTGCATAGCGTATATTGTTTATATTATAACCTCCGATTAGTATTCCTGGTTTCTCTTTGATCTCTCTCATTATTACTTCACTATAGAGGGAGAAGAGACCAATATAGGTTCTAATTAGCATGTTAACACATTCCCTCAACAGAAGAAGATTCACTCTATGAACCATTGAGAGAACCAAAAATGACAGTTAAATTCATACAAGAGACAACATTTCAGTGAAAGACAAATTTCAAGCAAACAAATGAAGAAGAAAAACATATTTCCTCAACAATGGAAGATAAAGTCTATGGACCACTGAGAGAACAAAAAAAGACAGTTAAATTCATACAAGCGACAACATTGCAGTTATAGACAAATTCCATGCAAACAAAAGAAGAAGAAGAAACACATTTCCTCACTACAACTGCCAGCTTGTTATTGGTGAAGCAATGAATGCCTAGGGAACAGTGGTAGTGTCATGGCTAAGCACTTGCCTGGTGGTCACGGGTTACATTAACAGCTGGGTACCAAGAATATCTTGGGAAGTAAAAGTGGTTGAGATGATACTGACATCACCCACTGTATGCCATTTGGTCTATTATAATACAGGTCTATCACCATACGCCTCATGAACCTTACAGCGTGTAAAAAGAGTCCTGCATTTAATTACCAGCAATGTCAGTTACCGAACTTTGTGAGTATGGGGGAGAAAGCTGGGAGCCTTTTTCCCAGGAGATCTTTAGCGATCATCCAATCACTTCCGGCTTTTACCCACGTCTGCTTTTGATTTGATGTATTCGAAAACCACACGTCAAAGATCTGGGGAAAGAACTCTAATAAATGCGACAGTGACCTGAGCAAACGATTGTCGCTGAGAACTTTCTTCTCTTGAATTTATTTAAGTTTATTTATGAAAGGTAAGCTAATTTTTCTTATAACTCCTGTAATTTTAAACAACCTTGACTTTTTGTTGCATTTTTTAATTCTCCATTCAATTTTACATATATGTGAAGAGTTTTAACAATCATGGCTTCCAAAAGCATTCAGAAAAAAAATGTTTACCGTGGCCGAGGGGTTAGCAGCTTTCTCCGCTAACCCCGAATACTCTCGTCACGTGACTCGACGAGAATTAGCAGTGGTTCAAATCGCAAAAGTGACTTATGAGATTATGGAGCCGGTCGCTCAGAAAGTCGTGGCGTGCTGATGAGCGTAATCTAGCCTAGGAATCAACATACAGCTGAAAGATGCTGGTGTTGACCGCAATATCCTGAAACAGGATGGAAACGCGGGGAAAAAAAAAAAAAAAAAATGAAAATGAGATATGGCAGTCATAACACAAAATTCAAAATGGTGGCACTCATACTATAGCGGAGTATAGTGGACCTGTATTTATTTACAATTAGAACTGGTAATTCAACTACTAAAACTAACTGATTGCCTGCAAAACAAAAAAGTGGTCCTGACCAAATAGAAATTCATGGCAGAAAATGGGAAGTAGGGGTGTGTAACAATAATGTTGTGAAAATGGTTAAAATTGTAGCAGATACACTGCATGATATATAAAATTAAAGGAGATTGCACAGGGAACACGATAGTGTTAATAATTAATTCATAGGTTAGAAATATTATGACAATAATGAGAGGTTTAGTAATAACTATTTAAACTAAAGGGGTGACAGTTATGACAAATTTCCACTTACCGAGGCGTTATTCTGTATCCGCTGCAGCTAATCCAGCTAAATTTACTGAATAATGTTAAATACACCACTTTTGTTCAATAATATCAAAAGAACTGCACCACAACACCAATAAAACACAATTAAAACATAATATTTTGAAGCACATAATTTTCACACAAAATGGAAAATGTCCGGGACACACTAGGCAGATTGTACGGAGATTGTACTGAGAAACAATATAAACACTATTTTCTATTTAGTTATAATTATTATTCTTTTAAATTTAATTATTTAAATACTCCTTAAAGACTTTGTGATAGGCAAAGCAAATTTAGTGGCACAAGTGTAGCCCATTAGCGCAAGCATAAGTCGGCATGTGCCATCATATTATGAGGAACTTTCACTCTTAGTTTTCTTTTTAAATTATGACCGTCTTCTAAATAATTAACTGAAAACTGCAGTGGTATTTATTAGTTTTAGAATCTTTCACAAAGTCCTTTAAATCACAATAACTATAATATACAATTTTATTAAAATATATAAGGTCCAGAACTAGAAGGTGTTGTCATTTTGAAGTTCAAATCACAACAATCATTTCGAATCACAACAAACTCGTTTTTCTTTAAAAACAAATGGATGCTAATGCTTTGTTTCACACTGCAAAATCTTTCTGTCTCAATTTTAAGTTAATGAAGCACTAAAAATTGCGGAAACATAAGAGAACGGGAACAAATAACGCACTATCTATACCGAACTGACCTATCGATTCGCGGGTGCCAAAACCCTTCCATGGAACTAACTTATCGGTCTGCGACAGAGAATCAGTTAAACAGAATACAAGTTTCATTTGTAGCAGTAATTTATCTGTGTACTTGTATAATTAAATAAACAAGCCACAGTAATAGAAAGCAAAATTTTTTGTTCTTAGCTCCCTTTCCTACTGAGCCGCGATCAGCTGTGTTAATTTTACTTAGATTCCTTTGCACTTCCTGGTTGTAGATCATGACACACAATTATTAATAACTCCTCTTAGAATTGACGTAGTCTTCATTGATATATCATTGGATTCATTTTGTCAAGTTATATCCAACGGTGATGTTTTCATAATTAAAAATCCAATTTTAAAATATTGTCAATATATGCTAGAATTACTTTACCAATGAAAACCTAAGAATTCACTAAACTTGCTGATTTGATGGCCCTTAAATACAACCCAATGAAGGTAATGATATCAACAGGCTTTTATGCAGTCAGAATTACTTACGTCACTGTGTGATATGCTGGCCGGATCGTCACTAAAAACATGAGAATGTGTGGCCAGAAGCAGGGTAGCCATCTTGCCACTAGGCGTCTGTAGAGTGACTTCCCCATTGTTAAGCAGAACTGGGATTTGCCCGTATGGTAGCCGGGAGGCTCCTGCAAATACCACCTGGCTGCCTGTTTGAATTGATAACATATCAAACAATGAAATAAATACAGACTGGCAGGTACAATGTGTGCAACTAGAGACAGAAAGTACCTGGAAAAAAATGTATTAACATCATGAAGAGAGTAACTGCTCATGTGTGTGTGACAGCTATGATACACATATCCATACACACCTTCAAGTCTTGTCACTATTTGGTGGACATGAAACTGTCAGATGAGATCTTATACTGTCTCATTCTTCCCACATCTTTAAAGAGGCAAAGACAATATATGAAAATGAAGCAGAAGAGAAAACTTACAGGTACACATATACTGCCCATTCACAACCAAGATTACATACAAGTCTGTATAAACAATATATGTAGAAATTAGCTCATCAAAATCTGCAAAAAGACATTTTGATTTCAGAACATGTAATCACTGAGGGGGTCTGATAGTATGCTCCATCTGCAGCAGAGTTCATGCAACAGTACTTGAATGACCAGAGTTTTCCACAGACAGAATAGAAATTACATATACTGTCCACTCACAAATAGCCAAGATTAAATATACTGTCAACTGACAAATAACCAAGATTACATATACTGTTCACTAATAAATAGCCAAAATTACATATACTATCATCTCACAAATAGCCAAGATTACATATACTGTCCACTCACAAATAGTCACGATTACATATACTGTCCACTCACAAATAGCCATGATTACATATAATTTTCACTCACAAATAGCCATAATTACATACACTGCCCACTCACAAATAGCCATGATTACATATACTGCCCACTCAAAAATAGCCATGATTACATATACTGTCCACTCACAAATAGCCACGATTACATATACTGTCCACTCACAAATAACTAACATCATAATACTGTCCACTCACAAAAACAAATATCATATGTCGCATATTGCGCCCTCAGTTCGTTACACCACTGCACATCACCACTTCAAAACACAATTTTCTACAAACGTGTCCGCACAAGAGAGCATCAGAATGTTAGGAATGTGGCATCACTGCTAATAATAGCAGAGTCACACAATGATGGACAGGTCAGGTGTTCGAATCTAGTAAACTCATTGGTTGACCTAACAAGAATAGCGTCGTCGCAAGGGCTGTTGGGAAGAAGAACGCCTTGATTTGGCACATACAGTCAGATCTTCATGGAAGCCGGTTGTGTTTTTCGTATGGAGTTTCTAGAAACTTGTATGTCCCTCGCCTGATTCATGGTGGATTGCCTCTGTATAACAGATACGTAGCTGACTTATGTGTCAGGTGAGGAAGACAGTGCTCGCAGAATATCGCTGAGATTTTGCAGATTATCTCAGAAATATTGCAGATTATCTCAGAAATATTGCAGATATATTGCCAACTTATCTCATGGAAGGACAGACTGTTGAGTGGGGAAGAAACAAACCCAGAACAAATGCCAATGATCAGCTGGAGAACTAATTAGGGATTTGTGCACTGTGTCAAGTGGTTTGTTACCCAGAATTAGTTATTAGAAAACGATTCACAGAGGAGGTGCCAACCTAATAGCTTCCCAGAGACCTTAGTGCTAAGTGTTCTAGGTAATCTTTCAAAAGCCAGCATGTCAGACCAGTCCTATCATACCTTCAACTGTAATCAAAGGAATAAATTCAACTGTACTCAGTGAACTTATACAACTTGAGAACAATCACATTTAATTAATTGAGAACAATTATTAGAACAACCTCAATTCTTATTTGGTGTAGAGACTGTTTAATTTTACCAGCGTTTTCACAATTCCATGGAAACTCACATAATATCTTGTGTAACTCAGAGACAATTTAGGAAGAACTTGTGGTTAGGCACAGTGGCTAACTGAATGAAATCATTTGTGGATCTACTGGGAGTTAAATGTTCCATATTGGACATATTGACATTATCTCGTGATTTAATGATTGAATTTCATGTATTCAGATTTGCTTCACTGGCTTTATTTCCACAGCATTTTATTCAATAAACAGATTTTACTTTTACTTCCTTCTTTTTGTCGGGTACATTGTGATGTGACAAAACTTTTATTTATGTGTTTAGTTAACTTTACTACATCACATATTTGTAGAATTTGGAACGATAGGTGGCTGGGTAACCATGAATAGACAGCAACGTCCTGTTCTATTATAAACTCCCAGGTTCCAGATTACTCATAAAAGAGAACTTAAAATTATATAAATTTTCTTGTACTCATTTCACCTATAAGGGAAAATGGATACAGGTGGGGGTTCATGAGCTGAATAAGTATCTCTTTTAGGGAAGGCAAAGTTTGGAGGGAAGTCATTAAAATTCCTGGGAAACCCCTAGATTTCCTGAGCTAATATGGGGCACTTTGGCTTCCAAAGATCCATCCCCTCCAGACGAAATTAGTCCCATCCTTTTAGCTTAACTTCATTACGAGGTAGGCCAAGGTGGGTACTGCCTTCTACTCCCAACATACCACACATAGCTGCTGCCATGCCACAAACCTTATCACAAAAATAACCAAGCTTTATCCTGTAATAAAGATGACACTAACACTCATCATCATCATTATGTACCATGTCAATCAGCACTGTCAATCATGTCCACATGAACCATGAAGACAGGATGACAGAGTGGCACAGAAGACAATAAATGATCAAACTGATCAAGAACACAGAGTATAAAGGATACCAACAATTTATGGGATTACTGTCAACAACTAGTCAAAGAATTAATCAAAGAACCTCATTCATATAAAAAAAACTGGGTTACTGAGTAAAATATTAAATCCATCTAGCATATCCTTACCTTTAACTGAATCCTGGCAATAAACAAACGTGTACATCTTCTCCATGTCATACGCCAAGAAAACAGTCTACAAATACACAAATAAAAACACTGAGTCGCTGCGGAAGTCTGTTGTCCGCAAAGTCACCTTCATCTTCGTCCCGGGACATGCGGGAGTCGAGGGAAATGAACGAGCTGATAAATTGGCTGGCTCTGCACCCCCTGTAGATGGCCAGCCCATGGATCGTGCCGATGTTATTAACGCCCTTAAAGATATGGCGAGAACAGAGGATTTTGACGCCAGTGATTCCACATCGCTTTCCAGGATGAAAGACCTGGGAGTAAGAATCGGCACAGCCAGACGCGAGAGGTACATCGGGAAAACAAAGCGCCTCGTCAACCAACACAGAACTGGCACTATTAGCCACCGGACGCTGATGCATATGCTGGGGGGAGGATCTGAGCACCTATGGACATGTCCGGAGTGCAACGAAGATACCCCAACTGATAACTAACTAACTAACTACAAATAAAAACATTTTACAACCAGTCTAGAAAGAACCGCAGTGGCAGGCCAGCCTGGCATCTCACAGATATGATGCTCAGCCCATATTATTTATGGATATGTCACATAAAACATTCCCGTTTCATATAAAATGAATTACAACATCAAAGCAATGACAGAAGATGCAGCTGATTTGATTTCTTCTTCTACTTCTTATAATCCATGCAACCTGGTGTTGGTGATCATGTCTGTCCATAGCCTTTTGCTTCATGTACTGCCAATCAATTCTGAAATTGATGTTCCTCCATTACATGATGTCAAAATGTTCATCATCTTGGTTTGCCCCATGCTTCTCTCCCCCTCTATCTTGCCCATTGTCAAGATATTCTCCAGCTTTTCCCTTCTCATGACATGCAGACTCTTCTTCTGATGTGAATAACCAGCTCTCTTAGAGAGTTCATTGCTTTCAAGATATCTTCATTACTCTTTCTATCCATTCATGGGATTCTCATCTTTCTTCTATAAAACCACATCTCCAATTCTTTACATGTCTGCTAATTGTCCATGATTTTCTTCCACACATCAGGATTGGATCAATTTATTACTTAAGAACTTTGATTTCAACTGTACAATATCACACAGACTTGTGATTTCAACTGCACAATATCACATAGACTTGTGATTTCAACTGTACAATATCACATTAGAGTCTAAACGAAATCTATAGGGAACATAACATGAAAATTAGCACAAGCAAAACAGAGATAATGACTAATAATATAATCAGAAAAATAAGATCAGAAATGAAGAAATCAGGACTAAAGTGGGGGTTAAAGCAGCACTAGATTTTATTAGAAAGCAGCAAGTCAAATGGTTTGGCCATGCAAGTAGGTTACCATTCAACAGCATACCACAACAAGCAATGATGTACAGACCAGATGGAAACAGAGGAAGAGGCCGACCACGTAAACGTTGGACGGAGGGAATAGCAGTCCATGGGAATGTCAATACATGAAGCCCATAATCAGGCACTCTCATGATGTTTATACTTCACTTCAATACCGCAAGGTACAAGAGGAACATGATGAGATGATGAGATGAATGATGAAGCCAATATGTCACCTTATCCGGCAGCCAGTTTTCCCAGAGGACACCCTGAGTTGTTGCAGAAAAGTCACCAATACTTATCACAGTGTCATCAGCCTACAGAAACAAGTAATACCAGAAACTCAAACCAATGTATTCCATTAGTGAATTTAAATACAACAATGTCCACATTTGGATAGTATCAGTGACTGTGTGTTATTATCATCATCACCAAGTGCCATGCTGGTAAGCGTGGGCGGTCATGTTTTGCCATCTCACTCAATCACCAGAGTCATAGATCAGCTCAGTGTTGTTGTCTCGACCATACAACATGGCCAAGCCATCCAGGTATTTTCTTCTCTGCCCTCCCCTTGTTCTCTTCCCCTTGATCTTGCCAGTTGTTACCAAGTTCTCCAATATGTTTCTTCTCATAACATGCCCAAAAAATGTTGACTGTCTACGTCTAATTTCTCTAATCAGTTTATGGTTTTCATTTGTTTTTTGCAAGACTTGGTCACTGGTTTTTCTGTTTGTCCATGGTATTCTTTGCATTTTTCCTCAGAAACCACATTTCCACAGCCATCATATGTTTATCACCTTGTCTGCTCACTGTCTACGATTCACATCCATACAAAAGCACAGGTTCTATGTATCTCCTTAACGCTCTTTTTCTCGTTGCAAATGACATCTTTTTATTGGTCAGTAAATTTTACATCTTGCAAAAAGATGTCTTCGCACGGCAATTCTTGTTCTAATCTCTTCAAAACATCTCCAATCATATGTTATGACTGTTCCGAGACGGTGTGTTATATATTTCAGCCAAAATATGATTCAACTATTCACTTCATACGATATATAACTCTGCAGTATGCACCTGACAAAATGCAACAAAGTATGCCAGACAATAAGTTGTGCAGCCTAATGTTTGTGGCTTCTGTGTTTAGATACCAGAAATATTATCAACAATATATAAACCGACCAGTACATAGTAGATGTGAATCTAAACTACATAGCACATTTTATATTTCAATGGAAGACTTATGGTACAGACTTGATGTCAGACTGAACATTGCAGGAATTCTCCATGTGTGGTCTCTGGGAGGAGACTAAAGAGCTTATGGAGAGATCTGTGTGCAGAGAAGGCAATCCCTCATCAATAGCAAAGCAAAACACACAAAAAGATGAGAAATTTCATGATGGTTGTATGGAGAACAATATAAGACATGTCGTATGGAGAGCTGAACATTATAAGACATGTTATATGGAGAGCATCATGTTTCAGAATTTCTGCATTCACGAAGCAGATCACGCTGGTAAATACAACCCCTGCTGAGTATAAAACGACAATGTGTAATCTTTGGTATCACAAACAATAAGGTCCTCAATAAATAACTGAACTGTGTCTGTCCCAATCACACTGTACATGATCAACTAGTGCAAGTGTGTCACAATACCATCGTACGTTAGTATATCTTTTACATTTGGTATGAATAGATTAATAAAATCTGTCTAGATATTTTAACATGCAGTACAGCATATGTTGCAAATTTGAAAGTCATACATTCACACTTTTTTCTTTGGGCATCTGATCTCACAGATTCTCTTTGCATTCCCCATGCATGCTCACAAAAGGGTATCAAATGTCACTTACTGAACTGTATAAGTATCCATCACTCTGCTCATCTATAAACACAACATGTGCTCCTGTGGTGTCTGGGAACAGCTTGCGGATGCCTACACTGTGACGATGCTCAACCACAAAGCTCCAATCCTCAATAAAGAAATAGTGGATTCCTCCAAGCTAGCAGAGAGAAATAAAGGGTATATAAATTTTAAGACAAAACAGAATAAATGGGAAGACAAAAACTGTCCTATGAAATAATACATTTCTCCAAATCATGTCCAGACAATTTATACAATTCACATCGATTCATCACACTGTATGGCAGGGAATCATGCAACATGAAAGAACATATCAGGAAGCACCTGGCGACAGAGATATGGTTGCTGGGGTGAATGTTGTGAATATTGTAGACTGTCAGAGTAACTAATGAGTGCCTGAAAAAGGTTAGTGAAAGTAGAACATTATAAACAAAAGTCTTAAAAGTCAAGAGGAGACAAACCATGTAGTCTGCTCATGTAATGAGAAGATAGACATTGGAAAACATCATGTAAAGTGGAAATATAAGTGGTAGAAAAGGCAGGAAATAATGCTGGATGGACTGCAATATTAGTGTGGAGAATATCATCAACAGAACTCCCAGAACACTAGGGATTGAGATTCGTATGGATTTCATGAAAGCCTGTGCCAATTGGTATGGCACATGATGATGATGATGATGATGACCCATCACACTGGAATTAGAATGATTATTGGAATACAAGAAAATACTAATGGTAGAGAGGAAAAATTATGGAAAATCTTGCTGCAATTTATGACCACTGAAATCAAGCAAAAAGATGTTTCAAGGTGAACAATTAGACTGGAAGACACATCTATCAGGAGAATTATCTTAAAAATATACAAAATATATATCTACACCAACTCACTCACACATGATCTTTAAAAGTGTATATAGGACATAATCAGATGCCTATATCAGTGATTGACCCAATGAATGAATAAGGGATGAATGGGATGTAATCCTTCTTAGCCCTTTACAGGGTGGACCGGCCATATCCGTCCGATACGTTAAACGGGCAAAACGTCTCAAACCGGCCGATACTATTATGCATTGTAAAAACGCGATCTCTCGGCTTTCCGATACTTCCGACGGCTACTTTCGCTTTCGACGATAGCTTGAAAACGTGGCCGCCATTTATAAAGAGCGTACTATGAATTTGAACAGACTTTTACGGACTTTTTTTTTATAGTTTTCGGGGTTTTTACGCTGTTTTTCAAAACGGATTTCGGCGATTCTTCAAGTGATAGCCGAGATTTCGCTCTGTTCAATTTAAGTGACTTTAAAGGGCACGAATTTGACTTTTAATCGGAGCTAGATATCAGTGCAAAGCGTTACTTTGCATTAGCAGTCTGAGTCGGACTTTAAAGAAAGTGATTATGATTCTGAAAATGTGTTTGTAAATTGCCGTATAGATGACGGATAATCACAAACAACATGCCGTATTTCGTAAATATTTGTGTTCATATATGGATTACCGACAACAATCACGTGAGTAACATATTCTGCATGCTTTTCCCTTCATTGTGTTGTTTATTTAACTAAAATCGGTTGACTAACACCTTATTTGTGATGTTTTTACTAACGCGACCTGAAATTTTACCGAACCTGAAAAAAATCTTGCCCGTTCAGGGCTACAAAACGGACAAGCGTCTGCCCTGTAAAGGATTAAACCAAAAACATGTGTATCTAACCTAGGAGACTGACACCATCATATATATATATATATATATATATATATATATATATATATATATATATATATATATATATTACATAGACTAAAAGATGTACTCAATTCACTAGCTGGCTGACATCATTTATATATATATATAGACTAAAATAGGTATTCAAACTAGAAGATTTACATCATTTATTTACATAGACTGAAAGATGCACTCAGTAAACTAGCAGAATGACATCATTTATATTTATATACATAGACTACAAAGTGCACTCAGTAAACTAGCAGATTGACATCATTTATATATACATAGACTACAAAGTGCACTCAGTAAACTAGCAGGCTGACATCATTTATATATACATAGACTACAAAGTGCACTCAGTAAACTAGCAGGCTGACATCATTTATATATACATAGACTAAAAGATGCACTCAGTAAACTAGCAGGCTGACATCATTTATATATACATAGACTATAACGTGTACTCAGTAAACTAGCAGATTGACATAATTTATATATACATAGACTATAAAGTGTACTCAGTAAACTAGCAGATTGACATCATTTATATATACATAGACTACAAAGTGCACTCAGTAAACTAGCAGATTGACATCATTTATATATACATAGACTACAAAGTGCACTCAGTAAACTAGCAGGCTGACATCATTTATATATACATAGACTATAACGTGTACTCAGTAAACTAGCAGATTGACATCATTTATATATACATAGACTACAAAGTGCACTCAGTAAACTAGCAGATTGACATAATTTATATATACATAGACTATAAGGTGTACTCAGTAAACTAGCAGATTGACATCATTTATATATACATAGACTACAAAGTGCACTCAGTAAACTAGCAGATTGACATAATTTATATATACATAGACTATAAGGTGTACTCAGTAAACTAGCAGATTGACATCATTTATATATACATAGACTACAAAGTGCACTCAGTAAACTAGCAGATTGACATCATTTATATATACATAGACTACAAAGTGCACTCAGTAAACTAGCAGGCTGACATCATTTATATATACATAGACTATAACGTGTACTCAGTAAACTAGCAGATTGACATAATTTATATATACATAGACTATAAGGTGTACTCAGTAAACTAGCAGATTGACATCATTTATATATACATAGACTACAAAATGCACTCAGTAAACTAGCAGATTGACATCATTTATATATACATAGACTACAAAGTGCACTCAGTAAACTAGCAGATTGACATCATTTATATGTTGTTTGTCCATCAAGAATGATGATGACCATTTATTTCATTCAGTGGGGTTGAAGGTATGGAGCCGTGGGTTCTAAGATGGCTGATAAGGCCTATTTTGGCTCGAAATGTTCTTTGACAATGTGGGCAAAGAATGCTTGACGTTTCTGGAGGAGGATTTCCTGCAGTGGTTTTTCTGTCCTGCCTTTTCTTCACAGCTCTTACAGTCCTGGTTGCCTCACACGTGACTGCATCCTTGCGTAATGATGCACGCCACGAATTTCGGTCTCTGGCTGCATGCAGCCTCCCAGGTGTCATGATGAATTCCAAAAGCATTCAGTGAAATTTTCAGAGTGTCTTTAAAGCGTTTCCTCTGACCACCTTGGGAGCGTTTACCACAACGCAGTTCGCTGTAAAAAATTCGTTTAGGGAGCCAGTGATCTGGCATGTACTCAGTAAACTAGCAGATTGACATCATTTATATATACATAGACTATAAGGTGTACTCAGTAAACTAGCAAATTGACATCATTTATATATACATAGACTACAAAGTGCACTCAGTAAACTAGCAGGCTGACATCATTTATATATACATAGACTACAAAGTGCACTCAGTAAACTAGCAGATTGACATCATTTATATATACATAGACTACAAAGTGCACTCAGTAAACTAGCAGGCTGACATCATTTATATATACATAGACTACAAAGTGCACTCAGTAAACTAGCAGGCTGACATCATTTATATATACATAGACTACAAAGTGCACTCAGTAAACTAGCAGAGTGACATCATTTATATATACATAGACTACAAAGTGCACTCAGTAAACTAGCAGAGTGACATCATTTATATATACATAGACTACAAAGTGCACTCAGTAAACTAGCAGGCTGACATCATTTATATATAAATAGACTACAAAGTGCACTCAGTAAACTAGCAGGCTGACATCATTTATATATACATAGACTACAAAATGCACTCAGTAAACTAGCAGGCTGACATCATTTATATATACATAGACTACAAAGTGCACTCAGTAAACTAGCAGATTGACATCATTTATATATACATAGACTACAAAGTGCACTCAGTAGACTAGCAGGCTGACATCATTTATATATACATAGACTACAAAGTGCACTCAGTAGACTAGCAGGCTGACATCATTTATATATATACATAGACTACAAAGTGCACTCAGTAAACTAGGAGATTGACATCATTTATATATACATAGACTACAAAGTGCACTCAGTAAACTAGCAGGCTGACATCATTTATATATACATAGACTACAAAGTGCACTCAGTAAACTAGCAGGCTGACATCATTTATATATACATAGACTACAAAATGCACTCAGTAAACTAGCAGGCTGACATCATTTATATATACATAGACTACAAAATGCACTCAGTAAACTAGCAGACTGACATCATTTATATATACATAGACTACAAAATGCACTCAGTAAACTAGCAGGCTGACATCATTTATATATACATAAACTACAAAGTGCACTCAGTAAACTAGCAGGCTGACATCATTTATATATACATAGACTACAAAGTGCTCTCAGTAAACTAGCAGAGTGACATTATTTATATATACATAGACTACAAAGTGCACTCAGTAAACTAGCAGAGTGACATCATTTATATATACATAGACTACAAAGTGCACTCAGTAAACTAGCAGAGTGACATCATTTATATATACATAGACTACAAAATGCACTCAGTAAACTAGCAGAGTGACATCATTTATATATACATAGACTACAAAGTGCACTCAGTAAACTAGCAGATTGACATCATTTATATATACATAGACTACAAAGTGCACACAGTAAACTAGCAGGCTGACATCATTTATATATACATAGACTACAAAATGCACTCAGTAAACTAGCAGACTGACATCATTTATATATACATAGACTACAAAGTGCACTCAGTAAACTAGCAGGCTGACATCATTTATATATACATAGACTACAAAGTGCACTCAGTAAACTAGCAGGCTGACATCATTTATATATACATAGACTACAAAGTGCACACAGTAAACTAGCAGGCTGACATCATTTATATATACATAGACTACAAAATGCACTCAGTAAACTAGCAGACTGACATCATTTATATATACATAGACTACAAAATGCACTCAGTAAACTAGCAGGCTGACATCATTTATATATACATAGACTACAAAGTGCACTCAGTAAACTAGCAGGCTGACATCATTTATATATACATAGACTACAAAGTGCTCTCAGTAAACTAGCAGAGTGACATTATTTATATATACATAGACTACAAAGTGCACTCAGTAAACTAGCAGAGTGACATCATTTATATATACATAGACTACAAAGTGCACTCAGTAAACTAGCAGGCTGACATCATTTATATATACATAGACTACAAAGTGCACTCAGTAAACTAGCAGGCTGACATCATTTATATATACATAGACTACAAAGTGCACTCAGTAAACTAGCAGATTGACATCATTTATATATACATAGACTACAAAGTGCACTCAGTAAACTAGCAGGCTGACATCATTTATATATACATAGACTATAACGTGTACTCAGTAAACTAGCAGATTGACATCATTTATATATACATAGACTACAAAGTGCACTCAGTAAACTAGCAGATTGACATAATTTATATATACATAGACTATAAGGTGTACTCAGTAAACTAGCAGATTGACATCATTTATATATACATAGACTACAAAGTGCACTCAGTAAACTAGCAGATTGACATAATTTATATATACATAGACTATAAGGTGTACTCAGTAAACTAGCAGATTGACATCATTTATATATACATAGACTACAAAGTGCACTCAGTAAACTAGCAGATTGACATCATTTATATATACATAGACTACAAAGTGCACTCAGTAAACTAGCAGGCTGACATCATTTATATATACATAGACTATAACGTGTACTCAGTAAACTAGCAGATTGACATAATTTATATATACATAGACTATAAGGTGTACTCAGTAAACTAGCAGATTGACATCATTTATATATACATAGACTACAAAATGCACTCAGTAAACTAGCAGATTGACATCATTTATATATACATAGACTACAAAGTGCACTCAGTAAACTAGCAGATTGACATCATTTATATGTTGTTTGTCCATCAAGAATGATGATGACCATTTATTTCATTCAGTGGGGTTGAAGGTATGGAGCCGTGGGTTCTAAGATGACTGATAAGGCCTATTTTGGCTCGAAATGTTCTTTGACAATGTGGGCAAAGAATGCTTGACGTTTCTGGAGGAGGATTTCCTGCAGTGGTTTTTCTGTCCTGCCTTTTCTTCACAGCTCTTACAGTCCTGGTTGCCTCACACGTGACTGCATCCTTGCGTAATGATGCACGCCACGAATTTCGGTCTCTGGCTGCATGCAGCCTCCCAGGTGTCATGATGAATTCCAAAAGCATTCAGTGAAATTTTCAGAGTGTCTTTAAAGCGTTTCCTCTGACCACCTTGGGAGCGTTTACCACAACGCAGTTCGCTGTAAAAAATTCGTTTAGGGAGCCAGTGATCTGGCATGTACTCAGTAAACTAGCAGATTGACATCATTTATATATACATAGACTATAAGGTGTACTCAGTAAACTAGCAAATTGACATCATTTATATATACATAGACTACAAAGTGCACTCAGTAAACTAGCAGGCTGACATCATTTATATATACATAGACTACAAAGTGCACTCAGTAAACTAGCAGATTGACATCATTTATATATACATAGACTACAAAGTGCACTCAGTAAACTAGCAGGCTGACATCATTTATATATACATAGACTACAAAGTGCACTCAGTAAACTAGCAGGCTGACATCATTTATATATACATAGACTACAAAGTGCACTCAGTAAACTAGCAGAGTGACATCATTTATATATACATAGACTACAAAGTGCACTCAGTAAACTAGCAGAGTGACATCATTTATATATACATAGACTACAAAGTGCACTCAGTAAACTAGCAGGCTGACATCATTTATATATAAATAGACTACAAAGTGCACTCAGTAAACTAGCAGGCTGACATCATTTATATATACATAGACTACAAAATGCACTCAGTAAACTAGCAGGCTGACATCATTTATATATACATAGACTACAAAGTGCACTCAGTAAACTAGCAGATTGACATCATTTATATATACATAGACTACAAAGTGCACTCAGTAGACTAGCAGGCTGACATCATTTATATATACATAGACTACAAAGTGCACTCAGTAGACTAGCAGGCTGACATCATTTATATATATACATAGACTACAAAGTGCACTCAGTAAACTAGGAGATTGACATCATTTATATATACATAGACTACAAAGTGCACTCAGTAAACTAGCAGGCTGACATCATTTATATATACATAGACTACAAAGTGCACTCAGTAAACTAGCAGGCTGACATCATTTATATATACATAGACTACAAAATGCACTCAGTAAACTAGCAGGCTGACATCATTTATATATACATAGACTACAAAATGCACTCAGTAAACTAGCAGACTGACATCATTTATATATACATAGACTACAAAATGCACTCAGTAAACTAGCAGGCTGACATCATTTATATATACATAAACTACAAAGTGCACTCAGTAAACTAGCAGGCTGACATCATTTATATATACATAGACTACAAAGTGCTCTCAGTAAACTAGCAGAGTGACATTATTTATATATACATAGACTACAAAGTGCACTCAGTAAACTAGCAGAGTGACATCATTTATATATACATAGACTACAAAGTGCACTCAGTAAACTAGCAGAGTGACATCATTTATATATACATAGACTACAAAATGCACTCAGTAAACTAGCAGAGTGACATCATTTATATATACATAGACTACAAAGTGCACTCAGTAAACTAGCAGATTGACATCATTTATATATACATAGACTACAAAGTGCACACAGTAAACTAGCAGGCTGACATCATTTATATATACATAGACTACAAAATGCACTCAGTAAACTAGCAGACTGACATCATTTATATATACATAGACTACAAAGTGCACTCAGTAAACTAGCAGGCTGACATCATTTATATATACATAGACTACAAAGTGCACTCAGTAAACTAGCAGGCTGACATCATTTATATATACATAGACTACAAAGTGCACACAGTAAACTAGCAGGCTGACATCATTTATATATACATAGACTACAAAATGCACTCAGTAAACTAGCAGACTGACATCATTTATATATACATAGACTACAAAATGCACTCAGTAAACTAGCAGGCTGACATCATTTATATATACACAGACTACAAAGTGCACTCAGTAAACTAGCAGGCTGACATCATTTATATATACATAGACTACAAAGTGCTCTCAGTAAACTAGCAGAGTGACATTATTTATATATACATAGACTACAAAGTGCACTCAGTAAACTAGCAGAGTGACATCATTTATATATACATAGACTACAAAGTGCACTCAGTAAACTAGCAGAGTGACATCATTTATATATACATAGACTACAAAATGCACTCAGTAAACTAGCAGAGTGACATCATTTATATATACATAGACTACAAAGTGCACTCAGTAAACTAGCAGATTGACATCATTTATATATACATAGACTACAAAGTGCACTCAGTAAACTAGCAGGCTGACATCATTTATATATACATAGACTACAAAGTGCACTCAGTAAACTAGCAGGCTGACATCATTTATATATACATAGACTACAAAGTGCACTCAGTAAACTAGCAGATTGACATCATTTATATATACATAGACTACAAAGTGCACTCAGTAAACTAGCAGGCTGACATCATTTATATATACATAGACTATAACGTGTACTCAGTAAACTAGCAGATTGACATCATTTATATATACATAGACTACAAAGTGCACTCAGTAAACTAGCAGATTGACATAATTTATATATACATAGACTATAAGGTGTACTCAGTAAACTAGCAGATTGACATCATTTATATATACATAGACTACAAAGTGCACTCAGTAAACTAGCAGATTGACATAATTTATATATACATAGACTATAAGGTGTACTCAGTAAACTAGCAGATTGACATCATTTATATATACATAGACTACAAAGTGCACTCAGTAAACTAGCAGATTGACATCATTTATATATACATAGACTACAAAGTGCACTCAGTAAACTAGCAGGCTGACATCATTTATATATACATAGACTATAACGTGTACTCAGTAAACTAGCAGATTGACATAATTTATATATACATAGACTATAAGGTGTACTCAGTAAACTAGCAGATTGACATCATTTATATATACATAGACTACAAAATGCACTCAGTAAACTAGCAGATTGACATCATTTATATATACATAGACTACAAAGTGCACTCAGTAAACTAGCAGATTGACATCATTTATATGTTGTTTGTCCATCAAGAATGATGATGACCATTTATTTCATTCAGTGGGGTTGAAGGTATGGAGCCGTGGGTTCTAAGATGACTGATAAGGCCTATTTTGGCTCGAAATGTTCTTTGACAATGTGGGCAAAGAATGCTTGACGTTTCTGGAGGAGGATTTCCTGCAGTGGTTTTTCTGTCCTGCCTTTTCTTCACAGCTCTTACAGTCCTGGTTGCCTCACACGTGACTGCATCCTTGCGTAATGATGCACGCCACGAATTTCGGTCTCTGGCTGCATGCAGCCTCCCAGGTGTCATGATGAATTCCAAAAGCATTCAGTGAAATTTTCAGAGTGTCTTTAAAGCGTTTCCTCTGACCACCTTGGGAGCGTTTACCACAACGCAGTTCGCTGTAAAAAATTCGTTTAGGGAGCCAGTGATCTGGCATGTACTCAGTAAACTAGCAGATTGACATCATTTATATATACATAGACTATAAGGTGTACTCAGTAAACTAGCAAATTGACATCATTTATATATACATAGACTACAAAGTGCACTCAGTAAACTAGCAGGCTGACATC
The DNA here is from genome assembly GCA_963921405.1 of Cepaea hortensis. NCBI lineage: Eukaryota > Metazoa > Mollusca > Gastropoda > Stylommatophora > Helicidae > Cepaea > Cepaea hortensis. The sequence goes on from OY992879.1 coordinate 73,535,124, forward strand.
ATTTATATATACATAGACTACAAAGTGCACTCAGTAAACTAGCAGATTGACATCATTTATATATACATAGACTACAAAGTGCACTCAGTAAACTAGCAGGCTGACATCATTTATATATACATAGACTACAAAGTGCACTCAGTAAACTAGCAGGCTGACATCATTTATATATACATAGACTACAAAGTGCACTCAGTAAACTAGCAGAGTGACATCATTTATATATACATAGACTACAAAGTGCACTCAGTAAACTAGCAGAGTGACATCATTTATATATACATAGACTACAAAGTGCACTCAGTAAACTAGCAGGCTGACATCATTTATATATACATAGACTACAAAGTGCACTCAGTAAACTAGCAGGCTGACATCATTTATATATACATAGACTACAAAATGCACTCAGTAAACTAGCAGGCTGACATCATTTATATATACATAGACTACAAAGTGCACTCAGTAAACTAGCAGATTGACATCATTTATATATACATAGACTACAAAGTGCACTCAGTAGACTAGCAGGCTGACATCATTTATATATACATAGACTACAAAGTGCACTCAGTAGACTAGCAGGCTGATATCATTTATATATATACATAGACTACAAAGTGCACTCAGTAAACTAGGAGATTGACATCATTTATATATACATAGACTACAAAGTGCACTCAGTAAACTAGCAGGCTGACATCATTTATATATACATAGACTACAAAGTGCACTCAGTAAACTAGCAGGCTGACATCATTTATATATACATAGACTACAAAATGCACTCAGTAAACTAGCAGGCTGACATCATTTATATATACATAGACTACAAAATGCACTCAGTAAACTAGCAGACTGACATCATTTATATATACATAGACTACAAAATGCACTCAGTAAACTAGCAGGCTGACATCATTTATATATACATAGACTACAAAATGCACTCAGTAAACTAGCAGAGTGACATCATTTATATATACATAGACTACAAAGTGCACTCAGTAGACTAGCAGGCTGACATCATTTATATATATACATAGACTACAAAGTGCACTCAGTAAACTAGGAGATTGACATCATTTATATATACATAGACTACAAAGTGCACTCAGTAAACTAGCAGGCTGACATCATTTATATATACATAGACTACAAAGTGCACTCAGTAAACTAGCAGGCTGACATCATTTATATATACATAGACTACAAAATGCACTCAGTAAACTAGCAGGCTGACATCATTTATATATACATAGACTACAAAGTGCACTCAGTAAACTAGCAGAGTGACATCATTTATATATACATAGACTACAAAGTGCACTCAGTAAACTAGCAGAGTGACATCATTTATATATACATAGACTACAAAATGCACTCAGTAAACTAGCAGAGTGACATCATTTATATATACATAGACTACAAAGTGCACTCAGTAAACTAGCAGATTGACATCATTTATATATACATAGACTACAAAGTGCACTCAGTAAACTAGCAGGCTGACATCATTTATATATACATAGACTACAAAGTGTACTCAGTAAACTAGCAGGCTGACATCATTTATATATACATAGACTACAAAGTGCACTCAGTAAACTAGCAGATTGACATAATTTATATATACATAGACTACAAAGTGCACTCAGTAAACTAGCAGGCTGACATCATTTATATATACATAGACTATAACGTGTACTCAGTAAACTAGCAGATTGACATCATTTATATATACATAGACTACAAAGTGCACTCAGTAAACTAGCAGATTGACATAATTTATATATACATAGACTATAAGGTGTACTCAGTAAACTAGCAGATTGACATCATTTATATATACATAGACTACAAAGTGCACTCAGTAAACTAGCAGATTGACATAATTTATATATACATAGACTATAAGGTGTACTCAGTAAACTAGCAGATTGACATCATTTATATATACATAGACTACAAAGTGCACTCAGTAAACTAGCAGATTGACATCATTTATATATACATAGACTACAAAGTGCACTCAGTAAACTAGCAGGCTGACATCATTTATATATACATAGACTATAACGTGTACTCAGTAAACTAGCAGATTGACATAATTTATATATACATAGACTATAAGGTGTACTCAGTAAACTAGCAGATTGACATCATTTATATATACATAGACTACAAAATGCACTCAGTAAACTAGCAGATTGACATCATTTATATATACATAGACTACAAAGTGCACTCAGTAAACTAGCAGATTGACATCATTTATATGTTGTTTGTCCATCAAGAATGATGATGACCATTTATTTCATTCAGTGGGGTTGAAGGTATGGAGCCGTGGGTTCTAAGATGGCTGATAAGGCCTATTTTGGCTCGAAATGTTCTTTGACAATGTGGGCAAAGAATGCTTGACGTTTCTGGAGGAGGATTTCCTGCAGTGGTTTTTCTGTCCTGCCTTTTCTTCACAGCTCTTACAGTCCTGGTTGTCTCACACGTGACTGCATCCTTGCGTAATGATGCACGCCACGAATTTCGGTCTCTGGCTGCATGCAGCCTCCCAGGTGTCATGATGAATTCCAAAAGCATTCAGTGAAATTTTCAGAGTGTCTTTAAAGCGTTTCCTCTGACCACCTTAGGAGCGTTTACCACAACGCAGTTCGCTGTAAAAAATTCGTTTAGGGAGCCAGTGATCTGGCATGTACTCAGTAAACTAGCAGATTGACATCATTTATATATACATAGACTATAAGGTGTACTCAGTAAACTAGCAAATTGACATCATTTATATATACATAGACTACAAAGTGCACTCAGTAAACTAGCAGGCTGACATCATTTATATATACATAGACTACAAAGTGCACTCAGTAAACTAGCAGATTGACATCATTTATATATACATAGACTACAAAGTGCACTCAGTAAACTAGCAGGCTGACATCATTTATATATACATAGACTACAAAGTGCACTCAGTAAACTAGCAGGCTGACATCATTTATATATACATAGACTACAAAGTGCACTCAGTAAACTAGCAGAGTGACATCATTTATATATACATAGACTACAAAGTGCACTCAGTAAACTAGCAGAGTGACATCATTTATATATACATAGACTACAAAGTGCACTCAGTAAACTAGCAGGCTGACATCATTTATATATACATAGACTACAAAGTGCACTCAGTAAACTAGCAGGCTGACATCATTTATATATACATAGACTACAAAATGCACTCAGTAAACTAGCAGGCTGACATCATTTATATATACATAGACTACAAAGTGCACTCAGTAAACTAGCAGATTGACATCATTTATATATACATAGACTACAAAGTGCACTCAGTAGACTAGCAGGCTGACATCATTTATATATACATAGACTACAAAGTGCACTCAGTAGACTAGCAGGCTGACATCATTTATATATATACATAGACTACAAAGTGCACTCAGTAAACTAGGAGATTGACATCATTTATATATACATAGACTACAAAGTGCACTCAGTAAACTAGCAGGCTGACATCATTTATATATACATAGACTACAAAGTGCACTCAGTAAACTAGCAGGCTGACATCATTTATATATACATAGACTACAAAATGCACTCAGTAAACTAGCAGGCTGACATCATTTATATATACATAGACTACAAAATGCACTCAGTAAACTAGCAGACTGACATCATTTATATATACATAGACTACAAAATGCACTCAGTAAACTAGCAGGCTGACATCATTTATATATACATAGACTACAAAGTGCACTCAGTAAACTAGCAGGCTGACATCATTTATATATACATAGACTACAAAGTGCTCTCAGTAAACTAGCAGAGTGACATTATTTATATATACATAGACTACAAAGTGCACTCAGTAAACTAGCAGAGTGACATCATTTATATATACATAGACTACAAAGTGCACTCAGTAAACTAGCAGAGTGACATCATTTATATATACATAGACTACAAAATGCACTCAGTAAACTAGCAGAGTGACATCATTTATATATACATAGACTACAAAGTGCACTCAGTAAACTAGCAGATTGACATCATTTATATATACATAGACTACAAAGTGCACACAGTAAACTAGCAGGCTGACATCATTTATATATACATAGACTACAAAATGCACTCAGTAAACTAGCAGACTGACATCATTTATATATACATAGACTACAAAGTGCACTCAGTAAACTAGCAGGCTGACATCATTTATATATACATAGACTACAAAGTGCACTCAGTAAACTAGCAGGCTGACATCATTTATATATACATAGACTACAAAGTGCACACAGTAAACTAGCAGGCTGACATCATTTATATATACATAGACTACAAAATGCACTCAGTAAACTAGCAGACTGACATCATTTATATATACATAGACTACAAAATGCACTCAGTAAACTAGCAGGCTGACATCATTTATATATACATAGACTACAAAGTGCACTCAGTAAACTAGCAGGCTGACATCATTTATATATACATAGACTACAAAGTGCTCTCAGTAAACTAGCAGAGTGACATTATTTATATATACATAGACTACAAAGTGCACTCAGTAAACTAGCAGAGTGACATCATTTATATATACATAGACTACAAAGTGCACTCAGTAAACTAGCAGAGTGACATCATTTATATATACATAGACTACAAAGTGCACTCAGTAAACTAGCAGAGTGACATCATTTATATATACATAGACTACAAAATGCACTCAGTAAACTAGCAGAGTGACATCATTTATATATACATAGACTACAAAGTGCACTCAGTAAACTAGCAGATTGACATCATTTATATATACATAGACTACAAAGTGCACTCAGTAAACTAGCAGGCTGACATCATTTATATATACATAGACTACAAAGTGCACTCAGTAAACTAGCAGGCTGACATCATTTATATATACATAGACTACAAAGTGCACTCAGTAAACTAGCAGATTGACATCATTTATATATACATAGACTACAAAGTGCACTCAGTAAACTAGCAGGCTGACATCATTTATATATACATAGACTATAACGTGTACTCAGTAAACTAGCAGATTGACATCATTTATATATACATAGACTACAAAGTGCACTCAGTAAACTAGCAGATTGACATAATTTATATATACATAGACTATAAGGTGTACTCAGTAAACTAGCAGATTGACATCATTTATATATACATAGACTACAAAGTGCACTCAGTAAACTAGCAGATTGACATAATTTATATATACATAGACTATAAGGTGTACTCAGTAAACTAGCAGATTGACATCATTTATATATACATAGACTACAAAGTGCACTCAGTAAACTAGCAGATTGACATCATTTATATATACATAGACTACAAAGTGCACTCAGTAAACTAGCAGGCTGACATCATTTATATATACATAGACTATAACGTGTACTCAGTAAACTAGCAGATTGACATAATTTATATATACATAGACTATAAGGTGTACTCAGTAAACTAGCAGATTGACATCATTTATATATACATAGACTACAAAATGCACTCAGTAAACTAGCAGATTGACATCATTTATATATACATAGACTACAAAGTGCACTCAGTAAACTAGCAGATTGACATCATTTATATGTTGTTTGTCCATCAAGAATGATGATGACCATTTATTTCATTCAGTGGGGTTGAAGGTATGGAGCCGTGGGTTCTAAGATGACTGATAAGGCCTATTTTGGCTCGAAATGTTCTTTGACAATGTGGGCAAAGAATGCTTGACGTTTCTGGAGGAGGATTTCCTGCAGTGGTTTTTCTGTCCTGCCTTTTCTTCACAGCTCTTACAGTCCTGGTTGCCTCACACGTGACTGCATCCTTGCGTAATGATGCACGCCACGAATTTCGGTCTCTGGCTGCATGCAGCCTCCCAGGTGTCATGATGAATTCCAAAAGCATTCAGTGAAATTTTCAGAGTGTCTTTAAAGCGTTTCCTCTGACCACCTTGGGAGCGTTTACCACAACGCAGTTCGCTGTAAAAAATTCGTTTAGGGAGCCAGTGATCTGGCATGTACTCAGTAAACTAGCAGATTGACATCATTTATATATACATAGACTATAAGGTGTACTCAGTAAACTAGCAAATTGACATCATTTATATATACATAGACTACAAAGTGCACTCAGTAAACTAGCAGGCTGACATCATTTATATATACATAGACTACAAAGTGCACTCAGTAAACTAGCAGATTGACATCATTTATATATACATAGACTACAAAGTGCACTCAGTAAACTAGCAGGCTGACATCATTTATATATACATAGACTACAAAGTGCACTCAGTAAACTAGCAGGCTGACATCATTTATATATACATAGACTACAAAGTGCACTCAGTAAACTAGCAGAGTGACATCATTTATATATACATAGACTACAAAGTGCACTCAGTAAACTAGCAGAGTGACATCATTTATATATACATAGACTACAAAGTGCACTCAGTAAACTAGCAGGCTGACATCATTTATATATAAATAGACTACAAAGTGCACTCAGTAAACTAGCAGGCTGACATCATTTATATATACATAGACTACAAAATGCACTCAGTAAACTAGCAGGCTGACATCATTTATATATACATAGACTACAAAGTGCACTCAGTAAACTAGCAGATTGACATCATTTATATATACATAGACTACAAAGTGCACTCAGTAGACTAGCAGGCTGACATCATTTATATATACATAGACTACAAAGTGCACTCAGTAGACTAGCAGGCTGACATCATTTATATATATACATAGACTACAAAGTGCACTCAGTAAACTAGGAGATTGACATCATTTATATATACATAGACTACAAAGTGCACTCAGTAAACTAGCAGGCTGACATCATTTATATATACATAGACTACAAAGTGCACTCAGTAAACTAGCAGGCTGACATCATTTATATATACATAGACTACAAAATGCACTCAGTAAACTAGCAGGCTGACATCATTTATATATACATAGACTACAAAATGCACTCAGTAAACTAGCAGACTGACATCATTTATATATACATAGACTACAAAATGCACTCAGTAAACTAGCAGGCTGACATCATTTATATATACATAAACTACAAAGTGCACTCAGTAAACTAGCAGGCTGACATCATTTATATATACATAGACTACAAAGTGCTCTCAGTAAACTAGCAGAGTGACATTATTTATATATACATAGACTACAAAGTGCACTCAGTAAACTAGCAGAGTGACATCATTTATATATACATAGACTACAAAGTGCACTCAGTAAACTAGCAGAGTGACATCATTTATATATACATAGACTACAAAATGCACTCAGTAAACTAGCAGAGTGACATCATTTATATATACATAGACTACAAAGTGCACTCAGTAAACTAGCAGATTGACATCATTTATATATACATAGACTACAAAGTGCACACAGTAAACTAGCAGGCTGACATCATTTATATATACATAGACTACAAAATGCACTCAGTAAACTAGCAGACTGACATCATTTATATATACATAGACTACAAAGTGCACTCAGTAAACTAGCAGGCTGACATCATTTATATATACATAGACTACAAAGTGCACTCAGTAAACTAGCAGGCTGACATCATTTATATATACATAGACTACAAAGTGCACACAGTAAACTAGCAGGCTGACATCATTTATATATACATAGACTACAAAATGCACTCAGTAAACTAGCAGACTGACATCATTTATATATACATAGACTACAAAATGCACTCAGTAAACTAGCAGGCTGACATCATTTATATATACATAGACTACAAAGTGCACTCAGTAAACTAGCAGGCTGACATCATTTATATATACATAGACTACAAAGTGCTCTCAGTAAACTAGCAGAGTGACATTATTTATATATACATAGACTACAAAGTGCACTCAGTAAACTAGCAGAGTGACATCATTTATATATACATAGACTACAAAGTGCACTCAGTAAACTAGCAGAGTGACATCATTTATATATACATAGACTACAAAATGCACTCAGTAAACTAGCAGAGTGACATCATTTATATATACATAGACTACAAAGTGCACTCAGTAAACTAGCAGATTGACATCATTTATATATACATAGACTACAAAGTGCACTCAGTAAACTAGCAGGCTGACATCATTTATATATACATAGACTACAAAGTGCACTCAGTAAACTAGCAGGCTGACATCATTTATATATACATAGACTACAAAGTGCACTCAGTAAACTAGCAGATTGACATCATTTATATATACATAGACTACAAAGTGCACTCAGTAAACTAGCAGGCTGACATCATTTATATATACATAGACTATAACGTGTACTCAGTAAACTAGCAGATTGACATCATTTATATATACATAGACTACAAAGTGCACTCAGTAAACTAGCAGATTGACATAATTTATATATACATAGACTATAAGGTGTACTCAGTAAACTAGCAGATTGACATCATTTATATATACATAGACTACAAAGTGCACTCAGTAAACTAGCAGATTGACATAATTTATATATACATAGACTATAAGGTGTACTCAGTAAACTAGCAGATTGACATCATTTATATATACATAGACTACAAAGTGCACTCAGTAAACTAGCAGATTGACATCATTTATATATACATAGACTACAAAGTGCACTCAGTAAACTAGCAGGCTGACATCATTTATATATACATAGACTATAACGTGTACTCAGTAAACTAGCAGATTGACATAATTTATATATACATAGACTATAAGGTGTACTCAGTAAACTAGCAGATTGACATCATTTATATATACATAGACTACAAAATGCACTCAGTAAACTAGCAGATTGACATCATTTATATATACATAGACTACAAAGTGCACTCAGTAAACTAGCAGATTGACATCATTTATATGTTGTTTGTCCATCAAGAATGATGATGACCATTTATTTCATTCAGTGGGGTTGAAGGTATGGAGCCGTGGGTTCTAAGATGACTGATAAGGCCTATTTTGGCTCGAAATGTTCTTTGACAATGTGGGCAAAGAATGCTTGACGTTTCTGGAGGAGGATTTCCTGCAGTGGTTTTTCTGTCCTGCCTTTTCTTCACAGCTCTTACAGTCCTGGTTGCCTCACACGTGACTGCATCCTTGCGTAATGATGCACGCCACGAATTTCGGTCTCTGGCTGCATGCAGCCTCCCAGGTGTCATGATGAATTCCAAAAGCATTCAGTGAAATTTTCAGAGTGTCTTTAAAGCGTTTCCTCTGACCACCTTGGGAGCGTTTACCACAACGCAGTTCGCTGTAAAAAATTCGTTTAGGGAGCCAGTGATCTGGCATGTACTCAGTAAACTAGCAGATTGACATCATTTATATATACATAGACTATAAGGTGTACTCAGTAAACTAGCAAATTGACATCATTTATATATACATAGACTACAAAGTGCACTCAGTAAACTAGCAGGCTGACATCATTTATATATACATAGACTACAAAGTGCACTCAGTAAACTAGCAGATTGACATCATTTATATATACATAGACTACAAAGTGCACTCAGTAAACTAGCAGGCTGACATCATTTATATATACATAGACTACAAAGTGCACTCAGTAAACTAGCAGGCTGACATCATTTATATATACATAGACTACAAAGTGCACTCAGTAAACTAGCAGAGTGACATCATTTATATATACATAGACTACAAAGTGCACTCAGTAAACTAGCAGAGTGACATCATTTATATATACATAGACTACAAAGTGCACTCAGTAAACTAGCAGGCTGACATCATTTATATATACATAGACTACAAAGTGCACTCAGTAAACTAGCAGGCTGACATCATTTATATATACATAGACTACAAAATGCACTCAGTAAACTAGCAGGCTGACATCATTTATATATACATAGACTACAAAGTGCACTCAGTAAACTAGCAGATTGACATCATTTATATATACATAGACTACAAAGTGCACTCAGTAGACTAGCAGGCTGACATCATTTATATATACATAGACTACAAAGTGCACTCAGTAGACTAGCAGGCTGATATCATTTATATATATACATAGACTACAAAGTGCACTCAGTAAACTAGGAGATTGACATCATTTATATATACATAGACTACAAAGTGCACTCAGTAAACTAGCAGGCTGACATCATTTATATATACATAGACTACAAAGTGCACTCAGTAAACTAGCAGGCTGACATCATTTATATATACATAGACTACAAAATGCACTCAGTAAACTAGCAGGCTGACATCATTTATATATACATAGACTACAAAATGCACTCAGTAAACTAGCAGACTGACATCATTTATATATACATAGACTACAAAATGCACTCAGTAAACTAGCAGGCTGACATCATTTATATATACATAGACTACAAAGTGCACTCAGTAAACTAGCAGGCTGACATCATTTATATATACATAGACTACAAAGTGCACTCAGTAAACTAGCAGGCTGACATCATTTATATATACATAGACTACAAAGTGCACTCAGTAAACTAGCAGATTGACATCATTTATATATACATAGACTACAAAGTGCACTCAGTAAACTAGCAGGCTGACATCATTTATATATACATAGACTATAACGTGTACTCAGTAAACTAGCAGATTGACATCATTTATATATACATAGACTACAAAGTGCACTCAGTAAACTAGCAGATTGACATAATTTATATATACATAGACTATAAGGTGTACTCAGTAAACTAGCAGATTGACATCATTTATATATACATAGACTACAAAGTGCACTCAGTAAACTAGCAGATTGACATAATTTATATATACATAGACTATAAGGTGTACTCAGTAAACTAGCAGATTGACATCATTTATATATACATAGACTACAAAGTGCACTCAGTAAACTAGCAGATTGACATCATTTATATATACATAGACTACAAAGTGCACTCAGTAAACTAGCAGGCTGACATCATTTATATATACATAGACTATAACGTGTACTCAGTAAACTAGCAGATTGACATAATTTATATATACATAGACTATAAGGTGTACTCAGTAAACTAGCAGATTGACATCATTTATATATACATAGACTACAAAATGCACTCAGTAAACTAGCAGATTGACATCATTTATATATACATAGACTACAAAGTGCACTCAGTAAACTAGCAGATTGACATCATTTATATGTTGTTTGTCCATCAAGAATGATGATGACCATTTATTTCATTCAGTGGGGTTGAAGGTATGGAGCCGTGGGTTCTAAGATGACTGATAAGGCCTATTTTGGCTCGAAATGTTCTTTGACAATGTGGGCAAAGAATGCTTGACGTTTCTGGAGGAGGATTTCCTGCAGTGGTTTTTCTGTCCTGCCTTTTCTTCACAGCTCTTACAGTCCTGGTTGCCTCACACGTGACTGCATCCTTGCGTAATGATGCACGCCACGAATTTCGGTCTCTGGCTGCATGCAGCCTCCCAGGTGTCATGATGAATTCCAAAAGCATTCAGTGAAATTTTCAGAGTGTCTTTAAAGCGTTTCCTCTGACCACCTTGGGAGCGTTTACCACAACGCAGTTCGCTGTAAAAAATTCGTTTAGGGAGCCAGTGATCTGGCATGTACTCAGTAAACTAGCAGATTGACATCATTTATATATACATAGACTATAAGGTGTACTCAGTAAACTAGCAAATTGACATCATTTATATATACATAGACTACAAAGTGCACTCAGTAAACTAGCAGGCTGACATCATTTATATATACATAGACTACAAAGTGCACTCAGTAAACTAGCAGATTGACATCATTTATATATACATAGACTACAAAGTGCACTCAGTAAACTAGCAGGCTGACATCATTTATATATACATAGACTACAAAGTGCACTCAGTAAACTAGCAGGCTGACATCATTTATATATACATAGACTACAAAGTGCACTCAGTAAACTAGCAGAGTGACATCATTTATATATACATAGACTACAAAGTGCACTCAGTAAACTAGCAGAGTGACATCATTTATATATACATAGACTACAAAGTGCACTCAGTAAACTAGCAGGCTGACATCATTTATATATAAATAGACTACAAAGTGCACTCAGTAAACTAGCAGGCTGACATCATTTATATATACATAGACTACAAAATGCACTCAGTAAACTAGCAGGCTGACATCATTTATATATACATAGACTACAAAGTGCACTCAGTAAACTAGCAGATTGACATCATTTATATATACATAGACTACAAAGTGCACTCAGTAGACTAGCAGGCTGACATCATTTATATATACATAGACTACAAAGTGCACTCAGTAGACTAGCAGGCTGACATCATTTATATATATACATAGACTACAAAGTGCACTCAGTAAACTAGGAGATTGACATCATTTATATATACATAGACTACAAAGTGCACTCAGTAAACTAGCAGGCTGACATCATTTATATATACATAGACTACAAAGTGCACTCAGTAAACTAGCAGGCTGACATCATTTATATATACATAGACTACAAAATGCACTCAGTAAACTAGCAGGCTGACATCATTTATATATACATAGACTACAAAATGCACTCAGTAAACTAGCAGACTGACATCATTTATATATACATAGACTACAAAATGCACTCAGTAAACTAGCAGGCTGACATCATTTATATATACATAAACTACAAAGTGCACTCAGTAAACTAGCAGGCTGACATCATTTATATATACATAGACTACAAAGTGCTCTCAGTAAACTAGCAGAGTGACATTATTTATATATACATAGACTACAAAGTGCACTCAGTAAACTAGCAGAGTGACATCATTTATATATACATAGACTACAAAGTGCACTCAGTAAACTAGCAGAGTGACATCATTTATATATACATAGACTACAAAATGCACTCAGTAAACTAGCAGAGTGACATCATTTATATATACATAGACTACAAAGTGCACTCAGTAAACTAGCAGATTGACATCATTTATATATACATAGACTACAAAGTGCACACAGTAAACTAGCAGGCTGACATCATTTATATATACATAGACTACAAAATGCACTCAGTAAACTAGCAGACTGACATCATTTATATATACATAGACTACAAAGTGCACTCAGTAAACTAGCAGGCTGACATCATTTATATATACATAGACTACAAAGTGCACTCAGTAAACTAGCAGGCTGACATCATTTATATATACATAGACTACAAAGTGCACACAGTAAACTAGCAGGCTGACATCATTTATATATACATAGACTACAAAATGCACTCAGTAAACTAGCAGACTGACATCATTTATATATACATAGACTACAAAATGCACTCAGTAAACTAGCAGGCTGACATCATTTATATATACATAGACTACAAAGTGCACTCAGTAAACTAGCAGGCTGACATCATTTATATATACATAGACTACAAAGTGCTCTCAGTAAACTAGCAGAGTGACATTATTTATATATACATAGACTACAAAGTGCACTCAGTAAACTAGCAGAGTGACATCATTTATATATACATAGACTACAAAGTGCACTCAGTAAACTAGCAGAGTGACATCATTTATATATACATAGACTACAAAATGCACTCAGTAAACTAGCAGAGTGACATCATTTATATATACATAGACTACAAAGTGCACTCAGTAAACTAGCAGATTGACATCATTTATATATACATAGACTACAAAGTGCACTCAGTAAACTAGCAGGCTGACATCATTTATATATACATAGACTACAAAGTGCACTCAGTAAACTAGCAGGCTGACATCATTTATATATACATAGACTACAAAGTGCACTCAGTAAACTAGCAGATTGACATCATTTATATATACATAGACTACAAAGTGCACTCAGTAAACTAGCAGGCTGACATCATTTATATATACATAGACTATAACGTGTACTCAGTAAACTAGCAGATTGACATCATTTATATATACATAGACTACAAAGTGCACTCAGTAAACTAGCAGATTGACATAATTTATATATACATAGACTATAAGGTGTACTCAGTAAACTAGCAGATTGACATCATTTATATATACATAGACTACAAAGTGCACTCAGTAAACTAGCAGATTGACATAATTTATATATACATAGACTATAAGGTGTACTCAGTAAACTAGCAGATTGACATCATTTATATATACATAGACTACAAAGTGCACTCAGTAAACTAGCAGATTGACATCATTTATATATACATAGACTACAAAGTGCACTCAGTAAACTAGCAGGCTGACATCATTTATATATACATAGACTATAACGTGTACTCAGTAAACTAGCAGATTGACATAATTTATATATACATAGACTATAAGGTGTACTCAGTAAACTAGCAGATTGACATCATTTATATATACATAGACTACAAAATGCACTCAGTAAACTAGCAGATTGACATCATTTATATATACATAGACTACAAAGTGCACTCAGTAAACTAGCAGATTGACATCATTTATATGTTGTTTGTCCATCAAGAATGATGATGACCATTTATTTCATTCAGTGGGGTTGAAGGTATGGAGCCGTGGGTTCTAAGATGACTGATAAGGCCTATTTTGGCTCGAAATGTTCTTTGACAATGTGGGCAAAGAATGCTTGACGTTTCTGGAGGAGGATTTCCTGCAGTGGTTTTTCTGTCCTGCCTTTTCTTCACAGCTCTTACAGTCCTGGTTGCCTCACACGTGACTGCATCCTTGCGTAATGATGCACGCCACGAATTTCGGTCTCTGGCTGCATGCAGCCTCCCAGGTGTCATGATGAATTCCAAAAGCATTCAGTGAAATTTTCAGAGTGTCTTTAAAGCGTTTCCTCTGACCACCTTGGGAGCGTTTACCACAACGCAGTTCGCTGTAAAAAATTCGTTTAGGGAGCCAGTGATCTGGCATGTACTCAGTAAACTAGCAGATTGACATCATTTATATATACATAGACTATAAGGTGTACTCAGTAAACTAGCAAATTGACATCATTTATATATACATAGACTACAAAGTGCACTCAGTAAACTAGCAGGCTGACATCATTTATATATACATAGACTACAAAGTGCACTCAGTAAACTAGCAGATTGACATCATTTATATATACATAGACTACAAAGTGCACTCAGTAAACTAGCAGGCTGACATCATTTATATATACATAGACTACAAAGTGCACTCAGTAAACTAGCAGGCTGACATCATTTATATATACATAGACTACAAAGTGCACTCAGTAAACTAGCAGAGTGACATCATTTATATATACATAGACTACAAAGTGCACTCAGTAAACTAGCAGAGTGACATCATTTATATATACATAGACTACAAAGTGCACTCAGTAAACTAGCAGGCTGACATCATTTATATATACATAGACTACAAAGTGCACTCAGTAAACTAGCAGGCTGACATCATTTATATATACATAGACTACAAAATGCACTCAGTAAACTAGCAGGCTGACATCATTTATATATACATAGACTACAAAGTGCACTCAGTAAACTAGCAGATTGACATCATTTATATATACATAGACTACAAAGTGCACTCAGTAGACTAGCAGGCTGACATCATTTATATATACATAGACTACAAAGTGCACTCAGTAGACTAGCAGGCTGATATCATTTATATATATACATAGACTACAAAGTGCACTCAGTAAACTAGGAGATTGACATCATTTATATATACATAGACTACAAAGTGCACTCAGTAAACTAGCAGGCTGACATCATTTATATATACATAGACTACAAAGTGCACTCAGTAAACTAGCAGGCTGACATCATTTATATATACATAGACTACAAAATGCACTCAGTAAACTAGCAGGCTGACATCATTTATATATACATAGACTACAAAATGCACTCAGTAAACTAGCAGACTGACATCATTTATATATACATAGACTACAAAATGCACTCAGTAAACTAGCAGGCTGACATCATTTATATATACATAGACTACAAAATGCACTCAGTAAACTAGCAGAGTGACATCATTTATATATACATAGACTACAAAGTGCACTCAGTAGACTAGCAGGCTGACATCATTTATATATATACATAGACTACAAAGTGCACTCAGTAAACTAGGAGATTGACATCATTTATATATACATAGACTACAAAGTGCACTCAGTAAACTAGCAGGCTGACATCATTTATATATACATAGACTACAAAGTGCACTCAGTAAACTAGCAGGCTGACATCATTTATATATACATAGACTACAAAATGCACTCAGTAAACTAGCAGGCTGACATCATTTATATATACATAGACTACAAAGTGCACTCAGTAAACTAGCAGAGTGACATCATTTATATATACATAGACTACAAAGTGCACTCAGTAAACTAGCAGAGTGACATCATTTATATATACATAGACTACAAAATGCACTCAGTAAACTAGCAGAGTGACATCATTTATATATACATAGACTACAAAGTGCACTCAGTAAACTAGCAGATTGACATCATTTATATATACATAGACTACAAAGTGCACTCAGTAAACTAGCAGGCTGACATCATTTATATATACATAGACTACAAAGTGTACTCAGTAAACTAGCAGGCTGACATCATTTATATATAC
This sequence comes from Cepaea hortensis, assembly GCA_963921405.1. NCBI lineage: Eukaryota > Metazoa > Mollusca > Gastropoda > Stylommatophora > Helicidae > Cepaea > Cepaea hortensis. The sequence continues at coordinate 73,551,885 of OY992879.1, forward strand.
ATAGACTACAAAGTGCACTCAGTAAACTAGCAGATTGACATAATTTATATATACATAGACTACAAAGTGCACTCAGTAAACTAGCAGGCTGACATCATTTATATATACATAGACTATAACGTGTACTCAGTAAACTAGCAGATTGACATCATTTATATATACATAGACTACAAAGTGCACTCAGTAAACTAGCAGATTGACATAATTTATATATACATAGACTATAAGGTGTACTCAGTAAACTAGCAGATTGACATCATTTATATATACATAGACTACAAAGTGCACTCAGTAAACTAGCAGATTGACATAATTTATATATACATAGACTATAAGGTGTACTCAGTAAACTAGCAGATTGACATCATTTATATATACATAGACTACAAAGTGCACTCAGTAAACTAGCAGATTGACATCATTTATATATACATAGACTACAAAGTGCACTCAGTAAACTAGCAGGCTGACATCATTTATATATACATAGACTATAACGTGTACTCAGTAAACTAGCAGATTGACATAATTTATATATACATAGACTATAAGGTGTACTCAGTAAACTAGCAGATTGACATCATTTATATATACATAGACTACAAAATGCACTCAGTAAACTAGCAGATTGACATCATTTATATATACATAGACTACAAAGTGCACTCAGTAAACTAGCAGATTGACATCATTTATATGTTGTTTGTCCATCAAGAATGATGATGACCATTTATTTCATTCAGTGGGGTTGAAGGTATGGAGCCGTGGGTTCTAAGATGGCTGATAAGGCCTATTTTGGCTCGAAATGTTCTTTGACAATGTGGGCAAAGAATGCTTGACGTTTCTGGAGGAGGATTTCCTGCAGTGGTTTTTCTGTCCTGCCTTTTCTTCACAGCTCTTACAGTCCTGGTTGTCTCACACGTGACTGCATCCTTGCGTAATGATGCACGCCACGAATTTCGGTCTCTGGCTGCATGCAGCCTCCCAGGTGTCATGATGAATTCCAAAAGCATTCAGTGAAATTTTCAGAGTGTCTTTAAAGCGTTTCCTCTGACCACCTTAGGAGCGTTTACCACAACGCAGTTCGCTGTAAAAAATTCGTTTAGGGAGCCAGTGATCTGGCATGTACTCAGTAAACTAGCAGATTGACATCATTTATATATACATAGACTATAAGGTGTACTCAGTAAACTAGCAAATTGACATCATTTATATATACATAGACTACAAAGTGCACTCAGTAAACTAGCAGGCTGACATCATTTATATATACATAGACTACAAAGTGCACTCAGTAAACTAGCAGATTGACATCATTTATATATACATAGACTACAAAGTGCACTCAGTAAACTAGCAGGCTGACATCATTTATATATACATAGACTACAAAGTGCACTCAGTAAACTAGCAGGCTGACATCATTTATATATACATAGACTACAAAGTGCACTCAGTAAACTAGCAGAGTGACATCATTTATATATACATAGACTACAAAGTGCACTCAGTAAACTAGCAGAGTGACATCATTTATATATACATAGACTACAAAGTGCACTCAGTAAACTAGCAGGCTGACATCATTTATATATACATAGACTACAAAGTGCACTCAGTAAACTAGCAGGCTGACATCATTTATATATACATAGACTACAAAATGCACTCAGTAAACTAGCAGGCTGACATCATTTATATATACATAGACTACAAAGTGCACTCAGTAAACTAGCAGATTGACATCATTTATATATACATAGACTACAAAGTGCACTCAGTAGACTAGCAGGCTGACATCATTTATATATACATAGACTACAAAGTGCACTCAGTAGACTAGCAGGCTGACATCATTTATATATATACATAGACTACAAAGTGCACTCAGTAAACTAGGAGATTGACATCATTTATATATACATAGACTACAAAGTGCACTCAGTAAACTAGCAGGCTGACATCATTTATATATACATAGACTACAAAGTGCACTCAGTAAACTAGCAGGCTGACATCATTTATATATACATAGACTACAAAATGCACTCAGTAAACTAGCAGGCTGACATCATTTATATATACATAGACTACAAAATGCACTCAGTAAACTAGCAGACTGACATCATTTATATATACATAGACTACAAAATGCACTCAGTAAACTAGCAGGCTGACATCATTTATATATACATAGACTACAAAGTGCACTCAGTAAACTAGCAGGCTGACATCATTTATATATACATAGACTACAAAGTGCTCTCAGTAAACTAGCAGAGTGACATTATTTATATATACATAGACTACAAAGTGCACTCAGTAAACTAGCAGAGTGACATCATTTATATATACATAGACTACAAAGTGCACTCAGTAAACTAGCAGAGTGACATCATTTATATATACATAGACTACAAAATGCACTCAGTAAACTAGCAGAGTGACATCATTTATATATACATAGACTACAAAGTGCACTCAGTAAACTAGCAGATTGACATCATTTATATATACATAGACTACAAAGTGCACACAGTAAACTAGCAGGCTGACATCATTTATATATACATAGACTACAAAATGCACTCAGTAAACTAGCAGACTGACATCATTTATATATACATAGACTACAAAGTGCACTCAGTAAACTAGCAGGCTGACATCATTTATATATACATAGACTACAAAGTGCACTCAGTAAACTAGCAGGCTGACATCATTTATATATACATAGACTACAAAGTGCACACAGTAAACTAGCAGGCTGACATCATTTATATATACATAGACTACAAAATGCACTCAGTAAACTAGCAGACTGACATCATTTATATATACATAGACTACAAAATGCACTCAGTAAACTAGCAGGCTGACATCATTTATATATACATAGACTACAAAGTGCACTCAGTAAACTAGCAGGCTGACATCATTTATATATACATAGACTACAAAGTGCTCTCAGTAAACTAGCAGAGTGACATTATTTATATATACATAGACTACAAAGTGCACTCAGTAAACTAGCAGAGTGACATCATTTATATATACATAGACTACAAAGTGCACTCAGTAAACTAGCAGAGTGACATCATTTATATATACATAGACTACAAAATGCACTCAGTAAACTAGCAGAGTGACATCATTTATATATACATAGACTACAAAGTGCACTCAGTAAACTAGCAGATTGACATCATTTATATATACATAGACTACAAAGTGCACTCAGTAAACTAGCAGGCTGACATCATTTATATATACATAGACTACAAAGTGCACTCAGTAAACTAGCAGGCTGACATCATTTATATATACATAGACTACAAAGTGCACTCAGTAAACTAGCAGGCTGACATCATTTATATATACATAGACTACAAAGTGCACTCAGTAAACTAGCAGGCTGACATCATTTATATATACATAGACTACAAAGTGCACTCAGTAAACTAGCAGGCTGACATCATTTATATATACATAGACTACAAAGTGCACTCAGTAAACTAGCAGGCTGACATCATTTATATATACATAGACTACAAAGTGCACTCAGTAAACTAGCAGGCTGACATCATTTATATATACATAGACTACAAAGTGCACTCAGTAAACTAGCAGATTGACATCATTTATATATACATAGACTACAAAGTGCACTCAGTAAACTAGCAGAGTGACATCATTTATATATACATAGACTACAAAGTGCACTCAGTAAACTAGCAGATTGACATCATTTATATATACATAGACTACAAAGTGCACCCAGTAGACTAGCAGGCTGACATCATTTATATATACATAGACTACAAAGTGCACCCAGTAGACTAGCAGGCTGACATCATTTATATATACATAGACTACAAAGTGCACTCAGTAAACCAGCAGATTGACATCATTTATATATACATAGACTAAAAGATGCACTCAGTAAACTAGCAGATTGACATCATTTATATATACATAGACTATAAAGTGCACTCAGTAAACTAGCAGGCTGACATCATTTATATATACATAGACTATAAGGTGTACTCAGTAAATAAGCAGGCTGACATACTTCCCAGAACTGTGACTTACAGATGTGCCGTAGATGAGAAAGTCTGATGTCATGGCATGACATGTGATCTTGCAGTTCTTCTGATCTGAGTCTGGAAACAGTCTGGATTCCCTTTCATCACTTGTCTCCACCTTATCAGCCTCAATCTAATGAACGACATGGAACAGCACACATGCTTCACCTTGATTAACAAGTACAGAATAATTATACATGGGTTTAAACAGAACAACCTTCATAAGTGCTTAGTTTCATGTGAACATATAAATATTCTGCTGAGAGGTCATCATCGTCATCATGTGCCATGCCGATCAGCATGGGTGGACATGTTTCGTCATCTCACATGATCACCAGAGTCACGGATCAACTCTGTGTTCTTGTCTTGATCATGCCATGCATTTCAGTTTGTTTGCTCATTGTACATGTTTCACATCCATACAAAAGTACAGATTCTATGCAGCACTTCAACACTCTTTGTCTCACTTTGATGAAACATGATTTTCTAAGCATCTGTTGAGAGGTAGTTTTTCTAATTATGAAATTTTGCTATGGCAGTGGCAATATGAAGTACTCTATACCATTTCCTACTGGTGAAAATGTTTAAGGTGCCCAATGTGCATATGGGACCTCCTATATTTTGCCCTTGTCTGAGAAAGCTAGGTACCTGATCTACTACCCAGAGACTTGGGGGATTATAACATTATTGGGCCCTTATATGTAAATATTTTCCACAGATGAGTTTGAACCTAGTGCTTTTCAAGTTAAAGCAAACAGAAAATGATAACAACATAGTCACATCCATAACTGTTATCCATGAGAAGATGAACATTCACTAAGTCTCTAATGCTATCTGTTCTCAGTGGATAACTCGGTCCTGAGCACGCTGAAGGCCGATCACTTTCTCTGGAGTAGGACTCACTTTAACATTAGATAAGTGCCCTTAATTTGTTAATATAATTGTATTAGCGTCTCTTGTTATTCTTTTCTGATGAAGGCATTTTAGCCACAATGTCCACTCTGCCACTGCCTGTAAAACTGACCTTTTTCATTCTGTTTTCCTCAAATATTATTCATTGTCATTATTACACAGATAAAGTGAATAGGTATGTCAAGCAAAGTGCCTGCCTGTGGAATTGTATTGACAGCCCACTACAATTACACTTACACAGCAAATAGCTAGACTAAGGGACATAACTGGTCAAATAGCTAGACAAAGGAGCATAACTGCTCAAACAGCTAGACAAAATGACATAACTCAATAGAAAACACCAACAGTATGAGGGTTTAAGAACCCCATCCATATTTACCATGTGTAACTGAACTTTTCCTTCAAAGTAAACAGCAGCATAGTCTGCATTAAGGCATAATGACTGGACAGTGCCCAGGTACTCTCTGTTGTCTTTCATCAGTTCAGTGCCTGCACAAATAATCCAGTAGGTGAGTTCTCAATGATAAATGTAACACTGAATCACTCATGCACTGTTACAAACAAATACACTTCATTCTTTAACCCTTAAATGTTGGAAGGCCAGAAATCAGGGCCAATGTGTTTGAGCTTGTGCTTTATTCGACTAATATATAGGGGCAGTAACTCTCACTGTCCGTTTTATTAGATCCATTACCATTAACTAACCCTATCTTTCGTTATGTCCAGCTTGTACTTTTTAAATATTCCCCATAATACAATGCTTAAAGTCATCATAATTTTGAAAAAAAAAAAAAAAAAAAAAACTACAAAAACAGGAAATAATGATTAAATGTAAACAATATATAAGCCACAAGTAACTACATAAGAAATTAGTTGAACAAGTGAAAAGAAAAATTATAATGGAAATTAGATAACTGAGAAGAATACTCAGTGTATCACGAACAGGGAAAATCAGAAATCAGGACTAAAGTGAGGGTAATAGCAGCACAAGACTGCATTAGAAAACAACGTGTGAAATGGCTGGGCCACATACCTTGGCAATTAACTGACAGTATACCGCAATAAGCAATAACGAACAGACCAAATGGAACCAGAAGAAGCCTACCGCATAAACGATGGACAGAGGGAATAACAGAGTCCATGGGAATCTCAATATATGAAGCCCATAAACGGCCACTCTCCCGTTGTTTATGCTTCTCCTCGACACGGCAAGAGAAACCAGATGAGATCAGCTGATAATCTCCATGTAAAACTGAATGGATTAAGAACAAAGATTTCATATTACACAGACTTTGTAATCAAACACATTTAGAAAAACACTTGCTTTCATTGTGGTTAAGGATAACTTCCATTGGACACAGATATCTCAGTGCTCCAGTCTCCTCCAATAGACCATGCATGGAGAATCTCAGCACAAGTGCACAAACCTGGTAGTACTGACCAGAATCCAAATGTGTGTATATTTGGATCACACATGAATCTCAGCACAAGTGCAGAAACCCCATGGCAGTGACCAGGATCCAAATGTGTGTATACTGGGATCATACATGGAGAATCTCAGCACACGTGCACGAACCCCATAGCACTGACCAGGATCCAAATGTGTGTATACTGGGATCAGACATGGAGAATCTCAGCACACGTGCACGAACCCCATAGCACTGACCAGGATCCAAATGTGTGTATACTGGGATCAGACATGGAGAATCTCAGCACACGTGCACGAACCCCATAGCACTGACCAGGATCCAAATGTGTGTATACTGGGATCAGACATGGAGAATCTCAGCACACGTGCACGAACCCCATAGCACTGACCAGGATCCAAATGTGTGTGTACTGGGATCAGACATGGAGAATCTCAGCACACGTGCACGAACCCCATAGCACTGACCAGGATCCAAATGTGTGTATACTGGGATCATACATGGAGAATTTCAGCACACGTGCACGAACCCCATAGCACTGACCAGGATACAAATGTGTGTATACTGGGATCAGACATGGAGAATCTCAGCCCAAATGCATGAACCCTGTAGCACTGACCAGGATCCAAATGTGTGTACACTGGGATCACAAATACTATAAATATTCATTTGTGGGTAGGTTTTCTGTTTTCTGAATGTAGCCTGGCCAGCAGCCAATTTGGCTTGTTTACTTAAGTTTTCAGCTGGTGAGGGACTTGCAACATGTGCCCTGTGCTTACGGGTCCTTTGAGTGTTTCAACTATGCTCAAGCATGCTAGATGTCCAATCCATTACCCTTGACCAGAGGATATGACTGACAATCTGGACTATGAGGAAGGGTCAGAGGGACACATAGTCAGACTGTTACTGGTACTATTAGTATTGGGACTCTTCGCTGGCTGTTACAAATGAGGATGGAGCATGTATGGGAGTGTCCCAAGTGCTGTGATCTTGGTTCTTGACTCAACTCAACCCAACTCCTTATTTCTAAATATCCACACAGTCCATGTCAAGAATCAAATCAGGTGTGCCCGAACCAAAGGTAACATCACAACCCCTGAGCTACTTTGTCGCCCATAAAATACTGACTTCTCTACAAAAGGAGCACAAATAAACAACAAATGAACTAAGGAGCGGACAGATGAACAAACTGAATGAAACTGTTGTGAGTGGACTCACCTGAATCTCCTAACAGGTAAAACCAGGCCCTGTTATTCATGCCAACACCTACATGGTATGGTCCAACTGCTAGAAAGGAAGGTTCCACCTCTACCTGAATCGTTATGGGCTCATCCTGGCAAAAATCAGATTCAGAGCAATGTTTTCCACTCGTAAATTTAAACAAAGACACAAACAAATAAGCTGCACAATTTATTGTCTGCCATATTTCACTGTCATTATATACAACTATGCTGGTCTCCCTGGCCGAGGGGTTAGCAGCTTTCTCTGTAACCCCGAATACTCTCATGGTTGACGTGAGTGCACGAGAATTGGAAGCGGTTCGAGTCACGCCAGTGACTTATGAGAGTATGGAGCAGGTCGCTCATAAAGCAATGGCAAACTACTGAGCGTAATCTTGCCAAGAAATCAACAATCAGCTGAAAGATGCTGATGTTGATAGCGATGTCCTGTAAAGGATATGCAAAACATTTATTTATTTATATACAACTATAAGACAGAGACATCATTCTTTAGTCATGTGATAAGAAAAGGCAGCGGAGAACATTGTGACAACTGGAAACATCTGTGAGAAAAAAAGGCAAAAATGGTCATCCCATTTTAGACATCAAATTGTCATTGCATGCCAAGAAAACGGGAGCCACAGTAATGCAGTGGCCAGTATGCTTGCCTGCCAGCTTAACGGTTTTGGGTTCAAGTTTGCATCAAGACTGATTTGTGGGGAAAAAACCCCAAAAAACTTGGGCTCCCAGGTCGACCTAACTGAATGTGAGTACCAGAAAATGTCTTAAAGGTGGCCAGTATGATATTAACCACATCACTTCTCGAGTGCCAGTTGGTGTATACAAATATGTGTTTAGCAATATATGTCCAATGCACTTCAAAGCATGTAAATGGGTTTTTCAGTTGTCTTACGTATGCCAAGATAACAAACATTACAACATATATATAAACATTAATGAACAAAAAGGCATACATAGAAAAGAAAACAGTCTTCTAGTAACAACATTACCTGGGCAACATTGTCTTCAATGGTCACCTCAAGCAATGATGTCAGGTAAGCCAGGCGGGTCTGATGTGTTGAGGACAACATTGGCAGACGGACCAGGTAGACATGAAGGCTTCCCTTAGGAGTTGACACTGCAAGCAACTGGCCATCATCACTCCAGGAAATGAGGTCCAGGCCATGCTCCTCCTCCAAGTTAATGATCGCATACATCTCTTTTAGGTCAGATAGGTCATGGATTTTGATACTGTTGACATAATGCCAAGAGCAATATGAATACTTTCTAATTATTATTATTGTGTTATTGTTGTTTTTAAACACAGAAGCCACAACAATACGTAAAGAACTTTTATGTTTATGCACTCTTTCTAATGCTCATTGCAAGTTGGTATTATTTCTCTATGGTTGTTCTTAATACTATGACTCCATGTTTGACATGGTTTTCCCCTTGCTCTGTATCGATTATATTTCTTCAATGTAGCTCTTTGTGGCAGATGGTATCAGGGCAATCTTGTCAGATTCATCAATCCTGTGAAACCATTTAATCTGTTTTTCTTTAATGATGGCTATGATTAAATAAATACAAGAAATCAGACATCCCTGTCAGAATCTGTATACGATCACACAGATGGAATGAAAGCAGACATCCTTGTCAGAACCCGAGCCTATGATTAAGTGGATAAAATAAAAACAAACATCCATGTAAGAGACCCAGTCTTTAAGGATGTTTAATTGTGCTTGTACATGTGGTTTGAGCAGAGAGCTTTACATGACAAATTCCTAAGGTGTTTACAACAAAGTTACCAGAACAATCAGCATTCAAGCATTGGCCTAAGACAACAGGAATGAATTGTTCAAATTGCTATGACAGAGCATGAAAAAAGCTGATAATGTTCTAGAAGTGACAGAATGTGAGATGAAGACATCAGAAATATCACAGCAATAAGACATGTTTGGCTTATGATGCTAGATCGATGTATTTATAGACCAAACAGCACTCGATGAGTGAAGTGTCACTTGCCAAGACATTTCCGAGTACCCATTTTAAGCTGGGTCAGTCTGGGACTCCAGGTCAATTGTAAACAATTTTAATATGCCCCAATGAGGATCCAACCTATGACCATTGGGCATGCAGGTGAGTGTCTAACCACTGTGCTACCGCAGCTCCCTAAATATTGACAGGCATGTGTCAAATTCACTGCCAGACAACAAATAAAAAGTCTTGTGGTCATCTTGTGTAAGTAAAACCTGGTTAACTTCTGATATATGCAAACAATGAAAACAACAAAAATATCTAGAGGACGACCAAGAAAATGATGTATAAAAGGAACTATTCCACATGCCTTGAAGCGGACTGGGTGTATGGTGCCGGTCCCATATTTTAATAGATCAACTGGCACTTGATGGGTGATGTGGCCGATATGTCATGCCAACTGCCTTTACTTCCAAGAACAATTCCTGGTACCCATTTTAGCTGAATGTCTGTAGACACCTGAGAATCCAGGTCAATTTTTAAAGCATCTATGCTTTGATAGGAACTCGAACACTTGACCACCAGGCAAATCGTTGCGCTACTGAAGCTTTGCAGAGGAATAACAAAAAATATATTAGATAGATAACCTCAGAAGAACACTAAACAGACACACATACCAAGGCCTTCAAACCCAAACTTAGACTCATTACACCCTTACACTAAATAACAAGTGTGGATTAGGAAACCTATCCTACAATAAGTTACCTGTCCTACCTCCTTATGATAAGTTGAAATGACCACAACATATCCAGGAGAAAATCTGATAAGGATGTATCCATCTCCAAACCTGAACAGCGGAGTTGTGAAAAATATTAGACTAGTACAGCAACTTAAGAGTCAAAATTTTGTTGCTGTTGTTGTTGCATATCCCTTACAGGACATTGCAGTCAACACCAGCATTTTTCAGCTGCTGTTGATGTATTAGGCAAGATTATGCTCAGTAGTTTGTCACACTGTTTTCTGAGCGGCCGGCTCACATACCCCGTAAGTTACTGACGCAGCGAGAACCGCTACCAGTTCTCACGCACATCTGTCAATCACGAGAGTATGCGGGATTACTGAGAAAGACGTTAACCCCTAGGCCAGGCTAGTATTAAACTAGTTTTAGATAACAGTTTTCAACACTGCATAGACACAAACAAAAACTACAAACCCATACCAATTATCACCACAAGATGCTGCCTTGCCAAGAGATGTGGATATTGCCACGCTGGTCAGGGAATTTTTATGATTGCGAGTTTGGAAACACTCCTGTATAAATAACACAGTTGAACACATTAATAGCAATAAACTACACTGATTTTATGGTTTCAATCACAATTATAATTGCTGGTTTTTGGAACAAATGTGTGCTGAGAGTTTTGAATCACTGAGATGCCTTTGCTGTCTGTCCACTATGCTGTCTGTCCACTTCAGCACACGCTAGGAAATTAAACCACTTCCACACACTTCTGCCTTAGGAAGCTATTAAAGATTAAATGGCAAGACAAGATCCCAGACACTGAAGTTCTAGAAAGAGCATCCATGCCCAGTATTCACACTCTACTAATGAAGAATCAGATTCGCTGGGCTGGTCACTTAACTCGCATGCCAGATCACAGGCTCCCTAAACAACTTTTTTACGGCGAGCTGCATTGTGGTAAACATTCCTAAGGTGGCCAGAGGAAATGCTTTAAAGACACTCTGAAAATCTTGCTGAAAGCTTTTGGAATTCGGCTTGACACCCGGGATTCTGCTGCCAAAGACCAGAATTCATGGCGTACATCATTACAGAAGGGTGCAGTCACTTGTGAAGCATCCAGGACTGTAAGAGCTGTGAAGAAGAGGCTGGACACAAAAACCACTGCAGGAGATCCTCCTCCTGGAACGTCAAGCATTCTTTGCCCACATTGTCAAAGAACATTTCGAGCCAAAATAGGCCTTATCAGCCATCTTAGAACTCACTGCTCCATACTTTCAACCCCACTGGATGAAATGAAAGGTCAACATCATTCTTGATGGACAAACAACAGAACAGACTATGTAAATGCTACATTTCTTATATTTATGTCCTTTCTTTCTCTTCTTCTTCCTTTCTGCTATGCTTATCATGCCTTTCATCATCATGTTAGGAAGAACTCTCCGCAAAAGTCGGTTGTGTGGGCTGCCTACAATACAGAATTCATATCCAATAGATACAAATCTTTGCCTTACAAGTATCTGAACCCGTATCAACAGACATGAAATAATGGTATGCTAACCTGCAGTCACCCAAAATTCTGAGATCAAGAAAGTACACAACACTGCTAACAATTAAAGCACCTAAATATCTTTGCACATTTCAGTACATACATTGGCACCTTGCCGTCTTGACAGACGATAGTTTGTGCTTTAAAAAGGCATAATAACTTTTAACTATGGCGGTAGCGAGTGTGACTGATAAGGCCAATTTGCGCTGTAAATGTCCGTTCACAGTGGGTGCATCTGAACACGTGGTCATTTCCACCATCATGCACCATCTTACGTCTCAAACGCTTGGTGTGTGACTTTTCTGCAATAATTTTCTCCTTGGACTTTATTCCATTTCTGATATTTGCCCTCCATGCAACACGTTCAGCGGCGACTTGCTCCCAATGTGCATTATCAATGCCTGTATCAATCATGTCCCGCTTACACACATCTTTGTATCGTAGTAGAGGCCGACCCTGAGATCTCTTACCCATCTGTAATTCACCAAAAAAGATATCCTTTGGTATTCTACCATCATCCATCCTCCTAACATGTCCTATCCATCTAAGTCTACGAAGACTGAGCATGGAATAAACTGTCACACAACCTGATCTTTCCAATACTTCAGTATTTGTGATTTTGTCTTGCCACTTAATACCAAGAATTCTTCGCAGACACCGCATATGAAAGCTGTTTAAATTGTTCTCTTGGTGTGAGTAAGTTGTCCAGGTTTCACTGCCATAGAGAAGAGTACTAAGGACACAGGCTTGATAGACAAGGACTTTTGTTTTGGCAGTAAGCTTCCTGTTCTCCCAGACTCTTTTTCTTAACCTGTTCATTGTTGCTGCTGCCTTACCAATCCGGATGTTGATTTCCTGATCTAGGGATAATTTGCTATTTACCACTGATCCTAGATATGTAAAATGGTCTACTATCTCTAGTTCGGCTTCGTAAATAAAGATTGATGGTACCCCATGTGCACCTTGTGACATAATCTGTGTCTTCTTTTTGCTAATTGTTAAACCAAATTCAGAACAAGCATTGGAGAATGCAGATAGTAGACATTGCAATTCTTTCTCAGAGTGGGTCGTAACTGCAGCATCATCTGCAAAAAGCAACTCTCTGATCAGTACCCTCCTAATTTTGGTCTTAGCCTTCAATCTCTGAGCATTGTAGAGGCCGCCATCTGAGCATGAGTGAATGTATATACCACCATCCTGATCACGAAATGCATATTTCAGTAGAAGTGAAAAGTATATTCCAAAGAGGGTGGGAGCTAGTACACAACCTTGCTTAACTCCACTCTTGATTTCAAATTCTTCAGAAGTTGCACCATCAAACTTGATTATACCCTTCATGCCTGTGTGGAACGATTCCACAATGGACAGAAGAGTTGGTGGGCAGCCAATCTTCTTTAGTGCCTTGAACAGACCCTCACGACTGACTAAATCAAATGCCTTTGTGGGGTTGATGAAGGCAATAAACAGTGGTTGATTCTGTTCACGGCATTTTTCTTGCATTTGTCGCAATGAGAATATCATATCAGTGGTAGACCGGTTCTGTCGAAAGCCACACTGTGATTCGGGGTAGACTTGATCTCCTAGGACTTGAAGTCTGCGCAGAACAATTCTGGCAAATACTTTTCCAACAATACACAGAAGTGAGATACCCCTATAGTTGTTGCAGTCGCTCCGATCGCCCTTGTTCTTGTACAGTGTTATGATGCTTGAATCTTTGAAATCCTGTGGGACTTGTCCTTCACGCCAGCATAGCTCTATTAGCTGGTGGATCTGTATAGTGAGTGTGTCTTGCCCACTCCTGATAACCTTTATTGGAATCCCATCCTTACCTGGAGCCTTGCCAGATGCAAGTTCATTTATAGCACACTTAACTTCTGTTATGGTGGGAAGTGTGTCCAGGTGGTCAAGAGTTGGTAGAGCCTCTATGGCGTTGAGGGCATCATCCGCTAGTTTGGTCTCACTTGAGTAAAGCTCCAAATAGTGCTCTACCCATCTGTCCATCTGCCGTTTCTTGTCAGTGATGATTTCTCCAGTCAAGGTTTTCAATGGTGCACTTCTTTTGATCACTGGACCACAGGCTTTCTTTATTCCTTCATACATGCTTCTTATGTCTCCCTTATCACTTGCGATTTGAATGGACTCACATAACTTGATCCAATAATCATTTGCACACTGCCTGGCAGCCTTTTGCACATCCTTCCTAGCTTGCCTTAGCTCACTCAGAGTGTTACGCGTTGGTCTTTCCTTGTTTCTTAAGAGAGCTTTCTTCTTCTTATCAATCAAGGGCTGCAGAGTCTCGCTGTTGGCCGCAAACCAGTCCTGCCTCTTATGATCCACAGTGCCGTAAACCCCTACGGCAGTTTTATAAAGAGTTTCCTTAATTTGACCCCACTTTTCATTTACTGTACAATTTTCTAGTGTATCAGTGAAAGCGTCTTCAAGTTGCTGTTGAAACTGAAAGCACTTTTCAGGATCATGAGTGTTAATAATATTAATCCTGGGGCTAGATTTGTGTTTAGCTGTGTAGATTCTCTTTGGTCTCAGTCTAACCCTTGCAACAACCAAAGAATGATCCGTATCACAGTCAGCACTGTGGTAACTGCGAGTCAATGATATATGGTTCAGATGTTGTCTCCGTGTGATGATGAAGTCCAGCTGGTGCCAATGGCCGGATCTTGGATGTTTCCATGTGACCTTATGCATCTGTTTTGTTTTAAAAAAAGAGTTTGTAATACATAGGTCATTACTGGTGCAATGCTCCAGCAGCCTTTGCCCATTTTCATTCATGCGACCGATGTTGTATTTTCCAAGGCACACTGGCCATCAACTTGAGTCCTTGCCCACACGAGCATTGAAATCACCGAGCATATAAATGTAGTCAGATTTTGGAACTGCCTTGATCACGGAGTCTAACTCCTCATAGAACAAATCCTTCACATCATCAGAGGAATCGAGTGTCGGTGCATATGCAGTAATAATGGTGGCAAACCCACAAGAGGTTGCCAAGCGCAGGGACAATAGTCTTTCATTTCCTCCTGCTGGAATTTCAATCATTCCCAGTAGCGAATTCTTCACTGCAAAGCCCACACCGTGTTGCCTTTTTTCTGCCTGCCCTCTACCCTTCCAGAAAAAGGTGTAGTTGTTTTCCCTGAGTGACCCTTCCTCAGCGAGGCGAGTCTCCTGCAGGCCAGCAATATCAATGTTAAGACGATTGAGTTCGGCATCAATCACAGCCGTTTTTCTCACATCGTCAATATTGGTCAAGTCAGTGGAAAATCCTGGACACATGGTTCTCACGTTCCAGGTTGCAAGCCGTAGCTTGAGGTTTCTATTTTTATTTTTGTTTGTACCTGGTGCATTGGTTTTACAGCCTGCGATTCAGATTTTGTCCTAGCCCCAAGCACCCATTGAAGCAGGCAGGCTGTGGCGGATCAGCACCCAATTGGCTGGGGGCTGCCCAGCTTGAGGCGAGCGGTAGCTGATCAGTGACACCTATAGGTGTCTCCCACCGTCAGAGGCAACGCATGGCGCCCCATGTCTACGACAACTGACAAGAACTTATAACCCGTAACAGTTGCCTCTCGCTTTGATTCCGAGACCAGTTAAGACCAGGGATGGAGTTATTGCCTCTCCATAGCACAAAGCCTGGGCTAAAATATAGAGATCATGTGTTGCCCATGCAGCATGATCCCTCTCTCGGTCTGCCTAGTTCACTCCAGAGGAAAGGTAACACCCCTACATCTGGAACAAGACAAGCTGCAGAAGCTGCCGGATAAGCAAAGCAATGCTCTAACTGTCCGCCTGTCGGAGCTTCGATCCTAGACCAGTCGCCAACCAAGGCTTAGGGCCTTGTCTGCCCTGCCATGACAATTTTGTCTTTAGCTTGCATTTCCTCGCACCAGGGTAAGGCTTGTACCCTCCCCATTGCGCTCTTCCGCCCGAAGCCGTTCGGCGCTAACAGAAACCAGGTAGTACCGTCTACTGTTATACGGTAGCTCAGTCATATCTGACTAAGACCTGACTACATTCAGTACATAAAAGTGCTACTTACTTATACAATATTTGCATACACAGGGAGAATGCTATAACAGTTTACACAGGGAGAATGCTATAACAGTAAAAATAATAAAACTTGCACTATTTTAAACCAAACACATTTTGGAGCAACTGAACTATATATTTTAACACAGATGACCAGGCCACTTAATTTATTTATTTACTTCCTAAGTAATGAATGCACTGTATCATTTCAAACCAATTTATTTCTGTAGTAATAGAAATCACAGGAAAATGTACATTTAGCAAATTACCTTTCCTCGGGCGAGATAACTATTCTACAGCGTGTCACCTGTCCTAGAACAAATACAGCATGTCACACTCCTACAGAAAGTGACCTATCCTACAGCAAGTCACCTGTCATATACTAAATCTCATGTCTTACAGTAAATCTCATCTTATAACAAGTTACTTGTCCTACAACAAGTTACCCCTCCTACACCAAGTCAGCTGTCCTACAGCAAATTACCTGTCGTAGTGCAGCTTGCCTACCCTACATCAAGTCACCTGTCCTACAGAAAATTACCTGTCAAAGTGCACTCTCCTGTCCTATACCAAGTTACCTGTCCTACACCAAGTCACCTGTCCTACAGCAAATTACCTGTCAAAAAAGGAAGCTTCCCTGTCCTACACCAAGTCACCTGTCCTACAACAAATTACCTGTCACAATAAGGCTTGCCTGTCCTACACCAAGTCACCTGTCCTAATCCAAGAAAAGGTTATGTGTTCTACAATAATTTACCTGTCCTATCTCCTTAGGATGAGTTGAAATGACCACAAAATATCCATGAGAAAATCCGATAAGGATGTATCCATCTCCAAACCTGAACAGCAGAGTTGTGAAAAATATCAGAACATTGCATCTTAAGAGTCAAAAACACTTGTATATGTTACTCCATAGTCTAAGTTCGACATGTCTGTTTACTCACATTCTGTGTCAGACTCACCCATGGTATGGTCAAATGATAAAAAGGACTTGGTTAAGTCAGTGTTCCGTGGATGATTCCAGAATGCTGACCTCTAACCTCATAGAGGAATACACTGAGGCATACACCTCTATGTACTTTCCATATCCTAGGATCCACAACAAAACCAAAGCTATTCCCAAGTAAGACAAATACTTATATTTGTTATCTTTTGCATTGTAACCAAGTCTTCTTGTTGTGTTGTTTTCTCTAATAAAATCTTATACTTGCAGAATTTTCTTGTTTTCTTTATGGATATGCAGTCAACTCCAGAGAGTTCTTGATCAGGTATATTTTCATTTAATTATGTCTATCTCTGTTGTTATCATGTTAATCTTACACTACCTTAATACCAAAGCAAACAATGAACTTTTCTAGTGTATCAACAGTACAAAACATCACCCATGGTGAATACTGAATTTACAAAGCAAACCAAACTAGTAGTAGCTTCATGGCAGCTGAAAAGAAAAAGCACTTTGAGTTACACAGCTTTCAGGATGAAGGAACTATATCAGATAAGCAACTTGTATATATTGGTTACATAGTTGTAAAAGTGCCTCTGTGTATTGAAGAAGAAAGCTCTAGCCCCAATGTCCATTTTGTCACTTGTGATTATGTTTTTGTAAAGCTTATCAATTCCACTTCTCCTGTTCACTGATTTACTTATTGTAAAAGAAAAGAAAATAACTGTCAAACAGAAAAGACACCAACAATAGACCTGCAATGATCTTACCACTTGTAGGCCACAATGGATCCATAGTGAGTCTGGAATGCTAGCTCTATAGGACTGTCCGGCTCATTGATATTGTACAGGAGCAAGGTCTTCTTTGACACATTAACACTCACCTGGGGATAACAGACACAGGCCAAGCACTATACTGTCAAATATGACATCAAGATGTGGAAATAGGGGCACTGACACTTATTTTTACAGACTCTTTTGATCTTCTTTCATAGTCATATAATCCCCTAAGCACTTTGCAACAGACACAGTCTGTATTCAATGCCTTTCTCCTGAGCAAACTGTCTAGTTTTTTATGCAAAATAACAAATGGTGCTGCAAATGAATATATGCATATTGCTAACAATGACCCTAAAAAGAAAGTTTCAACATGAACTCTTTTGGTTCCAAGCACCATGTGATGTGTGATGGACTTTACAGTGAATCCCAACCAATGTGCTCTCTTACATTTTACATTTGGTCTGAGAAATTTCCCATCAGCTACCGCCATTGTTTATTTCACCTGTTTGAAAGTCATGCGCTCATCATTTTTCTTAGTGGTATGACCCCCCCTTTTTTTTGGACATCTATTGCCAAACCTTCTGGGACAGAATGCACTACAAACTATATGCATATTAAAAACAATGTTAACATTAAAGCTAATGTTCTAGACAGAATATTCTCATATTTAACACAATGATAACAACAACTAAACAGATCTGTAAGTACAATGATGATGTTAAAGGTAGTGATCTATGAAGACAACACTGAAATTAAACATTACAACATGTTGCATGTCCTTTGCAAGACTAAATGCCACAGAGATGTGCTTTCCATGGAAACTAAGAATCCCATGGATGACTTAGAAGACCACAATCCAAGCACTGCAAGAGGCCCATTCCCAAAGACATGATTACCCAGATCAGGGAAAGACAGTCACCACTGTTTGGTTACACTGTGAGAAGAGAACTTCGAGTGAATAAATTAGGAATAGCTTGGAAGCAGCAGAGGTGTGGTTCTTGAAACAAACATTGTGAATAACTTGGACTGCCAGAGAAACAAACTGCCTGAAAGAGGCTAATGAAAGTAGGATATTATATACAACTATAAGAATGATATAAACAATATTGTTTGGTCATATAATGAGAAGAGAGACACTGGAAAACGATGGGATAACTGAAAAGAACAGTAGGTAAAGAGGCAGAGGCAGTCCGAGAGAAACAATGCTGGATGGCCTGAGATGGTCGCATGGAGTAATATCAACAGCAAAGTGGATCCAGAATACCAAGGACTGAGATATGTGTAGAGACACGAATGACTATGCAAGGTGGCAGGACACATGATGATGTTCAGTGAGATGAGAAGGTCTGGAGAAGGCTGTGACAACTGGGAAGATCAAGAAGTTGGAGAAGAGGCCAACAGACTGAGAAAATGCTGGACTGGTTGGCAGAGTAGCATGGAAAAGATCAGTGGCTGAGCTTATAATCAAACATAGAGGACAGATGTTTGGGGAGTAACATGATTGTCTGTGCCGCTAAACGTGGCATATAATGATGATTATTTAGAAAGACAACACTTGTATTAACATTCTGTTAACATTAGTGAGCAGATCACTGGACCTGGCAGGACATTGTCATATGCCGATGATGTTTTAGTGTATCGTCAGGGGAAGGATAGAGAGGAGGTTGCTGTGGAACTACAAACCGAACTCAATCGCATAAGTACTTGGTGTGATGAAGCTGGGGCAATGGTCAACCCAACAAAGGCAACAGTGACTTGGTTCTCGTTGAATAATCATATTGTCAACACTCCAACACCAACTGTAATGCTGTGTTCAGAGACGGTGGAAAGAACGCAGGCAATGAATTACCTGGGGATACGGTTTGATCGAAGCCTTGCTTATAATGTGCACATAGACCAGGTGATAACAAAGGCCAAGCGGGGTTTGGCAGCGATGCGGGTGATGGCGACAGAAACTGTGAGCAGCGCCATCTATGTCTTCTGTACGAGGGGTTGGTCATGTCTGTTTTGGAGTATGCAATGGCAATCCTGACTCTCAGCCATAAGCAGATAGAAAGGATGGAAAGGATACAGAATGAAGCTATGCGCATTATTCTTGGATGTACAAGAGATACAGCATGCAGGGCGATGCGCTACCTTCTTGGTTTTCCAACCATTGAAGAGAGAATACAAGGTTGCAGAGCACGCGCCTACCTCAGAATTAACGCAAACACACAACATCCACTGCATAGTGAAATTAGGAAGTTGAAGGGCAGCAGGTTAAAAAGAGGACGGTCGTGGATGGGTCAAGCCGAAGACATTCTTCAACAGGTGTGTTCACTTGAGGACTTAGAACCTGGCGAGGAGTGGGTGCAAGTGCCAACAGACTTCTGCACATCCTTTTCAGTTTGCATCCAACTAGATAGAAAATGCAGACATGAAAATCCGGCTGCTGTTGAGGCTGAAGTACAAGCGTTGATTTTCGAGAATTCGCTAGACGGTGACGCGGTCATCTACACAGATGGGTCGGTCGTCCGACATGTGAGAAGCTCATGGGCCTTTACAGCTCGGGCCGGAGGGAGAATTGTGAAGGAGGACTCTGGTGCTTTCACTGAAACCACAAGTAGCCTGACCATGGAAGTCATGGCAGTAAGTAAAGCAATAACATGGCTCGAGACACAGACATTCACTAGGGCTTGTTTCCTTAGCGACTCAATGAACATGATCAAGAGGATAGAGGAGGGGTCGATCCGAAGAGAATGGTTGCTGCTTTGGAGCGGTCTCGACTGGCAAAGATTAGTTTCATCTTCGTGCCAGGGCATGCAGGAGTACAAGGAAATGAGCGGGCTGACAAGCTCGCAGGTGAGGCTACTGTGGAGGGCGGATGCGCCATGGACCAGGCCGACATTCTGAATGCTCTACGAGAAGTAAGACTTTTGCAAGAACCAAGTGATGACTGTGAATCTACAACAATGGCCAGACTGCGAGAGCAGCAAATTAAAAGAGGGGTTTCCAAACAAGAACACTACGCAGGAAGCCAAAGAAGATTTATAAACCAACACAGAACTGGCGTCGTTAGCCGCTACACGTTGCAGGATTTGCTGAGGAGGGGATCCGAGCACTTATGGACTGAATGGTTCGATGTGCAATGAGGATGATCTGTCGACTAACTAACTAACTAACTAACATTAGTGAGAATTATCTAGAAAAACAAAACTAACATTAAAGACAATGCTAACATGTACAGAATGACGCACAAAGACCACACACAATAGATAATGCTAACATTTACAGAATCACCCACACAGACAACACACATACAGACAATGCTAACATGTACAGAATGACTCACAAAGATAACATAACACACAAACGACAATGCAAACATTTACAGAATAACCCACAAAGACAACATACCAGAGACAATGCTAACATTTACTGAGTGACCCACAAAGACAACATACCAGAGACAATGCTAACAATTACAGAGTGATCCACAAAGACAACATACCAGAGACAATGCTAACATTTACAGAGTGACCAACAAAGACAACATACCAGAGGCAATGCTAACATGTAGAGAATGACCCACAAAGACAACATTCCAGAGACAATGCTAACATTTACAGAGTGACCCACAAAGACAACATCCAAAGACAATGCTAACATGTAGAGAATGACCCACAAAGACAACATACCAGAGACAATGCTAACAATTACAGAGTGACCCACAAAGACAACATACCAGAGACAATGCTAACATTTACAACATACCAGAGGCAATGCTAACATTTCCAGAGTGACCCACAAAGACAACATACCAGAGGCAATGCTAACATTTACAGAGTGACCCACAAAGACAACACACTAGTGACAATGCTAACATGTAGAGAATGATTCACAGAGACAACACACAAATGACAATGCTAACATTTACAGAATGACCCACAAAGACAACACACTACAGACAATGCTAACATTAAAGATAACTTTATCAATAACAAGAATCATCTATAAGGACAACACCAGTACTCAACATAAACATACAGTATTCTCTCCAACAGAACTACAGACAATGCTAACATAAAAGATAACTTTATCAGTAACAAGAATCATCTATAAGGACAACACCAGTACTCAACATAAACATACAGTATTCTCTCCAACAGAACTGCGCTCATCTCCTTTCATCTCAGAGAACTCAATGTCCAAGGGCTCTGCTCTCAGCTGTGTCTGCCTCAAAGTATCACCATCAACATTACTGATACTAATCGTCTTATCATCGCTGCCCAGAGCCAGCAAATTCTCTGCGCTCCAAGCTCCGCAGGTAATTTTTTTTGTATGTTTGCCGATAATAGAAATTTTCCTGCAGAAAGAATCAATAAGTAAAAATAAGTAAATAAAGGACCCCTTTACATGCCTTCAGGTACATCAGGCATATGGTGCTAGACTTGTTTTTGTATAGACCAATGGGCTGAGTGATGTGGTCAGTATACATTGCTCACCTTGACTTCCCATTTGGTACCAATTTTAGGCTGGGTCTAATAGGGAGCTCTGGTAAATTTTAAAACATCTGAATCTGCCCATCTGTGAATCGAATCCAGGTACACAGTTGATAGGTGAGTGTCTAACCATAATGCTACTGCGGCTCCCAATAAGTGTATTCGTAAATTTGTATATAGTTTATTGTCTAGCTCCAGGTGAATGGTGTCTCCTTTCCATATCTACACTGGTGGTTAAGTGAAGGATCAGAGTTGTCTAGGCTTGTGTTTATTGTCAAGCTGCATGTGAATGATGTCTCTTTTTCTCATCTACACTTGTGGTTAAGTGAAGGATCAGAGGTGTCTAAGCTTGTGCTCCATGACCAGATGTGTGGTCTTGGTGGCATTGTATCCGTGTTTGTCTAGTGTATCCTAGAGGTTCAAGTCCCTTGTCTATAACCCACAGGGCAATTAAAATAAATGGAGACCTTACAATACAAAGAAGAGATAAATAAAATGGGGAAGATATGAGGAAGCTGAAAGAGATAGCAAAGTATAGAATTGTTTGGGGAATTATAAAAAGAAGAAGGAGAAGAGGTTGTCTATCTATCATTATCTTGGTCTTTCTTTGGCTCTATATCTATATCTTTTAGGCAGTATCATCTCATTGTGGTTGATCAGGTGTCATTCTCACATAATCCCCAAACCACTTTATTTATTGTCTCTTGTAGAATTTTAGAAATATTCTTTGCAAACTGTTCCCTTTACAAACAAATGATGTTACATAATGTTCAGCTTCTGAGATCTTTTTAAATTACATCCATCCCATCCATCATGTGCCATGCCGGAAAGTATGGGCGGTCTTGACTCGCCATTTCACTCAATCATCAGAGTCGTGGATCAGCTCAGTGTTCCTGTCTTGACCATGCCATGTGGCCAAGCCATCCAGGTATTTACTTCTCGGTCTTCCCCTTGGAATGTTCCCTTCGAACTTGCCAATTGTCACCAAGTTCTCCAATTCATTTCTTCTCATAACATGCCCTAAAAATTGTGACTGTCTACGTCTAATTTCTCTAATCAATTTATGATTTTCATTTGTTTCCTGTAGTACCCGGGTATTGGCTTTTCTGTCTGTCCATGGTATTCTTTACATTCTCCTCAGAAACCAAATTTCCACAGCCATCAAATGTTTTTCAGCTTGACTGCTCATTGTCCAAGTTTCACATCCATACAAAAGTACAGGCTCTATGTAGCACCTAAACAGTCTTTTGCCCAATTTGTTACCCTTTGAAAATAAAGTTTGTTCGTTCATTCTTTTTCTCATTTCAATTGACATCTTTTTATTGGTCAGTAGGTTTTTAATCTTGCTAAAGGCTACTTTCACCATGGCAATTCTTATTCTAATCTCTTCAAGGCATCTCCCATCAGATGTTATGACTGTTCCGAGATAATTGTACTGATTCACTTGTTGAAGAATATTCCCATTTACTTGTATATTACATTGTGGTATTTCTTTCTTCATAGTGACGACCATAATCTGTCTTTTGACAATTTAATTCAAACCCCAATTGTTCACTGTGTGCAACAACCACATCCACTAACTGTTACATATCCTGCCCATTGTCTGCTATCAATATTGTTTTATCTGCATATCTAATGTTATTGATGTTTCGTCCTCCAATGATGATTCCATTTATATCTTTTACATTTCTGAAAATATTTTCACAGTATAGGGAAAAAATATGTGGAGACATTACACATCCTTGTCACACACCTCTCTTAATAGGCTGATATTGTCCCACTTCATTATCAATCCTTATGGCAGCTTGTTGTTTCCAATATATGTTTTTAATAAGTCTAATGTCTTTCCCATCAATGTGTAGATCTGCAAACATATCTACCATGTTAACATGTCTTCCTCTATCGAAAGCCTTTGTGTAGTCAATAAAGCAAAGATGTACATCTTTGTTTACTTCTATAGAACGTTCAATAACTGATCGCATTACATACTGAGATGAAAAATATATGTTATTCTAACTTTCTTCTAACCATCCCCTCGCCTACTTCATATCATGAAATGCATGGAGACAGCATGAGTGTTAGACAGGCAAAAGATGACAAAATATGACCAGAAAATTACAGATGCATGTCGCTCTATATATAAAATAAATACACTGAATTATGAAAATAGAAATAGAGAAAAAAACAAAAAACAAAAAGCAAAGATGTAAGACAAGAAATATAAAGTTTGATTTATTTATTAATTTTATTTAAGAATGGATATCATAGTATTCCAGGCAACCCATAGATGCTCAATCACATACAGCAAATGATGTTGATAGCCGCAGAATCAGAAAGTTACAGACGGAGAAGAAATATCACCGTGAACAAAACAAAACACAGAAAGAGACGAGAAATAGAGGGAGAGAGAATGTAAGAACGAACGAACGAACGAAAATCTTTATTTTCAAAGGGTTTAGAATTGGGCACGCAGGCCCGTCTGACATTCTGCTCTTCATGCCCTTAAGACAGAGTTAATGATAGAGATGAAGAAAGGGGGATTATAAAGCTGAAGGAGAAGACGCTTCATACAAGAGAACAGCCTGTCTAGTACTAACCTCGCTGTCTGGTGGTTGTAAATCAGCAAGTTTCCTTTGGCAGTCCCAACAGCCAGATATGCTCCAACCTTAGACCACAACAAGAATGACAACCCATCCCTGTAAAGGCGAGACATTTGTCATTACAAGAACCGGCCATCATGTTATACATACATACTTACATATATACATAAATATCAGTAAAGGCAAATCTGGCATATGCTGCTAGACATTATTTTTATAGGCCAGTCTTCTTTCAGTGGTTGATGTGGTCAGTGTTCACTTAAAAAGACATTTCTTGTTAGCCACTTTATACCAATGGCCACCCGGCCGACAGGTGAGCCTCTAGCCACTATCCTACCATGACTCCCCCATATAAACATATAAATGAAACTTGCAACTGTCAATGAGAATGTCATTATCTCATTATGATATTATCATATGCCATGTTGAAAAGCGTTGATGACCATTTTCCTTCACATACATCCATCCTCTGTGTCCTTGGTCAGTTTTGCTGCATTAATCACCACCCATGCCACTCTGTCAACACATAAAGTATTTTCCCATCCCTCATCCTGTCCCTAAAACCAAAGTCTGCCCAATTGTCGCAACCTTCTCCAGATCCTCGTCTCATAACATGATGACAAATGACAACTGTCTTGTTCTGATGTTGGTAAAGTCATGTTCTTATCAACAATTATGAAGTGAAATTGAATCAGGTTAGTATGAGTGAATGGATAAGAGTGCTTGTTCTTAAACATCCGGTGTGATGATGCCAAAGTAGTGGGTTCAACCACATCACTGGTTAGTTGGATTAAAATGTTGACTTCTCATCTTTGACTTGAGATTTAATTATAATTACCTCACAAGTTGACTCAGTTTGCTTGATAGCAATGGACACTGGTAATAAGGATATTTAATGCACAGGTAAAAAAATCAGTCCAGTATATTAGAAGTAGTAGAACGTATATGAATCACGCTTGAGCTCAAAGCGAGAAAACACAATAAAAAAGCCCCACTAATCTCTTGTCATTGCCAGAAGTTGTGATTATCTAAAGGGGTGTCTAGCTGGTCTTGCATCAAAGCCTGTGAATCTACATCCATGGTCAGACTGCAAGAACTGCAAGTGAAAAGAGGTGTGGCCAAACAAGAACACTATGCAGGAAGTGAAAGAAGATTAATAAACCAAAACAAAACTGGTGTCGTGAGCTACTACACGCTGAAGGATTTACTGAGGAGGGGATCTGAGCACTTATGGACTGAATGGTTCAATATGCAATGAGGATAATATGTCGACTAACTCACTCACTCTTGTTCCTACTGTGAGACACTGTCATAATTTGGAGGTGACAGGTTGAAATCCCGGTCAGTAACCACAGCTTTCAATTGTTATGTTGTCTATGTGTGCTATTTATAACACTCTGTAGAGGGCCCCTTGGGGTCATGACTCCGGGGGGAAACTGAGTTCAAATTTAGTCAGATATGTTAAATTCAGAAATTCAAAGGTGTGCTACCACAGCTGGGAACCTACTTGAGACCACTGTCTATCTCTGTGAATCTCTGGGTATTTGTGTCCCACAAGAAGATGGAATGAGAGCCTTCACAGATCAAGGCTAAGATATCACCCTCTTGGTCCCAGCCGAGCCCCGTACAGCGTCTGAGGAAATTGAGTAATTCTTTATGACACAGCTAACATTCTGTTCATGAAACAATACTGATAACATTCTGTTAATGAAAATAATGTTAACATTCTACTAATTCAATGAAAATGTTAACATCCCACCCATGAAGTGATGCTGCTAACTTATGTTCATGAAATGTCATTAATAAAATAACATTGTTAACATTCTGTCCATGAAATGACACTATTACCAATCTGTTAATGACAATACTGTTAACATCTGTCACATGAATTGACACTTTTAGTATTCTGCTGGTGAGTCGACACTGATAATATCTAATCTATGAAATAATTCTCATAACATTTTGTTGATTAGTCGATATTGTTAATATTTTTTGTAAATGTATTTATGTCACACTGATAGGTAAACAACTTGCAGCTCTGCTGATAGTATGGGGGAAAAACAATTAAATTATCAAATGCAGATGCCGTATATCAGCAAAGATAAGCATACACAAAACACTGATAAAACAAAGTGCTATAGATCACACACTTGGAACTCAACAAATCAGGAATTTGCTCAACTGCAGCAATGATAAAACAGGTCACTAGAAGAAAATGTGTACCTGTCAAAGACAGTAACACCAATGTATGGAGGATGGAAACAAAAACAGAACACATATACTCATCAATTGTCAACACTAAAACATCTAGGAGGCTTAACTCTTGCACTCCCTAACAATATGTAATATGTGACTGACTCTTCCCTGTAAATCTCAGACCTCGTGTAATGTGTTCTCTGACATTTTACATTTGGCCAGAGCATACTAGAGAAATCTGGCTTTTCTAGTAGCCACTTCCACTGTATAATCAGCCACTTTGAATGTGATTTCTCACAGTGGTTATTGCCTCCCTTGAACATCTGCTGCAAAACTGTTCGTGACTGTAAGAGTTAAGATGAGCAAATGCAACCAGACAGACAAAGATGACATACTTAGCAGAGTCAAGAGGATATCCATGAAGTCGATAGATGAACAGCAACATTATTTTAGATAAAGTATCTTATTACATGCAAGGAAAGCTACACATTAAAAATAAAGAAACATAGAACCTTAAAGAGTAAAAAAAAATTAATAAAAATTCCACAGCAAGTGTTGCCATAGAAATGGAGAAGAGGGGATGGAGCAATCATTTAAATAAACAAAACAGTTATTTACGACCAATCACGTCTGTCAACAATGCTTATAAATCAATTCTGGATGAAAGGAAGATGTGAATGACCATTTCTAGAGAAGTTGTGTCTAAATCAATCAGCTTTCTTCTTAAAGAACACATTCATGTCTGTGGCAGTTATTTTCAATTAGCAATGAAATCAACACAGACAACTATACTCACCCTGGCAGGTTAACGTTGCCCTTGAGATCACCATGTCGATCATAAATCTTGGCTGTGCTGTCAGACCTGAGTGAAGAGATGCAGATCCAGCAATACTGTAAACATGCCAATGGCTTGTCACATAACCTCATTTGAACAACATAAAATACACTGCAGAGTAATATTAACTTCACCATGGAGCAAGCACGACAGAAGACTTCTGATAATCAGAAGAGGTTACCCTCTTGCCGAATGTTTTGGCCCCTTTACTTCACTGAGAACAATGTAACTAGATGCTCTCTTGTATGGAATCCGCAAGGCAAAAGAAATAGTGGAAGATCTAAAAACACTTGGAGAAGAGAATTACAGAGAGAGATGAATAATATTGGGAGGATATGCAGGAAGCTGCAGGAGATAATTAAAGATACAACGGTTTGGTGTGGTTTAGTTGAGGGCCTTTGCTCCAATGGTGGAGAAGAAGAAAAGAAGAAGGCTTCCCCGACACTATCAGGTGGCAGGCCAACCTGGGTCATGACTACCAGGTGTCTTTCTTCTGTCAAGCATTTGTACATCCAGGCTGTTTCATACATTTTAGCTTTCCACATATTCCATAGTGTAGAAGTAGGTACCTTACAGTCATGATTAATCTTTCCCCTGTTAACACCCGCAATGGAAAATGGAGATATTCTGAAGACTATTAAAAAGTGCCAGCTAAAGGCAGTTACAAATGAAACAAAATATGTAAGAATGCTTGAGTTTAGATTCAACTGAGGTTCCAGCAAGGAGGTATGCATGAGGGGATAAATCTGTTTACAACCAGTGTGTTACAGGAATGATCAGTATCTACAGTTTATTGTTCTTGTTTAAACTTTCCTCTTCTACATTATGATGTAGAAATATTGTTTAAACTTTCCTCTTCTATATTGTCATGTAGCATAATTTATCTCCTTGTTTAAACTTTCCTCTCCTACATTATCATGGAGAATTATTTATCGTCTTGTTTAAAATGTCCTCTTTTACCTGGCATGTATAAATATCTTATCTTGTTTAAACTGTCCTCTTCTACATTATCATATAGAAGTATCTAATTCTCTTGTTTCAACTCTCCTCTTCTATTTTGTCATCTAGAAATTCTATAGAAGTATACAAACCCAGTAGTAGCCAAGTAATTGCCATGTGTTCTCTGCCACGCATACTTCAGTCGACCTTGTCCATGAACCCGCTCAGGCAGGCTGAAAATTCGCTGCAAGATGAAAGCAAAATATGAATACAAAACAAAACTGAGGCTTTTGAAATTAAATGTAACTGAAACAATCATAGAAATTCAACCATGAAGAATAAAACAATCACGATACTGACACTCTATCAGATCTAAATGTCAAAGAGACCTGGCTCATAAGCAATGCCATGTCCCAGAAACTACAATACTTTGGCCACACCAAACAACACAGTGATTTCGACACAGCAGTAACTGAAGACATGGCTCCTGGAAAAAGAAGCAGGGACTGACAAACATGAGGTGGCCACAGGACATCAAAGACACTCTGGGTATGAAAATGCATGAGGCAGGGGGAACTGGCGACGGATCAAGATTCTTTCTGACAGGCTATGATGACAGCATCCTTCTGCAAAAGTCTTGCTATATGTTATGATGATGAAAACATAACTTGGGGATCACAAAGGATGTATTTATAATTTCTATAAAACTACCGGAAGCTTATAGAATACAGTGTAGATCTTCACATCTGTTTAATTTAATACAGTAAGACCTTTACTGTGTTCATCATCAGCAATTGTGGAACATCCTAAGAGACATGAGGTTTTCAGCATATTTAATCCATTTAATTAAAGCATTATCTCACAAACAACATGTAGCTGTTAGATTAGCTGGTGAAACACCACAATGGTTTAAGGTGCAATGGAAAGTAAGATAGGATTGTCTCCTCTACCCATATTGATCCACATCTATGCTTAAAATTAATTATAAACATGAAAAATGGTGAGATATGTGACAATTTTGATCCATTCATAACAATTTAGAATGCAAATAAGCAGAAGATATGGACCTTCTATCGAAGAGAGTCAGAGGATTAGAACAGTTAATCCTGTCTGTAGACCTGCCATGGCAGTGCAAAGGTAAACAAGTATTAAGAGACTATGGCACAATACCATCAAACAAATAAAGTAAAGATTTCATAACATATTTCTAATTAGTTAGTCAACAGATTATCCTCATTGCACATCAAAATATTAGATATAAGTGCTGAGATTCTCTCCTCAATATCTTCCTCAGTGTGTAGTAACTGACGACACCAGTTCTGTGTTGCTTGACTATTCTTCCCTGGCTTCCTGCATATCACTCTAGTCTAGCATGAACCTGTTTGACTTGCAGTCTGGTCAAAGTTGTAGAATCACATCCACCATTGAGTCCCTTACTCGTCTTGCCTCCCCGAGGGCATTCAAGATATCAGCCTGGTACATTGCTCTTTGGCTCCCTATATTAGCCAAGCCTACAAGCCTTACTGCACATTTGTTTCCTCTTACATCATAGTGCCCCAGCAAAAAATGGAACAGGTATTAGTCAGCTTTAACCTCCTCAGACCTGGGCCTTCTGAACCAGCCCATCTCGATCTTCCTTTCATACTCATGGAGTCGCTGAGAAAACATGCAACTGTGAACATTTGTGTCTCCAGCCATGATACTGCCTTTGCTACTGCCATGACCTCCAGGCTTAACTGCTCGTAGTCACGGCAAAAGCTCCACTGTCTTCCTGAACATTTCTGCTTCCAGCTGGGGCTGTGGAAGCCCATTAGCGCCTGGTGTGCTGCACATCAGATCAATCGGTGTAGACTATTATATCAGTCTAGGAAGAATGTTCAAAAATTAGTGCATTTACTTCTGTCTAAACCACCATATAAATGTGAGTAATGGACCATTTTGCCTTCATAAAAAAGGAAACTCAAAGCTCTGAACTTTAATGAAACTATTTTTAGTACTTGATACAGAAAAAAAAAATACTGACAGACACTGTACAAGATTTAAATATTGAAGAAAACACCTCTCCTAAACAGCATTATATGATTATATTTTGGACCACGAAATACTTTTTGGAGTTGCTTATCATTGCCCGATGTGTTGCGGTAATCTTGCTATCCAAAGTACTGTGCATTTTAACAGTTTTGGTCAAGTCTTTATTTCATAGTTCTGATTCATTCAATCCAAAACAGAAAACTCATTTCATTCCTGAACAATACTCATACATCCCAATAAATACATGCATTCCAACAATATAACAAATTCTAAGTCCATAAACACGGTTAACTGAGTAGCCCTTTAATCTTCAAATTGCTGAAAGTTGCTCTCACTACACGTTTCACTCAACACCACGACATACATCTTCAACTGTAAGACTGCTAGAGACGACCAGCTCACAGACTTACCTTCATGTTCGTCTGTCTCTACGTCTGCTAGTGTCCACATTCAAACTAGTGCGCATGCTCAACCGGAAACACCACCAATAACTTTAGCGCTGCAGTGAAAATCAGCTTTCCCTCTTATTTACCGTGTTGTTATGGCAACCACAGAACAAAACTTCTAATAAAATCTTTTATAATTTACATTAATAATTTGCATATAATGATAATGTTTTAATAACTAGATTATTAAATATTTTACTAGTGTCATTAAAACTGTGTGGTTTATTATCCCCTGCGCAGACGGGAAATGTTGCCAAGTAAACAGTAAACAATGGCAGAGACTTCTACAAGCTGAATGTGAGGCAGCCGCTCACGCTTTGATTGCAAGTGGAGCAATGGCTGAAAGGAAATATGAACTTGCTGTGCAGCAGCAGCGTAAAAGTAGATCATGTATTAACCCAAGCTGGTATGTTGATGCTTTATAGTAAATTGGATTATTGGTTAGTTTTGCCGAAGGTTGTGTGGTACTCCCTGGATAACCGATTGATTAACCGGATCGTCAAGGCAGACGTCCCATGTATTATAATTATGTTGTATGGATGTCCTCTTAGTCGAGAGAGTAAATTGAAGTACTTGGGTATCACCTTTGACAGGTGTTTGTCTTTTAAGGATCATGTGGAGGATTTGGTGGTGAAGGCTGGTAGGGGACTTAATGCATTGAGGGCTATGACAGCAACCGGGGTAGATCAGAGGATGCTGTACAGGCTCTTTCAGCAGTTAATAATTTCTGTCATTGAGTATGATTTGGGGCTGCTGACAGTATAAAAAAGCCAGCTTGAAAGGATGGAGCCCATACAGAATGCTGCATGCGGTTAATACTGGGGTGCACAAAGGACACACCAATTATCTGCATGAGGCATATCCTGGCGCTACCTACAATGACGGACAGGCATAGGGTCCTTCAGGCCAAATGGTACCTGAGAGTTGCTGCAGACAGGGATCACCCGCTGCATGCAGCAATGGATATGGTATACCATATCAAAGGGTCATGGACTAAAACGAGGCAGGTCCTGGATGGCACATGCAGAACTTTCTATAAGTCAGGTGTGTGATCTAGAGACCATCAATCGTGAAAGAGAGTGGGTTGAAGTTCCGGATGACATGATGGACTGGCATAAGGTAATAATAACACTGGGTCGTGAGTGCAGAGAATGGGCAGCGGGCCGCACTGAGTTTGAATTGCAACAGCTGATCCAGAGCAACACACATCAAGGTGACATAGTCATCTACACCGATGGGTCAGTGGTGAGAAACAGATGTAGTGGCTGGGGCTTTATTGCTAAGGCTAATGGGCAAGTCTTGAAAAAGGAGAGCCTGGCATATGAGACTACGACCTCCAGCATGAGAATGGAGGTGGAGGTAGTAACAGCGGCATTCCGATGGCTAGAGGAGACTACTGCAACACACGTGGTGTTCATTACGGATTCAAAGAATATGCTTAGCAAGGTGAAGAAAGGAATGTTTCATGTGGAATGGCTCTCGTCGCTTCAGAGGTCACAGATTGTGAGAATTGTATGGATATTTTGCCCTGGCCATGTGGGTGTATGGGGGAATGAACAGACTGATAAGCTAGCAGGGAATGCACCTCTTGGTGGTATCTTGCCTATGGACAAGGGGGAGGTGGTCGTACGCTTGTGGGACCAGGTGGAGAAGGCAGAGGAACAGATTGAGAACCCATATGTGGAAAGAATGAGATTGCGGGGGATTGGCAGGGGTTCTGAAAGAATCTCAAAACTGAGAGGGAAGACCAGGAGAACATTTAATCAGATAGCCATGGGAACCATTAGTAGTATGACTCTTCACTGGCTGTTGAACGAGGGGAATGAGCACGTATGGGAATGTCCTGAGTGCAGTGATGTGGGTTCTTGACTCAACTCAACTATGCCGAAGGCAGATGGCCAGCCCATGGATTGTGCCGATTATTTATTAACGTCCTTAAACTTAAAGATATATTGAGAACAGAGGACTTTGACGTCAGTAAATCCACATCACTGTCCAGGATGAAAGGCTTGACAAGACGAATCCAACGGTATCTCAATGAAGAGTGTTTGTTAATTCTAAGCGGAGTTATGAATATTTTTGTGTCATAATTTACAACCAGGAAGTGTAATTGTAATGCTGTCCTAAGAAATGAGGGAGATTTTTTATCGAGGCTGAATAAATTGGAAGCTGAGACATTCTGCCTTCTATTACTGTGGCTTGTTTATTTTTAAACGGACAACATTGTACCATATATCATTGCATCCAGGGTGGTGAGGCCTAACTTGACGTATTATCTATTTTTCGATAGGATGTGCCATGACCTAATTAACAATTAAAAATGGCCACCAATTGTTTATTATTCATTAAAAGTATGTCACATCGCTAAAAAACCGGACAAGATGTATACTTTATTGTGCATTTTGGTAACAGGAAAGTAAAAGTCGCACTCCTCTTTCGATAGAATGTCGACAGGATCGAGATTATGACTTCATTGCACTGGGTTTGATCCCATATGGCTTGGTCTCTTTCCGCAGGGCGGCCTGCTAAAGCATCGCACAAAGCACGAGAGTCTCCAAGTCTCTGAGAAAAATGCACTTGACTTTTAAGACTTTTCGATAGGATGTGCTGTGACCTAATTAACAGTTACAAATAGCTGCCCTTTTATATTAAATAAATGTCATGTAAAATGTTTGTCGTTAGTGAAATGTTCGTTGTTAGTGAAAGGACAATTCATAAAAATGTACTCACATTGTCTTGATGCACCCATTGCATTGTTACAGCTTTTTTGTGTGGATTAAATATCATGCATTAATGTAAGTAAATAAATTTGTAACTGCTGCATAATTAAGCAGTCACTTTCGCTAATAATAATAAATGATGTCTGCTTCTGCTCTATAATTACACTATTTTTAGTTTAGAAACTAAACTAAACTGTTCTGTATCTAAAAGTGAGCAATTAATAATTAAATACTAACTTTAAAAAAAAAAAAATAACATATTTTACAATTATGTACTGCTGTGCTGCTTAAAAAAAAGTACTCCTTACACTACTGACTTACAGGTTTAGACGTGTCTGAAAACTGGCTTTCAAAATTATGTTCAGTCATGTCAAATGCTGAAATATTATACAAATGCACGGATACATTACTGCTACAAATGACACGTGTATTCTGTTTAATTTTGGTAGTTAAATTACCAGTTCTAATTATAAATAAAAACAGGTCCGCTATAGTTTAGTACTAATTGTATGGGCGTCGCCATCTTGAATTTTGTGTTATGACTGCCATATCTCATTTTCATGTGCTAAATATTTTTTCCTGAACTCCAGCAAACACCAGCATTGTTCAAACTCTTCACATTTATGTAAAATTAGACAGGGGAATCAAAAATGCAACATAAAGTTAAGGTTTCTTTAAACTTCAGGAGTTATAAGACAAATTAGCTTACTATTCGTAAATAAGCTTCCAGAAATTCAAGAGAAAACAATTTCTCAGCCGCAAACGCCTGCAGTATAGCAGAAAGACATCTACTGCAATTTTCAGAGTTGATTCCCCTGACGTTGTACCACGGTGGTTTTGAATAAATTGAATCAAACGAGACATGGTCAAAAACTGGAAGTGAGTCACTGGTCGCTAAATAGCTCGCGGGAAAACGATTTTTTGCCAGCCCCCCCCCCCCCCCCCCCAAGGGCAAAGTTTGGTAACTCTGACATTGCTACTATTAGCCACCTAATGCTGATGCATATGCTGGGGGGGGGGGGGGGAAGGAATCTGAGCACCTATGGACCTGTCCGGAGTGCAATGAAGATACCCCAACTGATAACTGATATTGGTTAGTTAGCTAGTGTAGTGAATCAACATCACATATGATTATGAATGATAGAATTAGATATGCCAATCCAATTTAATTCTCACTAATTGAAGTGATTGCCGGTCTCCCTGGTCTAGGGGTTAACGTCTTTCTCCGTAATCCGGTATATCCATGTGAGGAATGTAACCTGCACGAGAATCGGTAGCGGTTCTCGCCACATTGGTAACTTGCGGGGTATGTGAGCCGGTCGCTCAGAGAGCAATGGAAAACTACTGAGCGTAATCTTGCCAAGAAAACGACATTCAGCTGAAAGATGCTGATGTTGTCAATGATGTCCTGTAAAGGATGAGCAAAAAAAAAAAAGTGAAGTGATTGCACATCGAACTCTATTTACCATAAGTACACAGATCCTCTCTCTCTCCTGTTCTATCTCCCTCACGGTCTAGATCTATGTTGAGTAATTATTCTGTTGTGGTTTCCCGCATGGTCCTCTTGTCTAGCTTCACAGGTGTTTCACATGCCTAGTTTTGACATTCTTGCTGTCTGGTCAAGGTTGCAGAATCACATTCACTCCTTGAGTCATTTATTTGTCCTGCCTCCCAGGGCATTTAGGATGTCATCCTGGTCCATTGCATGTCCGCTCCCCACAGTAGCCAAGCCTTCACGTCTATCTGCTTGTTCATCCCCTCTTACTTGCCATTTTAGTAACCTTTTCTAAATTGCTTTTTAATTAAGCAACCTGCATAGTTGGATACTTCTTGAAAACAATAAATCCAATGGTACCTTATTCAAGTCTAAGCTGAGATATTAATGTTTGCGTGTCAATTTATCATTTATTATAAACAAAGAGGAAAATACAAATTTTAGCCCTTTGACAAAAGGCACACACATCACTGTTGGTAACACATATGCTCAAGGGAGATAATAACTGTTGATTTTTCCTAACTAAGGGGGAGCTAACTGCTGCTGATTTACACACACGTACACACACACACACACAGTGAGAGAGAGATACACTGATCACATCAAGCTGTGATGACATCAATCTGCCACACTGCATGAGCTGTCTGTCAGCGCAAGGCCGTGATCGTAGATCCATTCTGACCTGAGAAGTCCCATTGAAAAGTTGCAAAATTATCAACGATCTGGTCCATGTAGAGTGATGAAAAATCACACATAAATACGATAATTGGTGTTGAATGTAAACGTGTTGTCATTATCATTGTAATCACTTTGAATATTCCATAACAATATTAAATGGTAATGGCTGGAGTATGACAAGGAAAACTACCATCTCCCATCATTGAAATATCACATTACAGCATGTGATCTTCATAATTTCAGTGTGAGATTTACTGCCAACTTAAATGGTCGAAAATTACAAAATACACGTAAAAATGGATGCTAAATTGAATAATAGATAGTAGAAGAATATATCACGTCTCATAAGACGGTATTGATGGGTTTACTTAGCACTTAGAATAGGCAGCCTGGTTCTCCAGGATAACAAGGATTCCAGAAATGCAAGATATACAGAATGTAAAGTGGAGAGGGAAAAACTGTATCAAGTAATCGGCATCTGTTTTAACATGATCTTGAAATAATTGGGGATTTTAACATAATGAGTACGCTTAAT
Organism: Cepaea hortensis; assembly: GCA_963921405.1. Classification (NCBI taxonomy): domain Eukaryota; kingdom Metazoa; phylum Mollusca; class Gastropoda; order Stylommatophora; family Helicidae; genus Cepaea; species Cepaea hortensis. The sequence continues at coordinate 73,588,513 of OY992879.1, forward strand.
GTCCTTAGATTAGTGACACAAAAACAAGTAACTGAATGTCACCGCAAAAATTATTCCAGTCAGATTCAGTGATTATGACTCGTAGTGGTTACCTCTTACACCCCATACCCCAGCACAAAAATTAACAAATATTTATTAGTCAATCTTAACAGATTCAGTTCCAAACACAAAGTATGTTTGGACCGAACAAAAGTGTTTGTCACAAAATGGGAAATAGGAGTGTGTCACAGTTAAGACCTAAAATGTGTTAATATGGTAGCGGACATGTTGTATTGTATATAAAATTAAAGCACATAGCTTAGGGAAAACTACTACTTTGATATTTTAACCCTTTAACGGGCATATCGCCTGATAGCGATCGATGCGTTAAACGGGCATAGCGCCCAATCGCGTCTTTGACGACTAGTCATTTTAAAAATTGAGACACAAGTTTGCCATGACAACATTTTGGTGATATGGCAGATGGCCAATGGCAGATATGGAAAGTTGCTTAAGATGATTGATCATCCCATAGCAATTAATCAGCTAACCTCCACAGAAATTCAAGCCATTGCCTTCAGGCCCAGCCCCGTCACTGAGAACACATGCATATACACATGTGTGTCTTCAGCCATGATAGTGTTCTTTGTATGTAGTATATTACATGTACAGAGATTAAAGCCATTGCTTTCAGGCCCAGCCAGGTCACTGAGAACACATGCATATACACATGTGTATCTTTAGCCATGATATTGTTCTTTGTATGTAGTATATTACATGTACAGAGATTAAAGCCATTGCTTTCAGGCCTAGCCCAGTCACTGAGAACACATGCACATACACATGTGTGTCTTCAGCCATGATATTGTCTTTAAATGTAGTACAGTATATTACACACTAGGACATTAAACCACTTCTACACAGTCTACCTTAGGAAGTTACTGAAGGTCAAATGGCAAGACAAGATCCCAGACACTGAAGTCTAAGAAATAGTGTCCATGCCCATTATCTAAACTCTACTAATGAAGATTCAGATTTGCTGGGCTGGTCACTTGACTCACATGCCAGATCACAGGCTCCCTAAACAAATTGTTTACAGTGAGTTGCATTGTGGTAAACGCTCCCAAGGTGGCCAGAGGAAACACTTTAAAGATACTGAAGATTTCACTCAAAGCTTTCGGAATGAATCACGACACATGGGAGACGGAGACTGCTGCCAAAGACCAAAATTCATGGCATACATCATTATGCAAACTTGCGAAGCAAACAGGACTGCAAGAACTGAAAAAAGACTGGACAAAAAATAATAAAAAAACCACCGCAGGAGATCCTCCTCCTGGAACGTCAATCATTCTTTGCCCACATTTTCAAAGAACATGGGGAGTGGCTGGCCAAATGGCTAAGAATGCCAGGTTCTCCTTCAAATCTTCAGTAAGGAGTGGATTTGTTTTTGTCAGAGGCAAAAAGAAAATCCTAACCTTCACAGTTCGCAGCCACTGCACTAGCCAGGCAGCCTTAATTCCTCAGGATCAAGACCCCCCTGCCATACACTGCAAGGTTCTATAGTCAGAAGATGACAGACAGTCAAAGAAGACTTCCAGCCAAAATAGGCCTTATCAGCCATCTTAGAACTCATGGTTCCAAACTTTCAAGCCTACTGGATGAAGTGAATGGTCATCATCATACTTGATGGACAAACACCACTACCAAATGCAGCTATTGTCTTTGTATGTAGTATATTATGTTTGTGTCATTATCATCATGTAGCAGATCCTTGCAGAAGTTGCTCTCATCGCGGTCCATTGGAAAGACTCTTGATCTTTTGCTAGCTCCCCTGCCTCATGCATTTACATGCCCTTTCCAATTAATCTTAACCATCATATAATTGTTCTCATTACTTTTTACCTTTGGTAAGACTTTAGAAATCTGGTCTTCCAGTGACCATTTTTACTGTGCATTTATCCTCATTAGAAGTAATGTACTTGTGATTTTTCATAGAGGTTATTTACCCCCTTAGACATCTGCTACAAAATACTCTAAGATTGAAATAATTACCCTCATATTTGTTTTTCCATTGTGATAATTCTCCTCTTTAGGTGTCTATTTTAGAAATGAAAGCAGCATTAAGCTTGATGTTTTGTTGTGCTATTGTTAGTTGACTTGGCCAAAAGGATAAGCGGGCTTGTTCTTAAACTTAATTGTGCTGATGGTGAAGTAGGTAGTTTAACCCCTACACTGGCATTAAGTTGGACTGAAACATTGACTTTCATCTGTTCAGAAAGCAATGGCAAACTAGGCCTATTGCTTAGAAAATCAACCTAGGATTGACCATAATGTCCTGCAAAGAACATGCAACATTATTTTTTAATTAGCTACATAGCTCTATTTTATATACCTGCAAATAATTATGAATAAGTACAGATGATGTATTTAAAAACAGGTATAAAGAGCGATTGAGAACAAAGTATCTCAAGCAGTTGAAACCAGGTGAAAGATTTAGCAACTTTGATACAACAAACTGGCTTTTCCTGAGACGTGGGCTTGATGATTTTAGAGATGGCTTGCCGCCAATAGGAAGCCGTCTTACAAAAGTAAGAGACATCTGGATTGTGTCTTGCATTATCATTTATATTGTATTGTTCTTCTTTAGATATCAAATACTCTAGGTGATATTTACCTTTTTTACTGATTCCTTTAAAAACAGAGACTCTGTATGTATCTCATCTCATCTTGTATCTCTTGTACCTTGTGGTGTTAAGATGTGTATGGAGTCAGTAAAGTACACTTTGACATGTCTTCATGCCTATTTGGCAAATAATGCTAAATTGTACAGCTATGAGGTGTTCATTAATTGGTGGCTGCTTAGAATAGGACTAAAATGGAGCTCATGGAGGAAACTGAAAGAGAGGGCAAAGGATAGGAGGGCTTGGCATGAGTTAGTAGAGGGCCTATGCTCACATGGGAGAATAAAGGGCAGCAGAAGACAGCTCTGGGGTAGACCTAAGCTCATAACATGGGCACTGAATTACTTTCTAGGAATTGTCTGCACAGGAAAGGCAGAAATGAAGGAAACTGGCAATCTGATCTTATTATGCATATGAAGGTCTGGCTCTTTAGACCCCAACGCATTGCGACTACTTTTACCTTTAATAATAAAATTTTTCAATAAAATTGAGGAAAACAGTCCACATCCTTTGGGCGTGCCGTGAAAAAGGGGAAAGCTTGGGTACATTGTGGCAATGTGAAAGTTGCAGTTTAGGAGAGACTGGAGGAGAAAAGATGTTAGACGGTTTGTCATAATTGTTTTTCCTGCTCTCTCGCTCATGTTGAACACAAGTGTAGTCCATTCATGTGAAATTTACTACTTTTGTGCACTGGATTGATGTTTACTTGCATGGAGGAACATCAGTATCGGAAATTATTGCCAGTACACAAGACAGAAGGCTGCAGACAGACATGGTCACCAACGCCACATGGTATGGATTATATGAAGAATGCAATTTCTATGATGTATACTGTCTTACGTTGTCTTAACAGAATTCATTTTCTCTTCACCAGACTGAAAAAACAGTAGTTCCAAATTTTCAGACAGATTTCGTGAGAATCAGTGAACTCAAGCCGCCTCCTGTCTCCGAACATCTGAGTCGTTATCAGACATATTTAACAAGGAAAGCACCGATGCAACAACAGCAAAGAAATTACCTAACTACTATTGAGAAAGGTTTACTCCAGCACCCATTGGCTTTGTTCCCTCATCTAGAACAAAGTGTTTCCTCTGATGTAAGAAACTGCATACAATCATCATCATCCATTTCTTGTTTCCACCGTGAAGATTAGTGGCATAGATCTCCAGCATTTTTGCTTGTGAGCCTTCATGTTAATTTCTGCTGGGCTGTATCCTGACCATATATTCTCTGAATGTATGTATCTTTGACACTCTTTACGACTTTTACTCTCAGTCTTACACCTTTTTTATGATTTTCAGTAGAGTCACAAATTGCATTCTCCAACAGCATGGATAAATTCATGTGTTGACTCTCTTCCATGCCATGACACAAGTCTGTCAACAATTTTCTCACACTGTCTTCCTCTGTCTCCAGAATTCTTTATGCTTGTCACATCATGTTCCAGTTTTGCTTTCTCATAATGTGGCCAAAAAATGATGACTGCTTCTTTCTGATGTTTGTGATAAGTTGTCTTTGCTGCTTAACCTCCCTCAAAATGTCTGGATTGCTAATTTTGGCTGTACAGTGAATTTTCAGCATTTGTCTTTAAAACAACGCCTCAAATCTTCTAGGGATTTTTTTTGCCTGTTCACTAATTGTCCAGGGGTTTCACCATCATCATCATCATCATCATCATCATCATCATCATCATCATCATCATCTTCATCATCATCATCATCATCATCATCATCATCATCATCATCCAGTGCCTTGCTGGCTGGCATGGGAAACCATGCCTCTCCACAAATTGTGGTCTCTGACAGCATGGATAAATTTGTGTGTTGACTCCCTTCTGGGCCATGACACAAGACTGTCAAGAATCTTCTCACACTGTTTTCCTCTATCTATCTTTCCACAAATCAGGGGTTCATACCAAAGGTTAAATGATTATATTTAGTGCAGGAGAGTTTGGCATATGATACCACAACATCTAGTCTGAAAATGGAGGTGGAGAGAGTCTCTGTGGGGTTCCACAAGATGGAGAACAAATAGCACACATATGTCATGATTGTAACAGACTCATAGAGCATGCAAAGAAGGATGAAGACAGACATGCTTTGTGCAAAGTGGCATGCTTCAATTGGGAAATAAGGGATAGGGAGCATTCCTTGGATGTTTTCTCCAGGGCATGCTGGTGTTGGGAAACTGAGCAGACGGACAGATTAGCTGGATGTGCACGCTGGATGGGATATTGGTGCATGATAAGACAGGTGTAGTCAGGGACCTTTGGGATCATGTGTATATTGTGGAAGAGCAGAATTACTGTCCTGGCCTGGAGAGGATGGCTCAGCGGGAGGTGACCGGAGGATCTGACTAACGTTTAGTACTCCGATGAAAGGCCAAATGGACACATAATCAAATTGCAGCTGATACCATTAGTATTGGGACTTTTCACTGGTTGTTAAAGATGAGGATGGAGTGCTTATGGGAATTTCCAGAGTGTTGTTATGTCATTTCTTGACTCAACTTTAATTTGATAGCAGTCACGTCCATGTATTGATACAATCTTAGAAACCTGTCCTGTTTGGTCACAAAGTAATTAAAAAGTAAATGTTACATGTCTGACACTGGTTTGAAGTTCATATAATCATTATCACATATAGTATACTTCGCATGATGTCAGTGTCAGGTTGTGTCATTTTTGTTTAGTTTCTGTCCAAACACACACATTCAAAGGAAAGATAAGATAAATATTCAACGCAGAGAGGCTAATCATTATCAGATCAGTCAGTCCAAAGGCTTGGGTTGATGTCCTCATGTCATGTCACTCCATGTCTCTTGTTCTCAGCAAGTCTTTTCAGCTATGTGTAAATCTGAACATCCCCCCCTCGCCTCACATATCCTTGTATGCCTGTGTGATATAGCTATATCTTTAACACCCACTTCATTTTTTCCCTGCATTTTGCCTTCCAGAATTTTCAGTCATAGAACTCCATGCTTCATATTGTGACTATGCCTAGAACATTTTTAACTTTAAGTCAAGGCAACTTGTTTATTTTGAATGTGTTTTCAGTTGTTGTCAATTTCAATTTTCTTCAATGTGTCTAAGAACTTGTTTATTTGATCTCTTTTTTTTAAAACCAGCTTATCCTTTATTCTACTGTAATAATATCTCATCTTGTAAATTATTTTCATCATTGTTAATTAAAGACAGAACAGTTAGATCATTTTAATGTAGTCACAAAAGGATTAGGAATGGGGTTCTATTGGAGAAAAAAGTTCCTTGACAAAGCAGAACCAGAAAGACATGACATCTGACTGAGAAACCCACTAAGAAGAATATTATAATATAATAGCAGCAGTACACAGTCATAATGGCTATAGATCAGGAAATCTAATTAAATCTTATGGGATGTCAGAATGTTCCTATGTTTGCTACAGTATTTTATTCTCTCTTTGATTGTTCACAAGGGGGCTGCATAGTCTCGAGGTATGGTGTCTGCCTCGAGTTCTGGAGGTCCCGGGTTCAAGCCCCGTTGACTTCTAGTAATAACATTTTACCCCTGGTCTCTGGGTAGGGAGATCGGACGCCTGTGTGTATTGTTGCACACGTAAAAAATCCCTTGGCAGTTGTAAATAAAAAAAAGAGTAGCCTAACGGCGTTGCCCGGGCAAAATTTGAGTTAAAAATCTACCCAAAGTATTTCAGGATCATCGCCAGTGCTGCAGAGTTCATGCACTGAGCTGAGTTTCTCTAGACTCAGGTTTGAGTTAGGAGGAGAACGGAGCACTTATGGGTTACACCCATGTGCCGTGATGTTGATCCATCGACTAAACTAAACTAAAACTTTGATTGTTCATGTACTGATTAACTAACTAGAATCAATGTGTTCTGTCTCACTCAGCTGTGGTTGGAGTGTAGGGTGCCGATTGTTCTCGCAGTGCACTGATTATGAATGCATCAGTGTTGTCCTCGCCTGTGATCACACCTGTTATTGACATAAGTAATACAAAATGACAAGTCTTAGGTCGATTCATCAGCCTCTAGAAACTTTTCATACGTGATGCACATTTTGTGTTCTTTGTTTTCTCCCAACTGGTACTACTGAAGCTCTCTTATATCGCACATCCTGAATATATCGCTGGAGCTTAAAGTCAATCACTTGGCCTTTACATGGCATCACATTCAACCCCAGCATTTATTGCCTGTTTGTGATTTCCTAGACAATTTTACAATACATTAGTGTGCCTTTGCTTTCTGAACGGCCGATGAACATACAATTGTGAAAATCAATGCAAAGCAATCTGCTCCCAACTTGCCTGCTGCTAATTTCATACCCAGTATGTCAGGATTATGAAAATGCATTGACTATCTTAAAGCCACAGATGCCGACACTGATGGAGCTTATAGTCGGTTATTTGCAAGATTTTTCAAAATTATGGTACTTTGATGTTATGCATGGTTATAACAGAAGTTTTTATGCAAAAGTATACCCAATACAATATAAAACAAGTCTGGTAAACATTTAGCATCCTTTCATCAACACTTGGAACACTATAACCCCAAATTCTGGCCTTCCATCCTTTAAATAGTAATATAAATGAAAATCTGGCATCAATGTCAAGCCATAGCCATGTGCAGGTACCGTGCCTGATGAACCTATCATACATAACGGCATTCATTTATTTAGCTTTCACCTTGCCGTCTTGACAGACGATAGCTTGTTACATTGTGCTTAGAAAAAAGGCATAATAACTACAACCTGTGGCAGTAATGAATGTGGCTGATCAGACCAATTTGCACGATAAATGTTCGTCTACAATGAATGCATTTGAGCATGTGATCATTTATTTAGTGATATTTCTAATATGAATTATTAAGAGATCTTTAAAAGTAATACTTAAAAGTGATTACTTTTATTAGATTTTCAAGTTAATGATGATGAGTCTCTGTGGCGAAGTGGTCACGCTGTTTGACTCATGCTCCGAAGGTTGTGGGTTCGATTCCGGGCCGCACCCTTCGGTTTACGAGTTAAATGTTTCGGAGACTCCTGTGGGTCGTCACTAAAAGCTACGGAGTTCGTGCTTTCTGCGACGCTTTCCGTACTGCGGAAAGAGACCAAGCCATATGGGATAAAACCCGGTGCAATGAAGTCAACCCTGTTGACTTTTAATCGACTTTTTTCAAGTTAATGAATATTCAATGAGAAATAAATATATAGTCACATTTGCAATTGAAAATTCTGTAACAATTTACAAATCTGTCAGAGATTGTGTGCACATTCCTCCTTTCCAGCATCATCAGCTACTCAAATATTACCATTCCTCCTTTCTAGCATTATCAGCTACTCAAATATTACCATTCCTCTTTTCCAGCATCATCAGCTACTCAAATATTACCATTCCTCCTTTCCAGCATCATCAGCTACTCAAATATTACCATTCCTCCTTTCTAGCATTATCAGCTACTCAAATATTACCATTCCTCCTTTCCAGCATCATCAGCTACTCAAATATTACCATTCCTCCTTTCCAGCATCATCAGCTACTCAAATATTACCATTCCTCCTTTCCAGCATCATCAGCTACTCAAATATTACCATTCCTCCTTTCCAGCATCATCAGCTACTCAAATATTACCATTCCTCCTTTCCAGCATCATCAGCTACTCAAATATTACCATTCCTCCTTTCCAGCATCATCAGCTACTCAAATATTACCATTCCTCCTTTCCAGCATCATCAGCTACTCAAATATTACCATTCCTCCTTTCCAGCATCATCAGCTACTCAAATATTACCACTCCTCCTTTCCAGCATCATCAGCTACTCAAATATTACCATTCCTCCTTTCCAGCATCATCAGCTACTCAAATATTACCATTCCTCCTTTCCAGCATCATCAGCTACTCAAATATTACCTGAAGTTGTGGAACAAAAATAAGCAGAACAAGAAAGTGCTGGTCCCATGTTTTTATTTGTTGTTAATTTTTGTGTCTAGTTTCTTTCTTTGTTTCACTTTTCATTATTGATTGATTATTATTTTAATTATAGAATTAGACTGTTTACTTTAATCATTGGATCACTGGCAGATTATTACTTTAAACACAAGATCAGAATGTTAGTCTGTTATTGCATCAGTGATGGGTTGTACTTTTTGAATGATGGGTTACTGCCTAGTCATTGAATTACTGCTTAATCTTTTGATTTTTGATGGATTATTGCTTAATCATTGGATCAATGATTGATTATTGCTTGATCATTGGGTCAGTGGTGGATTATTGCTTAATCATTGGATCGGTGGTGGATTATTCCCTTAATGATTGGAACATTGATGGATGATTATTTTAATGACTGGAACATTAATAGATCATTGATTTAATGATTGGCATAATGTAGCTCACAAATTTAAGTAAAGTAGCTTATAATATAGTGGGGTTTGGACTGTGGCCCGTAGTTATGTCTGATTGCACAGAGGAGTATCTTGTGATTTTTTTTTACTTTGCCATAACTTTGGCATTAATTTTGTGTAATACAATTGCATGGTGTGGTCTCTACTCTATAATCATCATGCTACAATCATGACACTACAATCATTAGTTTATAACCATTAGGCTCTAATGACTGCCATATATTACTGACCAAACCGACAATTATAAGATTAGATAGAAACTAGAGGGCACTGAGATGTCCTTTAATCATAGAGTGTAAGGAATCCCTTGGACAGCTAACAAGATCAACATCTAAACACAGAAGCAGGCAAATTCAACAAAGAAAGATACTTGCTCACAGCAAGCCAGGACAGTCATCATGTTTTGGTCATTCTATGACAAGATAAGGTCTCTAGAATGTTGTGAAAAACTGGAATACTAAGCATGTTAATGAAAGCGGTTGACAAAGGGAGGATGTGCTCAATGTGTTAGCAAAGTGGCCTAGAAAAAATTAGCAGTCAAACATGTTAACAATACTAAAGACAAATGGTTGTATAGAACTATGGTTGTTAGTAGCTCCGCCTAGCATAACACATGATGATGTTGTTCATTTTTTTCCAGTTCATTACTTTTTATTGATTTTATTGTTATTGTGGGTTTGACCACTGTTGTGTTACTGAAACAAAAATTCCATTTGAAATAAGTTTTATATTGTTGCAATTTTTCTGACCCTCATTTTATCACTTTGCTGTCTATTTTTAGTGCTAAGGGATTGGAAGAGTTGATTGTGTCTGTCAAGGGATTAGAAGAGTTGATTGTGTCTGTCAAGAGATTAGAGAGTTGATTATGTCTGTCAAGAGATTAGAGGAGTTGATTCCATATGTCAAGAGATTAGAAGAGTTGATTGTATCTGTCAAGAGATTAGAAGAGTTGATTGTGTCTGTCAAGAGATTATAAGAATTGATTGTGTTTGTCAAGAGATTAGAGAGTTGATTGTGTCCATCAAGAGACACAGTGAAGGTAACAATTTTATTATGAACTTAAAAGAAACCAAATGAATATCCACATGCAAAACTACAGGTCAGCCAAAAACCACAATGAACACATTGAAAATGTTACAAACAGTGAATATCTGAACTCCATACTCAACAACAATGCAAACTGTGCACAAGATATCAGATGAAGGCAGGCTGTAACAATACAGAGGTTAAACATTACACCAGCAAGCAAATGACAGCACCATTTTTAGAACATATATTTTTCCAGCAGCAACATACAGGTTTGAGTCAAGGACCATTTCACAGTCAGTAAATAAGAAAATTTGGACTTTTGAGCTCACAGAAAAATCCTAAGAATATATTGGACCAAGAAGAAAAAAAAAATACTGAGATTCTACTAGATCTGCGCGTCGAAGACAACTGGCTAATAAGCAGAATTATGTCTGAGAAGCTAAAATACTTTGGTCAGATTAAATATCACATTGGTGGCTTGGAAAGAGCAGTGATGGAAAGCATTGTTCCTGGAAGATAGTTAGTTAGCCGCGGTTCCGATTTCACTGCACTGGGTCGTCCCCATAATGCTCCGTTCCTCTGCCAGTAAATATCACATACAGTGCTCATCACTGCTGCATGTGAAAACTGGAACAGACAGGAGTCTCAACAAACAAATAGCCCATACAGGTGTACTATGTATAAGGCTGCTGCCAGAATGCCGACACAAATCTGCCATGAAAAATATAGTTCATCGTCGATGGAAGTGGCAGTCACTAGAAAACCAGCAGCCGCACATTACTGCATAAGGCAAACCCAGTTAGTTCAGCAATCGGCCGGCCACCATTTTTCTAAACATGCAGTTCACGATATAAGCAACTGTGGACAGATATAAAAGCACTCCACATGAAATTCACAGCTCACAGTATCGCTCCACACACTTAACTCAGTAGCATGCGAGACAAATGCACAAGCAAAACCATAGCCACAAGCATAAACACTCCAGAGACCTTAACAGCTCAACCGACTGTCCTCCATGTTGGACTGGAAGTTTAACCATCTATCAGAATGAAGATGGACACGAGTTGTAGACACCTAGGGCATAAAAATTCCTGAGGTTGGGACATGGTAAGAAATTAAGAGGTTTTCAGATGTGCTGTGATGTGAGCGATGTTCTACAAAGGACCTGATATATGATGATGTCCATTGTTTATAGTGGATATTTGTTTTAATGCAGATAATTTTTATGTGTTTCAGGTTATAAATTGTTTTTAGTAATAGATAAAAGAACATAACAAATTTTCCATGCAATCATATAAGAGAAATTAAATAATTGTTATATTTTGTTTTCAATTTGTTAACAAATGCCTGAGATAACAAAAACTATAATAACAAAAACTTTTAGTGCAATACTTTCAGAAAGGCAATACATTGTATAAAACATGAAGATTTTAAAGGTTTAAAGGCAAGACGTCACTGCACAGAGTTGTATTCCATATGATTTGGTAACTTTCTACAGAATGGCCTGTCCAAAGTGTCGCACATAGAACAAATTGCATAATTCCAGTGATGACTCCCAGGTGTCTCAGACAACATTGCACTCATGAACCCATGAGCTGTGGAGTTCAAGGCAGGTGGCTTGACCAGTTGACCATGGAGCTGACCTGTGGTCAAGCCATCTGTCTCACGCTCAGAAGATTGTGGGTTCATTTATGGACTCATTTGGTTCACGAGTCCAATCTTTTTCAAAGAATGTCATTTGGTTCATGATGCAGTCTTTCTCAGAGACCCCCAGGGTTCGTTGTCCTCTTTGCAACATTTCTGGCCAGTGGTTAGCTGCTTTGCTGAGATGCTGAGAGACAGACCGAGGAAAATTGGATAAAATGAAATGTATCCTCTTGCTTTGACACTTTTAGCATATAAAGTACTGTATGTTAAAATATCTAGCAGATCTCTTTAATATGCTCATACCAAATATAAAAGATGTAATAACGCCAAAGGCTTCTCACTCACTCTCTCTTTCTCTTCCCCCCCCCTCTTTCTCTCTCTCTCTCTCTCTCTCTCTCTCTCTCTCTCTCTCTCTCTCTCTCTCTCTCTCTCTCTTTCTCTCTCTCTCTCACACACATCTACACACACACCTATAAACACACACCTACACACTCAACTACACATACACACACATAAAATTCTGCATTGCTTGGCACATAAATAGACAAAAGTCTGCACACATCTGAATTTTACCTTAATTTTTAAATATTTGCATTTTCTTTTGCCAGATTTTCGAAGCCATTATAAACATTCTAGACCCTCAGTTTAATGCCCTTGACATTAGAGAGGAGGAGATGGATGTGACAGAACCGTTGGATGATGAATATGAAGAGAGTTCCTGGGGCTCTCGACAATTTGCAATGCCACTGCTGGACGAGGAGAAGTATGTAATATAACTAATTCTGTAGCATGAGATTCACCACACAGCGATAATGTTCTTTGTATTCTTCTTCTTCGGTCTCTGGGTCTGCAGCAAATATCGGTGACCGTGAGTCTCCAGTCATTTGACATTTTGATGAAATTGGTCTTGGAGGTCAACATGACCGGACAGATAAGAGTTCCCACTCTTAACCTTCTAGCATGCCAATACCGATGTAGCAGGTTCAACCCCTACACCAGACAGTTGGACTAAAATTTTAATTCTTGTCCTTGACTTGGGGGCGTAAATTACTAGTACCTCAGAAGTCAGGGTGAGTTTGCCTGATGGTGAGATACACTAGTAATAGGGAAATCTAATCCATACGCAAACATCGGACGAGTGCACTAGATGTAGCAGCATGTTTATGGACTATGCCTGAGTTCAAAGCTAGCGAAAGCCAAATACAAATATTTGCTGTTGCTATTTTTGATTATTATGATTATTAATATTTGACTAGCAATTGAAGCTTCCCACATTCATCTTTCTTTGTCTTCCTCTGCCTTTCTTGCCTTACATTTTCCCTTATAACGCTATTGCATCTCTTCTATTGATATGCCTCATAAATGTCATTTGTCTTGTCTGTACGGATGAGGTGAGTGATTTTGTAACACCTCCAGTTTTCTCACCATTTGATTACTCATTGTCAGGGTTTAACTATTCACTATGAAAGTAGTTAATTACTCATTGTAAAGGATTTAATTACTCATTGTCCAGGATTTAACTACACATTGTTCATTATTGATAATACATTATTACTCAATGTCCAGTTTTTAATTATTCATTGTCCAGTATTTAATTACTCATTGTCCAGGATTTAATTACTTATTGTCCAATATTCAATTACTCATTGTCCAGTATTTAATTACTCACTGTCCAGTATTTAATTACTCATTGTCCAGTATTGGCATTCACATTGAAGAGCAGGCCAGAATAGAAGCTCTATATAAGACCAAGGTACATTGAGTGTTCTCAACGAGTTCAGTCACAGACAGTCATTACTTTTACCCCAATTCCTATGTGTGTCCCAGACAGTTATTACTTTTACCCAATTTCCAATGTGTGTCCAAGACATTACATTTACCCAATTTCATATGTGTGTCCCAGACATTACTTTTACCCAATTTCATATGTGTGTCACAGACAGTTATTACTTTTACCCAATGTGCTCTGTGTATAAACAGACATTAATGTTACCCAATTTCATATGTGTTTGTCCCAGACATTACTTTTACCCCATTTCCTATGTGTGTCTCAGACATTACTTTTACCCAATTTCATATGTGTGTCACAGACAGTTATTACTTTTACCCAATTTCATATGTGTGTCCCAGACATTACTTTTACCCCATTTCCTATGTGTGTCTCAGACATTACTTTTACCCAATTTCCTATGTATGTCTCAGACATTACTTTTACCCCATTTCCTATGTATGTCTCAGACATTACTTTTACCCCATTTCCTATGTGTGTCTCAGACATTACTTTTACCCCATTTCCTATGTGTGTCCCAGACATTACTTTTACCCCATTTCCTATGTGTGTCTCAGACATTACTTTTACCCAATTTCATATGTGTCACAGACAGTTATTACTTTTACCCAATTTCCTATGTGTGTCTCAGACATTACTTTTACCCCATTTCCTATGTGTGTCTCAGACATTACTTTTACCCAATTTCATATGTGTGTCCCAGACATTACTTTTACCCCATTTCCTATGTGTGTCCCAGACATTACTTTTACCCAATTTCCTATGTGTGTCACAGACAGTTATTACTTTTATCCAATTTCCTATGTGTATAAACAGACATTACTTTTACCCAATTACCTATGTGTTTCACAGACAGTTGACACTTTTACCCAATTTCCTATGTGTGTTACAGTCATCATTTTTATAAAATTTCCTATGCATGTCACAGACATTACTTTTACCCAGTTTCCCATGTGTGTCATAGACAGTTATTACTTTTACTCAATTTTCTATGTGTGTCACAAACATCACTTTTACACAATTTCCTATGTGTGTCTCAGACATTACTTTTACCAAATTTCCTATGTGTGTCACAGACAGTTATTACTTTTACCCAATGTGCTCTGTGTATAAACAGACATTAATGTTACCCAATTTCATATGTGTTTGTCCCAGACATTACTTTTACCCCATTTCCTATGTGTGTCTCAGACATTACTTTTACCCAATTTCATATGTGTGTCACAGACAGTTATTACTTTTACCCAATTTCATATGTGTGTCCCAGACATTACTTTTACCCCATTTCCTATGTGTGTCTCAGACATTACTTTTACCCAATTTCCTATGTGTGTCTCAGACATTACTTTTACCCCATTTCCTATGTGTGTCTCAGACATTACTTTTACCCCATTTCCTATGTGTGTCCCAGACATTACTTTTACCCCATTTCCTATGTGTGTCTCAGACATTACTTTTACCCAATTTCATATGTGTCACAGACAGTTATTACTTTTACCCAATTTCCTATGTGTGTCTCAGACATTACTTTTACCCCATTTCCTATGTGTGTCTCAGACATTACTTTTACCCAATTTCATATGTGTGTCCCAGACATTACTTTTACCCCATTTCCTATGTATGTCCCAGACATTACTTTTACCCAATTTCCTATGTGTGTACCAGACATTACTTTTACCCCATTTCCTATGTGTGTCCCAGACATTACTTTTACCCAATTTCCTATGTGTGCCACAGACAGTTATTACTTTTACCCCATTTCCTATGTGTGTCCCAGACATTACTTTTACCCAATTTCCTATGCGTGTCCCAGACATTACTTTTACCCAATTTCATATGTGTGTCCCAGACATTACTTTTACCCAATTTCCTATGTGTGTCCTATGTGTGTCCCAGACATTACTTTTACCCAATTTCCTATGTGTGTCCCAGACATTACTTTTACCCCATTTCCTATGTGTGTCTCAGACATTACTTTTACCCAATTTCATATGTGTGTCCCAGACATTACTTTTACCCCATTTCTTATGTGTGTCTCAGACATTAATTTTACCCAATTTCATATGTGTGTCACAGACAGTTATTACTTTTGCCCAATTTCATATGTGTGTCCCAGACATTACTTTTACCCCATTTCCTATGTGTGTCCCAGACATTACTTTTACCCAATTTCCTATGTGTGTCACAGACAGTTATTACTTTTATCCAATTTTCTATGTGTATAAACAGACATTACTTTTACCCAATTACCTATGTGTTTCACAGACAGTTGACACTTTTACCCAATTTCCTATGTGTGTCACAGTCATCATTTTTATACAATTTCCTATGCATGTCACAGACATTACTTTTACCCAGTTTCCCATGTGTGTCATAGACAGTTATTACTTTTACTCAATTTTCTATGTGTGTCACAAACATCACTTTTACACAATTTCCTATGTGTGTCTCAGACATTACTTTTACCAAATTTCCTATGTGTGTCACAGACAGTTATTACTTTTACCCAATTTCCTATGTGTTTCTTGAAATGTTTCTATCCTTGTTCTTATTAGATCCTTATTTATTTCACTCATACTGACTCAGAGATTTGTTACTTTATGTTATCACAGTTGGCATTCAAAGTACCTCTGCTCACTGTTCCCATGAGTTAAAAAAATTATATGATCTCATCTCTCGCCTTTGAAGATGACATCAGTGTGCTTGGCCAGGCTTCACTGCCAGGTCATGTAATCGAGCTAGTGTTAGAGACTTAGTGCATTGATGATATTGGTCCTGCCCATGCTTCCTGTGCTTGTATTGTTAGATTGTTTGCCAGCTGGTCCGCACATTCATAGGCCCTTTACATCATCATGTCCAGAAGCGTACATCTAGGAAAGTTATGTGAGGCATGACTTTTGAATATTGTCTACACATTCAACATGGAGACTGCCATTTGCAATTTTCTGTGGCATGTTCATGGAGTTTGATGATGGCTGTGTGTGTGACTTCTTGTCCTGCTGCCAAAGCTAGTGCCATGAGAGTGGCAGTGATCTCCATAGTCATGCTTGATATAGTTGTTGGAAATTGTCTCTATCCTCTTTTACTGCTTTCCCCATCCTGTGTGCTGTTTATGCCCACGCAGACCTTGACCCATGCTTCACAGCCCCATCTGTGAAGATAATGATGACATCAACATGTGCATGTTGCTCCATCAGCGCCCCTATATTAGTGTCAACTGTGGTGGGAATCTGGCCTCTGAAGTATCTTCCTAGTTTGATGACAACCTTAGAAAGATTATGCATGAGTCTATGAGTGTGTTGGTCTATTTTTCTCTTAATGGAGCTCATTCAGGTCCCAGGTCTGCTTAGTAAGTTTAATGAGTTTTGTTGGAGTTCCCTTGAAGCAAGATGGCGGGACATTTTTTCGTCCCATAAAATGGAACGTGTTTTTTCCGAAATGTGTATGGATTAAGTGTTTTTTTCGTGGTGAAATTGAGTTCGGACCGTGCAACGGAGTTTGTGCACGCGCGTCCGGTCTTCTTTCGGCGTATCATCGGCGCCCGGTGGCGATAGTTAAGCCTAACATGACGACTAGACGACCAGCTAGGACACAACGTGGTAAGAGGGCGGGCGCGCGCAGAAGGCGCTTAAAATGTGACAGATTGGGTATCGGAAATGTTTGAGTACTGTACTGGAACTGTGTATCATTTAGTCAACGCCGACCCATTCTTGAAAAACTACTCTACGGAAACGATATTGTAGTCTTGCAAGAAACACAGCTCACCGACGGAACAGTCAATGTTGCGGGATTTCAGGGTTTCTTTAACAGGCGGCACCTCGGACAGGCCATTCTGGTCCGCGACAACATACTAGTGTCTGAGATCGATATGTCCGCCTGGAACAGCGATGCCCTGCAAGTGCAGGCATTAAGAATAATGACACCAGTGCAGCTTGCAATCGTTAACGTCTATGCGCGAAATGGGAAGGTCGACGTGCGACAATGGCAGAGTTTGTTCGATATGGATGAAAGGCATATCATCTACTGCGGGGACTTCAATGCCAGAGGCAGTCAATGGGGGAATTGCATCACCAATAGACAGGGAGTAGATCTGGAGGACGCCCTGGCATCGGCTGCCCTAATCTGTCTGAATGATGGGAAGGTCACTAGAATGGCCACTCGACCAGGCGACTCTGACAGCATCATTGACTTGGCTCTGGTGTCGCCCACCATCGCACCAAGGTGCCGGTGGGGCACACTGGGATACCACGATAGTGACCACTACCCTTGTGTCATCCTGATCAAGAAAGACGGGGCCATGAATCAAAGAAACAAGACCAATGCCTTCCCGTACGACACCACTGGTCAAGACGCCATAAGCAAGATCAGAAGAAGGAAACTAACTTCCTCCCGTAGGAGACAAGAAAGATGGCTGCAGCCACCATGGTGGAATGGAGAGGTCGAGAAGGTGTGGCTGGGAAAGAGGCAGGCTGTCAAAGACTGGCAAAAGGCCAGAAAGGCTAACATGCCACAGGTTGAGTTGGCGAACCTGAAGACTGAGGTCGTTAGGACGACGACTTTATTCAAATCCTGCGCCAAACAGGCCAAGGCCGACAAATGGGACGAGTTCTGCAGGAAGGTGTGCTCCGAGCAATCTCTTACGACATTCTGGCGCCTCCACAAGAGCATGAACGGTGCTGCACAACGTAGGGGTATTCCAGACTTTCAAGGCACAGACCTCGCATGGAAAAAGTCGGATGCGGATAAAGGTAAGGCCCTTCTTGCACGCTACATAGAACAGACTGACCAGAAAGACGAGCCCGCCAGACAGAGGACCACAACAACACTCTCTCAGTTGTGCGAGGGGGTCGGGACAGACGAAGAATGGACAATCACAGTTGAGATATTGCGTGCGATGCTCAAGAAATCACCTAACACCGCCCCAGGCCCAGACAGCATCCGATATGGTGACCTAATGGTGATATCAGATGATGACATGGAAGAACTGGCCAGAGAATTCAACACCAGTATCCAGAGGGGTCAGGTCAAAGAAGAATGGCTACACAGCTACTTGCTGCCGCTGCCAAAACCGAACAAAGACCACTCCAAGATAAGCGGCTACAGAATCATTACGATGCAGAATACTGTTGGCAAGCTACTGGAGAAAATTGTAGCACACAGACTTGCTTGGGACTTGGAACAGCTCGGCTGCTTTCCGCCCACACTTGGAGGATACAGACGCAATAAAGAGTCATGGCTGAATGCGGCGGTCTTTGCTCAAGATGTTTACGAAGGATTTCAGGTCAGAGAAGAGACATGTGCGGCCGCCATAGACTTAGAGGACGCATATAACAGAGTATCTTTCGAGCACTTGATGCAAACCCTCCTCAGACTGAAAGTGCACCCTCACCTTGTAAGATGGATAGCTGCAGTTCTACTCCAAAGGAAGGTGGTGCTAAGATGCGGGAGTTGGTCTTCTGAGCCGATAACGATATGTCCAGGATTGCCGCAGGGTTCACCACTGTCACCAGTACTATTCAACGTGTATACGGTGCCGATCACTGAACAACAGTTGGATGGGAGGGGTAGGACTCTATCATTCGTTGACGACATCCTCGTGTATCGACAGGGTCGAGATAGACAGGCGGTTGCCAACTATATGCAGGGCGAACTAGATCGAATTTCCTCATGGTGTGCTGATGCCGATGCCCTTGTCAACCCTGCAAAGGCAACGGTTACATGGTTCTCACTAAACAACCATATTGTGAAAACAGACCTGCCGGCAGTAAGAATGGATGGGAGCATTCTGAGTAGAACCCAGTCAATGACATATCTTGGCGTGAGGCTTGATCGTAGCCTGTCCTTCAGAGATCATGTCGATTATGTCATAACGAAGGCTCGAAAAGGTTTGGCAGCAATGAGAGTCATGGCGACTGCCAATATCGAGCAAAGACTGCTATTACTTCTGTTCCAAGGACTTGTGCTTTCACGCATCGAGTATGCCCTGGCCATCCTCACTGTCAGCCCTACACAGATTGGAAGACTTGAAAAGGTACAAAACGAAGCCATGCGCATCATTTTGGGCTGCACGAGAGACACCAGCTGTGTAGCAATGAGATACCTCCTTGACTTCCCGACAATGGAACACAGGATCAAGATCTGGAGAGCTCGTGCATACTTAAAAATAAGTGCAGATGAGCAGCACCCTCTGCATGACGCTGTATTCAGAGAAAAGGGTGACAGGCTAAAGAGGGGCAAATCATGGATGGGTCGGGCGGAAGATGTCGTCGGACAGGTCTGCAGTCTTACCAGTATCAACCCCGGCAAGGAATGGGTGCCGGTGCCTCCAGCTTTTAAGTGTACCTTCTCCTGCATTATCACACTCGACAGACGGTGCAGAGAGCAGAACCCTGCCGCTGTCAATGCAGAGGTTAACGCGCTCATCTATGATCACTCAGATAGCCCCGAAGTACTCATCTATACAGATGGATCTGTTGTAAAGCAGCAGAGAAGTGCGTGGGCATTTACAACCCGTTCAGCGGGCCGAACCGTTCAAGAATCCAGTGGTGCCCACTCTATGACCACGAGCAGCATGACGATGGAGGTGATGGCAGTTACACAGGCTTTCATATGGCTGGAATTACAGCATTATACCAACGTGTGTGTACTAAGTGATTCAATGAGCATGATTCAGAAGGTCGAAGCTGGATCTGTACGTAGACAGTGGACTGAGTCGCTGCGGAAGTCCGTTGTCCGCAAAGTCACCTTCATCTTCGTCCCGGGACATGCGGGAGTCGAGGGAAATGAACGAGCTGATAAATTGGCTGGCTCTGCACCCCCTGTAGATGGCCAGCCCATGGATCGTGCCGATGTTATTAACGCCCTTAAAGATATGGCGAGAACAGAGGATTTTGACGCCAGTGATTCCACATCGCTTTCCAGGATGAAAGACCTGGGAGTAAGAATCGGCACAGCCAGACGCGAGAGGTACATCGGGAAAACAAAGCGCCTCGTCAACCAACACAGAACTGGCACTATTAGCCACCGGACGCTTATGCATATGCTGGGGGGAGGATCTGAGCACCTATGGACATGTCCGGAGTGCAACGAAGATACCCCAACTGATAACTAACTAACTAACTAACTAATGAGTTTTGTTATGATAAGAAACAAAACCCATCCAGTCAACTGTGAATCAGCTTCAGAGTAAGAGTAATGAACGATGTCCTGTCATTAACTGCAAACCTCATGAAATTAATACTTTACCAGATTTCATTCCATTCCAGAAGGCTACAGCAACTGCCTAATAGAGGAATTCATGGCCAGTCTTTCCCTTCCCCAGTGTCCGAAGCCCTGTTCGACCGCGCTCATGTCGATGTCCGACCACGCTCATGCCAATGTCTGACCGCTCTCTTGCCAATGTCCGACTGCGCTTATGCCGATGTCAGTGTAACATCCTAACCATTACAACTCAGTGCAGTATGTTCTGACTAAATGAAGTACAATCATATGCCAGTTGGCACATGAAGAATAGTCAATCACATGTGGCGCTATGCTTGAGTTAAATTGCCATTGTAAACTGCATTCATTATTGTTAGGCTTTGATTACTTGTTTAGATTGTTTGAATTAATACATTTTAGTGGATCATTTGAATTTACTTTCTGTGACAATTTCAGATCTAAACCAGACCAAAGCGCAGGTTCTGAGCCGGCAATGCGAAACATGTATAGATGGCTTCCAGCAAAGGAGAATCTTAAAGACAGCAAGAAAAATAAAGAAAGAGAAAAAGTCTGGCCATCATCACAATCTGAAGTTGAACATATTAAACAAGTCACTGAGGTAAAATAAAATCTGGGCGCATAATTACAGTGGTATTATTACTGTAAACAATTTACTCAGATAATTTTATTTTATGAAAAACATAGAAATATGAAGTCCTGAGGCAGAAGTCTGGGATCCACTGGGTTAGGATGGTGGAATAGTCTTCACATGTTGAGGTCACCTTGGAAAATTGAATCAGCAGCCATGACTAAAATGACTAAAAAACACTTCACTGTGTGCCTACCCAGCAGTCACATTGACCTCGGGAAGGTGAATATCATGTACCCAGTGCAATGTAATTGGATTCTTTCTGATTGGAACTGAATACGAACTCTTTTAAGTGCCCTGGCTATACTGTTACATCAACCCAACTGGGCAGGGAAGACATGGGCAGGCTCTGGTGGTCAAGGATGGTTTACAGCATTCAATACAGGATATGAGTGGGTGGGGTCAGGAGAGTAAAGAGGTGCAGAGAATGCGTATACAAATCGGCCGATACAGCTGGAACCTGATAAATATATATGTGAGTGGGGAATCTTGTATAAGCAGAGAGAGTTGGGACTGGTTGAAAGGTTTAGTGGACACCCCAGGTTCCATGTATCTGATATGTAGTGATTTCAACGCCCGCGCCAAGGAATGGGACAGGCCTTGCTTGAGACGGATGTTGTCTGTCTAAATGACAGGACACCCACTAGGCTAGCAATGAGACCGGGGGACCCTGACACGGCCACCGACCTGGCGCTTGTATCCCAAGAGGCGGCATCAGATATAAAATGGAGCGTCCTTGGAGACCATGGAAGTGATCACCTTCCCTGCTCTGTGTTGATACCTAAGTCCAGCACAGTTAGGGCTATAAGAGCTCGCAGGGCATTCAGTTATGATCACGACCACTCTTCACTCTTGGGGCGTCTTAGATCACAGGGAAGATCTAAACCAACAAGAAGAATCTTTACCCAACCACCATGGTGGACACCAGAGGTGGAGAATTCATGGAGGGAAAAAGAGGGTGGCCATAAGGAATTGGCAGAGGGTGCGGAGAGCAACCAATTCAGTTGACACAGAATTGGAAGAGGCTGAAAGGTATAAAAAAGTAAAGGTGCAGAATTTTAAACTCCAGGCAGCTGAAGCAAAGAGGATTAAGTGGGAACAGTTTATCAATGAAGTTGGTGGGGATGTGACATTGGGAAAATTCTGGAGGCTGCACTGGCAGATGAAGAGACAGGTGATGCCTGGTACACTTGGCACTGTTTATGATGATAACAACCGACCTATGACAACTGACAAGGACAAAGGGGAGGCTCTTCTTGCGTGATTTTTAAAACAGACTGATCAGCAAGATAGGGCTATTAGAGATAATGTCAGAGAAGCCTTGTCACGGGTCACTAGGAAGGAGGACTGTGAGATGAAAGTGGAGGACATTAGACGGGTACTGAAGCGGGCTAAAGACACAGCGCCAGGTCCGGATGGGGTGAGGTACTCCCATATGAGGAACATAAATGATGGGGACTTGGAGGAGGTGGCTCTATGTTTCAACCTAAGAATCAATACTGCGGAAATACCCCACGATTGGCTGCATAGCTACCTGGTCCCCCTCCCAAAGCCAGGTAAGGATCACTCCAGACTTAATGGATACCAAATCATAACCCTGCAAAAAACGTATGGCAAAGTCCTCGAAAAAATAGTAGCACGCAGGCTCCAGCAACATTTGGAAAGTCGGAATCTGCTTCCCCAAGGACTCGGGAGCTACCGGCCGGGAAAGGACACCTGGGCCAATGCTGCAACTTTTGCATTTGATATCTATGAGGGCTTCCAGGATAAAAAGGAGACTGTGGTGGTAGCTCTTGACCTGGAGGATGCGTATAACAGGATTAGGTATGATCGGTTAATACACACACTGTTGGACATGGAGGTCTGCCCTTGCCTTGTTGGATGGGTTGCGGCAGTCCTTTATGAGCGTAAGGTTGCACTGCGCATGGGTTCCTGGACTTCTGACCCCTGTACTATTACACCTGGGTTGCTGCAGGGATCTGCCTTGTCCCCAGTGCTCTTTAATGTCTACACCAGCAAAATCGCAGCTATTGAGACACCAGATGTGGGTAGAATCTTGACATTTGCAGATGATGTGCTGGTGTACAGACAGAGCAGAGACAGGGCCAGTTTGGCGAAAGACTTACAGGTGGCGGTAAACAGGGTGGCGGACTGATGCAGGGGCCATTATAAACCCAGACAAGGCATTGATTGTGTGGTACTCCTTGGATAACCGGATCATCAAGGCAGACGTCCCAGGTATTATGTTGAATGGATGTCCTCTTAGTCGAGAGAGTAGATTGAAGTACTTGGGTATCACCTTTGACAGGTGTTTATCTTTTAAGGATCATGTGGAGGCTTTCGTGGTGAAGGCTGGTAGGGGACTTAATGCATTGAGGGCTATGGCAGCATCCGGGGTAGATCAGAGGATGTTGTACAGGCTCTTTCAGCAGTTTATAATTCTGTCATTGAGTATGGTTTGGGGCTGGTGACAGTATCAAAGAGCCAGCTTGAAAGGTTGGAGCGCATACAGAATGCTGCCATATGGTTAATCCTGGGGTGCACAAAGGACACACCAATTATATGCATGAAGCATATCCTGGCGCTACCAACACTGACGGATAGGCATAGGGTCCTTCAGGCTAAATGGTACCTGAGAGTTGCCACAGACAGGGATCACCCGCTGCATGCAGCAATGGATATGGTTGAGGTTCATAGACTAAGACGAGGCACAGGCAGAACTTTCTATAAGTCAGGTGTGTGATCTAGAGACCATCAATCGTGAAAGAGAGGGGGTGGAAGTTCCGGAGGACATGACGGACTGGCAAAATGTAATAATAACACTGGGTCGTGAGTGCAGAGAATGGGCAGTGGGCTGCACTGAGTTTGAAGTGCAACAGCTGATCCAGAGCAACACACATCAAGGTGACATAGTCATCTACACCGATGGGTCAGTGATGAGAAACAGACGTAGTGGCTGAGGCTTTATTGCAAAGGCTAATGGGCGAGTCTTGAAAAAGGAGAGTCTGGCATATGAGACTACGACCTCCAGCATGAGAATGGAGATGGAGGCAGTAACAGACTAGAGGAGACTACTGCAACACACATTGTATTCATTACAGATTCAAAGAGTATGCTTAGCAAGGTGGAGAAAGGAATATTTCATGTGGAATGGCTCTCGTCGCTTCAGAGGTCACAGATCGTGAGAATTGTATGGATATTTTGCCCTGGCCATGCGGGTGTATGAGGGAATGAACAGGCTGATAGGCTAGCATTGAAGGCACCTCTTGGTGGAATTTTGCCCATGGACAATGGGGAGGTGGTCGTGCGCTTGTGGGATCAGGTGGAGAAGGTGGAGGAACAGATTGAGAACCCATATGTGGAAAGAATGAGATTGCGGGGGATCGGCAGGGGTTCTATAAGAACTGCCAGCAACTACAGCTTGGTTGTGGTGGTGGGACTTTGGACAACCAAAGTCTATCCCAGTGTCTGCTGTATGTGGGATGTTTTCTGCTTTGCAATGTCCAAGGCTAAAGTGCCATACTCCTACCTGAAAGGATGACTTGTTGGGCTGGCACAGGACAGTACAGATCTGTTTTGTTGTTGATTGGGATGTGAGAGCCAGACTGGACTGTGCTCTGAGAGCAGAGCCACATGCCATTTTACTACATCAGTTTGTTCCAATGGTCATTCTAGTTGTTCCATAGCTAACAGAATGCTTTCTCTGCAGCCTCACCTGGTTGTTTCAGCACCTGAATTCTCAGCTGTCTTTCCAGTTCCAGATGTCTAAGCACATCTTTTGCAAATTAGGAAACAAGAGCTCACGTGTCTACCTCTATGGCAAATAGTTCGGCTGCACAACTATCGTGTCTCATACTGTTGACTAGGCCATCATCTTCTTCTACTTTGAGAATGTGCTGCTCCTAATTTCTACATTTGTGCGGAATAGTTAGTTAGCTTGATTAGCATTATCTAATGGGCGGACAATGAGTGCACCACAAGAACTGGTTTTTCTGAGACTGAGAGAGAGAGGTGAGGGAGAGAGAAAGAAGAGAGAGAGAAAGAGAGAGAGAAGAGAGAGAGGACAGGGAGAGTCAGGGAAGAGAGGCAGAGTTAGGAGAGGGAGGGCATAGAGAAGAGAGAGAGGAAAGAGCAGAGAAAATAGGGAGAGAGAGAGGAGAGGGAGAGTGGAGAAAGGAGAGAGAGGGGAGAAAGGGAGAAAGAAAGAGTGAAGGGAAAGACATGAAAAGACTTGACTTTCTTGAGCAACTACAATAGAAATAGAGATAAATGTGACAACATTAGAAGATAAACTCAGCATTATCAAGGACTGGTTTTTTTCTGAGGTTTCCAAATTATATGAGGATATCATCCATGGCCCCTCAGGTCTACCATAATCTCTTTGTCCATACCACTATAAAGAATGGATGGTTCATAAATACACACACACATATTGTTTGGTGCTCATATAAGTGAGAAGAAGGAGGTTGAGACTAGAGGACACAATAAACAACATAAAGATTGAAAGATATAGTTACCGACCTGGATTCAAATCTGTCACCTCTAAATGATGATGGCGCCTAGCTGCAGGAACAAGGAAAGAACAGAGAAAAGTTGAGGCGCCTCATCATCAACCATCTTTGGAGTATGACTAGATCATCAACATCTTGTTTGCTTTTTATTGTAAAAATAAAGCTGCTAATGTGCCTGTCTCAGAGCGAATCTGTGGTGTCTCTGAACTGTGTTTTTGTTTCTTGCCAGGAATTTTGTGAGTGGGTAGCAAACCTTGGTGGAGAAACGAATAATATAGAAGAATCTACAATAACTAGTCTGTTTGCTAGTGGGTAAGTTCCCCTCTTTTGCATGTGGGTAAGTTTCCCTTGTTGTTTGCAAGTGATTAAGTTCTTGTTTGCAAGTGGTTCAGTTCTTGTTAGCAAGTAGTTCTTGTTTGCAAGTGGTTAAGTTCTTGTTAGCAAGTAGGTAAGTTTCCCTTGTTTGTAGGTGGTTAAGTTCTCGTATGTATGTGGTTAGATTATTGTTTGTAAGTGGTTAAGTTCTTGTTTGTAAGTAGTTAAGTTCTTGTTTGTAAATGGTTAAGCTCTTGTTTGCAAGTGTTTAAGTTCTTGTTTGCAAGTGTTTAAGATCTTATTTGCAAGTAAGTTCTTGTTTGTGAGACAGTAAGTTCTCTTTGTTGTTTGCAAGTGGGTAAGTTCCCCATTGTATTTTACAAGTGGGTAAGTTCCCCATTGTATTTTACAAGTTGGTTAGTTCCCCTTTGTATTTTACAAGTGGGTAAGTTCCCCATTGCATTTTACAAGTGGGTATGTTCCCCTTTGTATTTTACAAGGGGATATGTGTTGGCAACATCTCAATTTGTGGTTACAATACACTGCACCAATATTGTCTGTGTGTGACATATGGTTGCCTATTGACATTTTGTTGTTATGTACATTAGTTGGGCTAGAGCTTCTGCAGGAGGTAGGCAGTGGTTTTCAGGAGGAACCGGCTGGCATAGCATAATGAAATCCAGCCAAAGCTTCTGAAGGAGAAAGTATATACTGTCCTAATATATTTCTTCAGGTAGCCACTTGATATCCGCTATATGTGGGGTTGTGTTAAGAGACACTCTGTGTGCAGGGGTTAAGAGGAATCATACTCCAGAAAGGAGGTAACTGCAAGTTTGTGGCTGAGAGATTACAATGATACCTGTATAAACATTCATTGGCTAATTGAGGATTATCGTTTGCTATGAATGGCTGCAGGAGATATATGTACAGTAGGAATAATCAATATCATGAGAAGCTTGAATATTAATTAATTGCTACGAGTTTATGGTTGAATGACAGACGGACTTCATCACTCCTATGATGACTCATCATAAATGTTCAATATATGTCTTATTTTGAAGCCTTGCTGATGAATTGTTCTATGACCGCTGTGTTGAATATTATCGTTGGACAGTCTCAGATGGAGATCTTTCATGTTTAGATTATTGGGGGGCCACATGTTTGCTATGAATCTATAGACGCTTGATCATGACAGGCACGTCACAGTATGATCTCCTCGTTGGTCATAAGTGGGTAAGATCCCCTTTGTATTTTACAAGTGAGTAAGTTCCCCTTTGTATTTAGCAAGCCAGCAGTGGATATTAATAGATTCAGTGCCAAACAAAAAGTAGGCTTGGACAGAACAAAAATGCAATGTCAGAAAATGGAAAGTAGGGATGTGTCACAGTTATGACTTAAAAGTTGTTAATATGGTAGCAGACATGCTTTATTATATGTCAATTAAAGGGGGTTATATGAGGAAAACTACTGAATATAAGCCCCTGGCAGATACGGGAAGTCGCTTAGACTATTAATCATCTCATGGCACTTCATCAGTTAATTGCTCCTAGACACAAAATGAAGCCCAGGCGGTGTTGTTCCACATGAAGTTAAGAAGAATAACAGTGATGCTAATAAAAGTCTGTAATGTTACTGAACTAACATATTCCCTTGGTTGCAGTTATGAGACAAAGCCAGCTCTCTCAGTTCCAATTCATGTTGTGGATCTTGCGAATGTTCCTCATGAGCTGAGACTGTCAGCCATGGTCCCTCCACCTGCTCCACCTGAGAAGTCAGTCTCAATTGCAGATACGCCTCAGACGGTGAGAATGCATCTTGTGGAATACAAATGACATTTTAAAAGTTGTGGATTTATTGCTTCCATTGCTCAGATCATTTTCTTCCGTATACATATTTTTCATAACTGTGTATTCCCTTAGTGAATTGAAACACAGAAGCCACAAACATCCGCTTGCATGATTTATTGCCTGGCACATGTAACTACAACTCATTGACGAGATTCAGCAAAATTTGCCAGACTATAAATCAAGCATCCTTTTATTTCTGGCTGTTGTGTTTAAAGTACATATTCGTCTTGAATGTACATATTTATCTAAAGAACAGTTTCAAATTGTGAAAAAGTCCATACTTAAAATTTTCATGATATAATATCTATCTTCTTCGTTGGGTGTCATGTCTTGAGCTAGATATAGGTGATTATGATTCTCCACTGCTCTCTGTCATTTGATGTTTTGATAAGTTGATGTGGCTTATATTATTGTTTGTTGGTCAACTGTTTCAGCTTTCCATAAACATCCATCTCTGTCCTCCTTTGCCACTCTTGCCAAATATTTTCTTGCATAAAGCTAATTTCTCAATTTGACCTCACATCAGAATGTCAAAATTTGTGATCCGACACTGATGTCATATCACTTGGTGTATGTCTATATCATCTCCATCTCCATGAAGATGTCACAAAGTGTGGATACCTATATGACAGATGACTGGGGGAGGTGTGGCTGAGAGGTTTCAGGTCTGCCTCAGGCTCTCAAGATGCAGGGTTCGATCCCAGCATATGGCTAGCTGTACATTTTTCCAAGAACAAATGGCAGCTAATGGTATCACACATCCCCTCAATCTCTTGGGTAGTGAGATAGGATACTTTGTCTTTTGGGATAATGGCGAAAAACAGGAGGTTCTGTGTGCAAGTTGTCCATGTTAAATATGCCACAGCAGTTGTAAATTACAAGGAGTAGGCCATAAAGCTGCTACTCTTTCAAAAATTGTTAAAAAAGAAAACCTACCCACAGGTAGATAGATCCCATGACCTTGGATGGAATCTGTCTAGAGGAAGTAAACCTGACATGAATGCAAGCTGAAGCCGGACACGCTGACCTTTGAGGTGCATAATCAGGAGATGTTGAGAATTTAACGAAGGAGGTGGGGGGGGGGGGGGGAGGGCATATTTGATAGCCTTACGACCACACAGGGGTTCAGCAGCAAAAAATGTTTGGCTTACTGCCGTTTGAAGTTAATCGTTTATTTATTTCATTACATTGTCTCCTTGAAAGGTTAGCTGAAGAAACGCTTGAAGTTTGAGAACCGATGATTCTGTGGTGGTGGATCTGGGTGGCTGGCAGTGACACTTGATGAAGTCGGCTGGATATCCATTAGATTGTAGTCTGGTTAACAGTTTCCAGTTCCTCATTTATGTGTCACTGGAGCAAATTTTCCTGGCTTGCATAAACAGAGTCCTTACCACGCCACGCTTACATTGAATAGGTGCAAAGCTATTGAAATTCATGTATTGACCCATCCGTGTTTCTCTCTGAGAGATTGCTCTTTATATGATGTGATCCCCTCAACAACGGATTAGGATGTCTAGGAACAATAAGGTGTCATTATGTTCATGGTCAATAGATAAAGAGATGTTCTTGTGGCCTTGGTTCATGGTGGAGTGGAACGATTCTGCTTGTTGTCTGGGTGTTCTCTGTGATGAATAATATATCATTCACATAACGGCATAAAGATGTCTGCTAGAATGGAACCTAGAGGACTCCTTATGGTTATTCCATTAATTTGCTGGTAGGATGTTTTAAGAAAATTTAATTTAATATTGGATGTGCACAGTTGTAGTAGTTTCTTTAGTTTGGATTTTGGCAGGCCTAACTTCAGTTTCTTCTCTTTTTTTTGAAATCACAGATAATCTTCACTGTGTTTTCCAGGGTAACGTTAGTGAAAATGTATGCTTGTTTCTCTCTGAAAATTAACTGATGAATACAAGCTTATGTTGTGTCTGTACAAATTAACTAGTCAATACAAGCTTATGTTGTGTCTGTACAAATTAACTGGTCAATACAAGCTTATGTTGTGTCTGTACAAATTAACTGGTCACTACAAGCTTATGTTGTGTTTCTGTACAAATTAATTGGTCAATACAAGTTTATGTTGTGTTTGTACAAATTAATGGTCAATACAAGCTTATCTTGTGTCTGTACAAATTAACTGGTAAATACAAACTTATGTTGTGTCTGTACAAATTAACTAGTAAATATGTTGTGTCTATGTAGAAAACTGATGAATACAAGCTTATGTTACATCTGTGTAGAAATTAACTGGCGAGTACGAACCAACATCAAGTTCCGCTATGGTGCCTGGTATCTTGCTCTGAGTGAGCGGCTCCCAGCCAACGCTCAGGACGGAAAGGAAATGGACGGTTGACGAGGCAGTCAAATCGGCGCAAAGTTCACTCCAGTTAAAGGAAGTGATGGGACATACTCAGTCCAACAGACAAGGCTTTGGCTACCAAAGCAACATGCAGTTTTGGTCAAAGGCATTGGCCAGGCAGTGCAGAGACATGGTAGTCAAGGAGATTCACGAAGGCGAGGACGAGAAGCGAGTCAGAAAGCGGTGCAGCAGCCGCAGCAAGGGCAGTGGTTGTCATGAGAGGGAACTCTGCAGAAGTCCCTCTCGTGGAACAATATATGGCCGCCATTGAGAATAAGCTTCCTTGTCAGATCACTTTACGACCTCCTGCCATCAGCTGCTAACCTGGTCAGATGGGGTTTATCCGAAGACCCAACATGTCCCCTGTGTTGCAACATGCAGACCAAGAGAGATCAGACCATAGAACACATACTGTCTGCTGCAGAGCGGCCCTTGGGCAAGGCCAATTCACATGGCACCATAACAAGGTTTTCACCAAACTGGCAGCCATAATGGATGTAGAAAGACTCCAAGCAAACAAGGGGACTGTTGTTAAAACTGGGTGGATACGCTTCGTAAAAGCTGGACAAACGTCGAAAAGCAGAGCCGACTGCCCTGACAGCCTGCCATCTAGCCTCGGGGGCGCTGAAGACTGGGAGCTGGCAGTAGACCTGCAGGGCCGTGGCAAATACCCGGCGGAAATCCTGAAGTTTCAGCCATGACCAGACATTGTAATGGGCTCTCCGTCGACTCAACAGTTAGTACTAATCGAGCTGGCTGTTCCATTTGACTCAAGAGTCGAGGAGCAGCACACCTATAAGATGGAGAAATACAGTGACATGGTCGCAAGCCTGAGACAAGACGGATATACCGTCAGGCTTTTTGCCATTGAGATAGGCACGAGAAGCCTTGTTATCAACGTGATACAACGTTATACAACGTGATGAAACAACTAGGTATAAAGAGACAAGCAAGAACCCTGGCACTTAAAAGACTGGGTGAGGCAGCGGAGAAGGCCTTGAGCTGGTTATGGAGCAAGCGCAATACGGGGTGGGACAAGGATATGCAGTAAATGGTTCTTCTTCTTCTTTTCGTTCATCCGGAGTGTTTTTTCAGATGTGAATGCGGTGTGTCTGTTATGCGCCCTTGGGCCGAAACCCGTAGGCCAACACATTCCGACTACAGCGTGCTTTTTTGACCAGGTAGCATTCCTGGGAGACTCACTTTTGTGGTGCCATCTACAACAATGCTGGCCAAGGTTGAACGGTCGAGGCCAACGGTCATCCCTCAAAGGAAGGCAGGGACAGTCCATAGCATTTTCCGCCATTCAAGGTTGCTTCCATAGTTGCAGGGCCGACACATAACGCCGTATATCTGGGCTCACCGAGGGAAATCGTCGCGTCCTGCTCATGGCTGCTTTAAATCCTCACTTCAATATATTGGTCATTTCGTTTGCCCCGGGCCATTCCCGCACAAACCAGACAGGTTTGCAGACGGCATCCACTCAGCGAGTTTTCGGACATGTGCTTGTCGTTGCGCCCGTCAGAGCTGTTCCAGGCACGACAGACATTCGGAAAACTACCTAGTCAGAGCTGTTCCGAACAAGAGCGGCATTCGGAAACTAGGTAGTCAGAGCTGTTCC
Source organism: Cepaea hortensis (assembly GCA_963921405.1). Classification (NCBI taxonomy): domain Eukaryota; kingdom Metazoa; phylum Mollusca; class Gastropoda; order Stylommatophora; family Helicidae; genus Cepaea; species Cepaea hortensis. The sequence goes on from OY992879.1 coordinate 73,620,535, forward strand.
TAGCACGAGAGACATTCGGACGAGACATTTCACTCGGACGTAATTGCGTAGTGTAAATTTTTAGTTTGCCACCCTTAGGACGACACTTCCGGCTTCCAGCGGGCATTTTTTAATGAGTTTAGCCTTCCTCTGGTTTTGAGGCACGTTAGACTGTTGTGATGTCACCCACATCTCAGCTGGTCAAGATAGAATGATCAACGACATCGCGGTCGGCCCTCAAGGGAAGGCAGGGGCAGACCATGGGCACTCCCTTGCTATCCAAGGCGGCTTCCAAAATTGCAGAGCCGGCACATATTGCTCTGAGACTGGGTCACCCGAGGAGTTACCACGTCTTGCTCATGGCTGCTTTAGTTCCTCACTTCCATGTGTTGGACATTTCGCATGCCACTGATCGCTCAAGCACACACCAGGAGCGGTCAGACTGCGAGCGACATCCACTCGGTAAGCTTTTGCTTTTGACTTCAGACCACGCAATAGGTTCGCTCGCCGTGCGTTCCATTTCGCGTCATTGAGACGTTCTTCCACTTTTGTCTACACTCTCTATGAGTTGGATACAGACAGTTTTCGTAACCATTTCCTTCGACTGGGGTACTTTTCTGACTTTTTGTACTCGCTCACGAGGTAGGCTACATGTGCTGCCGGCTCAGCACCTTACCTTCGTGCAGCAGTGAACGAGAAACTGCCAGGCCCTCTCATCCGGGAATCCCTCATATCCCCCAGCTGAGAGCCTTCGAACATGTATCAGACCTGAGCATTTAGCTTGCTCAGTATCACGCCTCTATTTTTCGGTAGGCGAGTATCGGCCCAGCTCTCAGATCCGAGGGTTTGTGGCTTAGAGGCGTTCAGCCACAGCCCTCGACAGGGAGCCTTAAGAGTTTTGTCTGGACCAAGAACGTCTGCCTTCGTGCACCTGATTTAATTTTTTGACTGCTATCCTCAGTCTTACCTGCAGAGCAGCAGGTTGTGTCTCTCTTAGTCTGGTCCCTATCCCATAAGCTGTCCGATATGTAGTTTTTCATCCATCGGCAAGCAAATGGGGTCGATGGGACACGCAAGCTCCCCCACCACGTGAAGGTGGAGACACATCGGGGGAGGTAAATGGTTCAACTTTACCTGCAATGTTAGTCACCGTCTCTCAGGAAGAACAAACTCAGTAACACAAAAACCTCTCCAGAAGAGTACCACCTCACAATGAGACCGAAACAACAGCCACTGCAAAGTCGACAAGGGAAAATCTCGATAGATACGCACGACAGGAGAAAGATGTCGGGAAGTCATGACCCAGACAGGCCCGTCCACTGAGAGTGTCAGGAAAGTAAAAGGGCTGAAACATTCGTCGAGGAGGGACAACTTCTGATGATCAGAAGCTTTCTGTCGTGCTTGCTCCCTGGCAGAGATTTTACCACTGTTATGTTGTGTCTGTACAAATTAACTGGTCAATATAAGCTTATGTTGTGTCTGTGCAAATTAACTGGTCAATACAAGCTTATGTTGTGTCTGTACAAATTAACTGGTCAATACAAGCTTACGTTGCATCTATCTAGAAATTAACTGGCGAGTATGAACCAACATTTGTCAAGTTCCGCTATGGTGCCTGGTATCTTGCTCCAAGGACCTGGAAGAAACTGGGTTACTATGAGCCTCTGGAGGATCCAACACAGCTGAAAGAGCATGAAATGTCTGAGGCCAAGAAGCAGAGTAAAGAATTGGTATGTTTATTGTACAAGTTTTTACAAATACAATATCCCAACTGTTATGTTCCTTATGGGCGGTAAATGCACTGCTGTCTTATCCATTGAATTCTGTTGTCTTTAAGAGTTAATGGTCTAGGGCAGGAGTTAACTTATTTAAGAAACTCTTTATCTGTTGAACAGTCAGTTACAATTGTCTTCTCTAGTTCCACAGAAGACACTACATGCACCTGGCTATTTTGACAGATGATAGTTTGTTACATTGTGCTTCAAAAGAGGCATAATAACTACAACCTATGGTGGGGACAATAGCACAAAGCCTAGGCTGAATTGTAGAGACCATCTGTTGCCCAAGCAGTATAATCCCTCTCTTAGCCTGCCAAGTTTACTCCAGAGAAAAGGTAACACCAATACATCTGGAACAAAACAAGCTGCAGAAGCTGTCATATCAGCACAGCAATGCTCTAACTGTCCATCTGTCAAAGCTTTGATCCTAGACCAGTTGTTAACTAAGGCTTAAGGCCCAGTCTGCCCTGCCATGACATATAGTCACCTAAAGGTTGCATTTCCTCGACTAGGATAAGACACTACTCTGCCTGAAGCCGTTGGCACAATGTGTGGTGTCGGGTTTGGTGCATCACCTAACATTCAGTGCTAACATAAAACGGTTGATACTGTCTACTGTTATACAATAGCTCAGTAATGTCTGACTTAGACTTGACTCACAGGAGACAGCTCATTGTACATTCATTGGTGTCATTAAAAATCACATATATTTCTGAACCTCATATCTTCCAGATAATTGTACATGCTGGGGTCAAAATACATTTCTAAACATTATCTGCCAGGTAACTATGGGCCATTGAGTTCAAAATAGCACAACTAGATTGTACACAGGTCAAGGTCTTGGGGCACCTCTTCATAGACCTGCCTATCCACAAACTAGGTCTCCAGTCTGGCAAACATTTCAGGGAATGTCATGCCTTACCACGGATGGGAAGTTCCAGTGCCATTTTGTAAAGCCCAGTTCTCTGAACAGAGAAACTACATCTCTGAAAGACATGACATTTCAAATAAAAACTTTTGTTTGTATAGAAATTAACTGGGTAATAACAGTTTGAGTCCAGAAGAGAGGGAGGAAAGCTCAGCAATGCAATCCCCTGGAGATGGTATGTAAGTATTTGGTCAGGAAAATAATCTCTACACCAACCCCATTCTTGTAGATGCACAGATTTTTCCAGACTAAGGCAACCTGAAAGTCAAGGCATTGGATATAGGAGCTAAACCTCACAGTCTTAAGAGTCTCACAGTCACAATTAACTAAATATCCTACTATACAGCTATTAAGAATCCACATATATAGGTCTTTTAAATAAATTTAAGCAAATTGCTTTCTTATATATGAGGAGCGGCAGGCCGAGTGGCTAGAATGCTGGATTCTCCTTCGGGAGACCCAGGTTCAAATCCTCGGTAAGTTGTGGATTTTTTTCTGTTGGGGGAAAAAAAGAAAACCCTAATTTGCATAGTTTGTGGTGACTGCACTAGGCAGGCGGCCTTAATTCCTCAGGCTCAAGACTCCCCTGTCATACATCGCAAGGTATTATATAGGCAGTAAATGACAGTTTTTTTTTTTTTGGACAGCTATCTTGCATAGTGACTACCAACAATAAATAACATCAGTGCAGCAAAAATAAAGCTGTCCAATCTATGCTTGCTAACATAATCTGTAACCTTGACATTCCAGACGGAGGAACTGGCCACAATGCATGCATCCAAAGCTTTTGATGAATTTATTAACAGAAAGAATACTAGAAAACCTGAGGTTTGTATTGTTGTTCATTTCCAGTAACTTTTATCATACTATGTATCCCTTGAAGTGGCATGCATTTTGGCTAACATTACCAAAAGCCACTTTAGATGGATTGTAGAAACTCATACTTAGTGTTCATAACTGATTGCAACAGCTGTATAATGTAGCCTTTAAATGGCTGCTTAATATACATAAAACAATGATTTGATCTTGTGAATTTCTTAAACATTCACAACCCTCAGTTCGACCCCTTACATTAGTATATAAAAGCATAAAATGTATGCACATATTCTAGTTACTAATGATAGTTTTTCTTTGTCATCCTCTTCATTTTCTTTGTATGAAGCAGACACCAGTGATCAGGACAATGTGTTTTGATATTTTGATGAAGTTGTCGTTGCTTATATCAATAGCTGTTTAAATCTTCCACATAATCTTACTCTGTCTTCCTCTGTTTCTCTTGCCTAGTATTTTCCAACATAAGACTACATTGTCTTATTCCACTTTTCTGTTGAGATCATCATCATATGCCATGCCAACAAGAGTAGGTTGCCACATTTTTCCATCTCACACGATCACCAGAGTCGTGGATAAACTCATTGTTTCTGTCTCGATTATGCCACATGGCCAAGCCATCCAGATATTTACTTCTCTGCCTTCCTCTTGTTCTTTTCCCCTCAATCTTGCCAGTTGTCACCAAGTTCTAAACTGTGGCTTAAAGCCAGTAAACATGTTTCACAATTCCACTACAAACTGAGTCGAGGGTTCAAGGTCAGCTATTGGCCATTTGGAAGCCAAGTGCCTTGCATTGATTTTGATGGTTTGGGTGTTGGTCATTCAGAAAGCAATGGCAAACTACTGAACATAAAAATGACCTAAGAAATCACAAACAGCCCAAAATGCTGGGGTTAATTGTACATCCTGTCATGGACAAGCAATTCACTTTTAAATAAATCCTATGCGTTAAATTTTAAGCCAATAACCCATCTACAGCGCTGTGACGAAGGGGTTACGGACGTAATTCATAATCCGCATTCGAAGCACAGCTGTGGGTGATTTGGAAGAAGCTTGCCGTGCATTGGTTGTCATACTTTAGTATGTGTGCCAGTAGTTCCAAAAAACAATGGCAAACTACAGAACATAAAACTGGCCAAGAAATCACAAACAGCCAAAAAATTATGGGGTTGACCGCGACGTATTGTAAAGGATATGCAACAAACTTTAACCAATCCATCTAATTATTATCTATCATCCACAGTTTCTGGTTGAGATTGCAGAAATCCAAAGGAAAGCGGCTCTAGAAGAAGAGCGACGAGCAGAATCTGAAACCATTCTCAAACAGAGAAAATATTGAGTATACTAGCTATTGGATTCTTCTGATGTTAATTAAGGTGAAATAGGACTCCAGAAATGAAGAGCTACCTTTAATGAAGACATGTCATTTGTTTATATCACAAGCAGTTGTTAACTTTCTGGTTTAAAATAACCATAAATCAAATATCATGCACTCAGGGTTGTCGTTATACTTTAAAAAAAAATTAACTGTCATTAAAAAAAAAAAATTTTTTTTAAACAAAAAAAACTGTCATCTACTGCCTATAGAACCTTGCAGTGTATGGCAGGGGGGGGGGGGGGGGGGGTCTTGAGCCTGAGGAATTATGGCTGCCTGGCTAGTGCAGTCTCCGCGAACTGTGCAGGTTTGGATTTTCTTTTTATAAAAAGAAAATGAACTAAACACATTAATTGACCATTATATACTATTTATGTATATTAATAAACTGAACACATTAATTTAACATTTAAATAATAATTACTGGTAGGTCAGCATGGCTGAATGGATAAGAATGCATGTTCTTAAACATCCGGTGTGCTGATGCCGAGGTAAGGGGTTTAACCCCTACACCGAACAGTTAGACTAAAATGTTGACCTATTGTCCTTGACGATTGTCCTTGACCTTCACACCTGATAACTAATAAACCCTGCACACAATACTCATGTATGCATTATAAATGAGATTTTACAATATGTATTATGTGTTATTTTTTTTGGCGAAACAAGGATTGCAAAAATTGAATTCATCTTGTTTCTTTATTTGATACACTTGCAAAATCATGTCTCCCTTTGAGCACTGGGTTAGGGTTTGTTGGCAACACATTAAGAAAAGAAATAAACTGGAGAATTTGATGACAACTGGCAAGATTGAGGGAAACAGAACAAGGGGAAGACAGAGAAGTAAATATCTGGAAGGCTTGGCCACATCGCAAAATTGAGACAAAAACACAGAGCTGATCCATGACTCTGGTGATCATGTGAGGTGGTGAAAAATGACCACCCATGCTTATCAGCATAGTACATGGTGATGATCATGATGTTGGCAATGAAACACCTAAAACTTCTGGAGGAAACATCAATCTAGGCATAACCCCAGCCAGTCTGTGTGTGCTGTGCTGAATCATATCATGAACTTGATACATCTGAATATAACATCTCCATAATGTGAAGTTTCAGTATCTGTTTTGCACGCCCCACAGGTTTTTTTATGTTGGAGAGAAGAAGGAAAGCATCTACAAATTAGTCACCATGGAGATGGCAATTTTGTACCAGGTTGGGAGGAAAAAATTACATTAATGTCATTCCAATAGTCGCAAGACTCTTTCGAGGCTTAGATAATTTGAATGCCAATGCATCAGACTGAATGTTTAAAACTGATTCTTTCATTGGATTCACCAACCAACCAGCCAACAAAATCACATCAGTGTCATCATGTAGATGCGTCCACCATCTCTGAGTACTGAATTCATTAGGTACAGATGAAGGCTTGTGTGTATGAAATCTTGTATGTTTGTCTGATATTTTTAGAAATATAACTTAAATTTTTTTAAACAGAAAAAAAAATGGATTGATGGCATAGCACAACATTTATAGAAATTAGACAATGAGAGAAGACTTCTACTCACTAACAATTATTAAACTAGCCAATGAGAGAAAACTTCAACTCACTAACAGCTATGAAACTAGCCAATGAGAGAAAACTTCTACTCATTAACAGCCATGAAACTAGCCAATGAGAGAAGACTTCTACTCACTAACAGCTATGAAACTAGCCATTGAGAGAAGACTTCTACTCATTAACAGCTATGAAACTAGCCAATGAGAGCACATACTTCAGGACTGCCCAAACTACAACATATCGAGGCGAACCTTCTGGCCTAGAGAGACAACAGTGGAAGATAAACTCTATGGACCGTTGAGTGAACTAAAAAAGACTGTTAGATTCATACAAGAGACAACATTGCAGTTATAGACATATTTCAAGCGAACGAAGAAGAAGAAGAAGAAGAAGAAGAAGAAGAAGAAGAAGAAGAAGAAGAAGAAGAAGAAGAAGAAGAAGAAGAAGAAGAAGAAGAAGAAGAAGCTAGCCAATGAGAGAAGCCTTCTACTCACTAACAGCTATGAAACTAGCCAATGAGAGAAGACTTCTACTTACTAACAGCTATGAAACTTGCCAATGAGAGAAGACTTCTACTCACTAACAGTTGTGAAACTAGCCAATGAGAGATGTCTGCTGCACAACGTATCCACCAACATGTGAAAGAAACTCCAGCACATTATGCATGAACTATTGGACAGAAATAATATATCATCACCGTGTGCCCTGCTAACTGGCATTCATGCTTCTTCACAGATCTCAGTTCATTGTGTTCAGGATCAATTCTTTTGATATAATAGAAATCAATAGACAAGATACATTTTAATGGAAAAATGTCTAAATTAATTTGTTTACATTAAAAAAAAACATTAATTTGTAAAAAACCGCCATTGTCTGTGATATTTAACGTTGTTATTAAAGAAATCACGTTGCTTTTACTTTCTTTGTGACCTTATTATTTTAAACAGTCAATTTGATATGCAGTGTCCAGAAATGTAGTTTGTGGACATTAACTCTTAAAAAGTCAGAAGTAGAGGATTGTTACCCTTGAAACCTGCATTTGATTTTATTGTCTATGCTTGTAACTTCTTTTGCATTGTTAAATAATAGTTTATCATAAGTCATCATGAAGTGTGTTATGTTGCACTGTTTCTACAAATGTAGGCCCCAGTACATCTAATTTTGGCAATCATTTCTTTCAAGTTTGCCTTCTTTAGGTTTATGCAAGGGGGTCTTGCATCTATCATCTACTGTCCAACTTAGGAGACCTGGCCAGTAGCTATACTACAATCAGCATAGATATTGGGGTCACTGAAACATGTCAGTCCTTCTACTACTTCTTCTTCTTTCGTTCGCTTGAAATATGTCTATAACTGCAATGTTGTCTCTTGTATGAATTTAACTGTCTTTTTGAGTTCATGGCAGTGGGCCATGGAGTTTGTCTTCCATTGTCGTCTCTCTAGGCCAGAAGGTTTGCCTAGATATGCTGTATTTTGGGCAGTCTTGGAGTATGTGATCTGCTGTCTGCGATGCCAATCCACATGTGCACATGGCCGATTCACCAATCTTGAATTACATGTGATTGTGCAATCTATTGTGTCCTGTTCTGAGGCGCAGAATAATTACTTGTTCTGGTCTGTCCATAATGTGGTAGTCATCTTGAGCAGGTTTTGGTGGCTTTCTGATTGATTTGATCATTCTTTTCTTTTGGTGGTATGTAACAGGCACATCAGGCTGTTCTTCTTTTGCTCCTTCCTTAGCCAATCGATCAGCTCTGTCGTTTCCTGGTACTCCACAGTGGGATGGCATCTGCTGTATGGTGACTTTATGCTGACTGCTAAGTTCAGAAAGTAGTGATCTTAGTACTGGCAATTTCCCAGACAGGAGCACCTCAAGTGCTTATTTTGCATGTCAATAGCACCACAGGTTGTGTACCATGGCTGGTATTTAGTAATTTCTCTGTTGCTATCATGATTGCCTCAATTTCAGCATCATAGCTATGGCAGTACTTTCCTGTTGGTACTCTGGTCGTGTCCCTACATTGTTTGAGTATTCTATGTACACTCACACTTCTCCATTTCGAACAGCATTTTGTGCTAACCCATCTGTGTAGTCTCTGATCCAGAGGTGTTGTGGGTATTCTTCATCAAGGAAGCTGAGAGTGGCTGTTCTGCGCTGTACACTGTTCTGTTCTTCCTCTCACTTTTGTCTGGATTTGTAGTGATAGTCTATGTTCATCTTTCCATGGAGTTTGCTCTGGAATAGTTTTCAGGGGGATACCAACTGTGATCAGATCGGTGGTTTCTCTGCAGAGTTGTTTGGCCTGGTGGATAAAACTGCTTCTTTTCAACCGCCCCATAGCTAAGTTTTCAAATCTGTTCTTCATAGTGTGGCCTGGCAAGCTGAGGAACTTTTCTGCTTGTATTAGCTTTTCGTATCTCTGCGCTTTCTCAGTGCTTGTGTCCTCACCAACTTCTCCATCTCCACTATAGGGGTTGATCTCATCCCTACTGTGGTGATTCTAAGTGCTTGATTTTGCACCTTGTCCAGCTCTTGTAGTGTGGTTTTTGATGTTGAACACTGCGCGGTTGATCCGTATTTCAGGTGTGGTCGAATGCTCTGTTGGTAAACTTTGCTAAGTATTTTCCCACTGGCTCCCCATGTGGTTCCACTTAGTTTTCTCAGGATGGTTATTTTCCTTCTGGCTTTTGCTACTGCTTTGTTGATGTGCTTTCTCCAAGTCAGCCTGTTATTAAAAGTTACTCCAAGGTATGTTGGTTCTTTATCTTCTCTTAGGGGTATTCCATGTATCTGGATGATCCCTGCCTTTTGTTTTGGAGAGAAAGTAAATAGAGTGGTGCTGCACTTGTCAGTGTTTATGTTGGCACACCATCTATTTGCCCATGCAACAAATGCATCTACAGCTCTTTGTAGTGATCTGATGGCCACTGATGCATGTTCATTTGTGCTCCATAAAACTGGTCATCAGCGTAGAATGCCGCTTTAATTTCATGCGGTAGATTAGCAACAAGATCATTGATGAAGATTAGAAAAAGTGTGGGGGACAAGACTCAGCCCTGGGGAACACCGTGATGCAGTAGTACTTGCTTGCTCTTGAGTCCGTCTATCTGTACTGGGGCTCTTCTGTTGTGCAAGTATGCTTTTACCCATTTCTACATTCTTCCATTGACTTTAAGTTTCTCAGTTTCTTCATCAGACCTTCTTTCCAGACTTTGTCAAAGACTTTCTTCAGATCTATCCATGCCGCAAGCACCAGCTTCTTCTCTTGGAATGCATCCTCAATTTCTTGAGAGAAGTAGGTTGTCTGATCATCTGCAGAATAGCACTGCCTAAAGCCAGCCTGCTGTGGCACAAGGATATTTTCACTTTCAATGTACCACTGCAGTCTGTTATTGATGACACACTCCATTGTTTTGCAGAGACAGCTGATGAGGCTAATTGGTCTGTAGCTGGAGGCAATGGAATTATCTTTCCCTGATTTTAGGAGGGGTATCATGATTGCTTCTCTCCAGGCTTGTGGAACACTGCCTAAGGTCCAGCTATTATTGAAGATCTGCAACAGTTTTGCTTTGGCCTCTGTTCCTAGGTTCCTGATCATTTCATTGGAGATACCATCAGCTCCTGGTGGCTTTTTCATTTTCAGTTTTGATATAGCTAGCTCCAGTTCGCTGATTGTGATAGGTGCCTCCTGAGCTTCATGTACTATTTCCTTCTGTCTTGTATATTGCCATTTCTCTCGAATCTCTTGTTGTTTCTCTGGACTAATTTCAATATTGTTATCTTGTGCGAATGAGTCTGCAAAATGGTCAGCTGTTTGCTTTCCTGTTAAGATGTTTCTGACTTTATGTAGTCTTCAGCACCTTTCCTTTACTAGAGTAGACTGTGGTTTTACTCGAGTTTAGGTGTTTAGGCACGCACACATATGTCTGCGTATGCATGTAGTGCATACACATCTAGAGCTTTCTGGTTATTTCTCGGCGCCAGTGACTCACCGCCGCTCCTTCTCCTGTTAGTTACCAGAAAAACAGTTCCGCCACGAGAAGGCCAGGAGTTGGACTTTTGCTGCAGAGGTGATGAATGCACGAGCCATTGGGGTATTTATGCAAGGTTGGGCGCTCACCCAAACCTCGCCCCCGGCTACATAACAGGAACATTTGGAACCCTGTTAAAATGTAGAGACACTGGGGAGGGAAAACACATGTTCAACATAATAATAATGTGCAATATTGTGATGATTGACTGGCACCTGGCTGCCTTGACATATGATAGTTTGTTATACTGTGCTTCAACATAGGCATTATATCTCTTCATACCACAAAACCTGACTGAATTGTAGAGACCATGTGTTGCCCATACAGCATGATCCTTCTCTCAGTCTGTCTAGTTTGCTCCAGAGGAAAGGTAACACCAATATGTCTGGAACAAGACAAGCTGCAGAAGCTACCAGATCAACAGAGCAATGCTTTAACTGTCTGCCTGTCGCAGCTTTGATTCTAAATCAGTTGCCCATCAAGACTTAGGGCGTGGTCTGCCCTGCCATGACATTAAGTCTTTAGTTTGTATTTCCTCGCACCATGATTAGTCTTGTACCCTTCCACTTGCGCCTCACAGCCCAAAGGCCTTTGGCACAATGTGGGGTGTTGGGTTTAGTGAACGCCGCCCAACATTATGTGTTAACAGTAGGCATTGTGATAAACTGTTTTATAATTGAGGTATAATTTTAGATAATTAACATAATTTTTCTATTTTACAGGTTTCTTCGCTTCTTTGGTCTTTCACATGTAATATTTTATCTCATCTTAGCTACTGTCTAACATGATAAAAGTGTTAAGACATGCTGAATTTGTGTTATCTCTTTTATTTTTGTTGGAAAAGGAATATAAGTTTCATAAATTAAAACGCGTATGGACTACGCATGAGTTCAAAGCGAGTGCAGGCATAAAAAAAATCTTAAAATGTCTTATTGTATTATTTATCAATTGATGCAACTCTTAAACAAACACCATTTATTGTAATAATTAACACACTTAGTGTGAATACTATATTATTACTATTGCTTGCTGAAAGTTAACAGTGATGGCAAAGTGAATAGTTCTCTAGATTGTCACCACAACAATCTCCAAACTGAAGAGTTTTATTCTGACAACGTGATGCTCTGAGATGTATGCAGCCTGGTCAGCTGATTACTAGAGCTTTCTATGGAAAGGAAAGAGGAAGGGAGCTGGTCAGACAATCAAATAACCTCGTGACCTAGAATATGTGTAACCTTATGACGTAGAATATGTGTAACCTTATGACGTAGAATATGTGTAACCTTATGACGTCTACCACTCACTGCAGGAGATTGAACCAGGGATGCTGTCTTGGCCAGACAGCTAATAATCTCTAGTCCACCATGGAGCCAGTCCAAGACAATTACTAAACATGTCTTGAATCATCGGAGATGTGGTTTTATAGAAGAATGCTGAAAATGCATTGGACAGCCAAAATGAGCCATCTGTACATTTTGAGGGAAGCTAAATCGCAAAGACAACTTATCGCAAACGTCAGAAAGAGGCCGCCTTTATTTTTGTGCCACATTATGAGAAGACAAAAACTGGAACATGTTGTCACAACCAGAAAGATTTGTGGAAAGAGAGATAGAGGAAGACAGCCAGATAAAGTTCTTGACAGTCTTGTGTCATTGCACAGAAGGGAGTTAAAACTCGAATTAAGCTATGCCGTTGGAGATAACAATGTGTAGAGAAACATGCCAATTGATGACCAACAAACCATTTAACGAACCAATCAATTAACCAGTTAATCCACCCAAACATTCAGTCAATCTACGAACTAATCAATCAGTCAGTCGCTCTCTCTCTCTCTCTCTCTCTCTCTCTCTCTCTCTCTCTCTCTCTGTGTGTGTGTTCGTGCGTGCGTGCGTGCGTGTGTGTGTGTGTGTCTGTGTGTGTGTGTGTGACAGACTGCATTGATGCAGCTTGTTTCCAGAATGTTGAGTAGCTTTTTGGTCAGTCATCATTGTGCTGACAGTGGCACGAACGTGGTAATACAAGAGGTTGGTGCAAGCTCTTCTCATTCGTTACTCTAGGGAAAGACTGACCACTTACACGTGTGTGCACTGAGTCCTGCAACCTGTCATGGCTCTAACACTTCATGTACCCACAGCAGATTCTTGCTACGACACATTTTTTTTTTAAATAGACGATGACCTTTGCCGCATGTACAATTCATCTTCTTTCTCTTTAGTTCGCTTGAAATTTGTCTATAACTGTAATGTTGTCTCCTCTATGAATTTAACTGTATTTTTTTTTTTTTTTAGTTCACTCAGTGATCCATATAATTTACCTTCCACAGTTGTTTCTCAAGGCCAGAAGGCCTCCCTAGATAAGTCGCCTTTTGGGCAGTCTAGGAGTATGTGATCTGCTGTCTGCAGCGTCAGTCCACATGTGCACATGGCAGATTCGCCAATCTCGAATTTTGCATACATGTGGTTGCGTAATCTATTGTGTATTATATATCTGCACATCACTTTTCCGTTCTCATGACATTCCCACAAAAATATGGTATCCTCTGATGCGCAGACTAATTGAACATAAAAGATACACACTAACTAGTGCTACATATCAGTTGCACGGAAGAGTTAAATGTGTATCCCACCACAGTATTATCAAAATGGAAGTTTGCATCTATACACACACTTCAATATCTGCTGAAGGAGACTGAGCGCTTATGGGATTGTCCCTAGTGTCATAATGCCCCTTCTGCAACCCAATAGCCACTATAAATACCAAGGTCACAAACCGTAATATATAAAATAAGTCATCAGTTTGAATCTATCAACTTTGAACCGATCCCTTTTTCCATGTGTAAGGCAAGAGGTCAAATGGCAGGAAGGATCATTAGATAAGCAGCTGACAACACTTGTGATATTGCCGACATTAGGTCTCGCGGGTTCAAGTTATGTTAGCTACTATAAATAACATGTACTGTGCCGCTTGAAGTGTATGTTAACTGTAACAATTCAATACAATCTGGTTTACAGGTCAAAAATCAACCACTTAACGATAAATTGTCATTTTTGATTGTCGGCTGGGGTCATTTAAAAACTTAGTACCGGGAATTTATTTGTATTTTTTTTTTTTAAATGGTGCGCCAAATTCCTAAATGACTAAGAAGCACAATTTATTGCCTGGCATATTTTGCATAACATCACAACAGAAATGATTAAAGCTTTAGAAGAATATGGATTATATCAAGTTACTAGACTGCTGAACACATTATATGATACTGGCAATATACCTTCTGAATTATGTAATTCTGTATTTATTGCAATCCCAAAGAAATCAGGAGCCTTGGGATGTGATCAACTTAGAACAATTAGTATAATGAGTCACATCACAAAGATTTTGCTACGAATTATCATGCAAAGAGTGAGGAAGAAATTACAACCTGAAATAGGGGAAGAACAATGTGGGTTTGTGGAAGGAAAGGGTACAGTAAATGCTGTGTATATGCTGCGAACAGTTATTGAACGTGCTATAGAAGTAAACAATGATATACATCTTTGCTTTATTGACTACACAAAGGCTTTTGATAGAGTTAGACATGTCAACATGGTGGATATGCTTGCGGATCTACAAATTGATGGGAAAGACATTAGACTTATAAAAAACATATTGGAAATAACAAGCTGCCATAAGGATTGACAATGAAGTGGGACAATATCAGCCTATTAAGAGAGGTGTTAGGCAGGGATGTGTAATCATAGTGTAATGTCTCCAGATCTTTTTTCCCTGTACAGTGAAAATATTTTCAGAAATGTAGAAGATATAAATGGAATCAGCATTGGAGGACGCAACATCAATAACATTAGATATGCAGATGATACAGTTTTGATTGCAGACAATGCGCAGGATCTGCAACAATTAGTATATGCGGTTGTTGTACACAGTGAGCAACTGGGATTAGAATTAAATTGTAAAAAGACAGGTTATGGTCGTCACTAGGAAGAACGAAGTACCACAATGTAATATACAAGTAAATGGGACTATTCTTCAACAAGTGAATCGGTACAATTATCTCGGAACAGTCATAACATCTGATGGGAGATGCCTTGAAAAGATTAGAACAAGAATCGCCATGGCGAAAGTAGCCTTTAGCAAGATGAAAAACATTCTGACCAATAAAAAGATGTCAATTGAAACGAGAAAAAGAGTATTTGAGGGGATACATAGAGCCTGTTCTTTTGTATGGATGTGAAACTTGGACAATGAGCAGTCAAGCTGAAAAACATCTGATGGCTGCAGAACTGTGGTTTCTGAGGAAAATGCAAAGAATACCATGGACAGATAGAAAAACCAATGACCAAGTACTACAGGAGACAAATGAAAATCGTAAATTGATTAGAGAAATTAGACGTAGACAGTCAATTTTTTTGGACATATTATAAGAAGAAATGGCTTGGAGAACTTGGTGACAACTGGCAAGATCGAAGGGAACAGACCAAGAGGAATACTGAGAAGTAAATATCTGGATGGCTTGGCCACATGGCATGTACGAGACAGGAACACTGAGTTGATCCACGACTCTGGTGATCGAGTGAAATGGCGAGTCATTACCGCCCAAGCTTTCCGGCATGGCACATGATTGATTGATATTTTGCTGAATCTAGTCAGGTACACACTGCAGAATTCATACAACATAAACTAAAATAACTAGATACATCCTTCAATCTGAAGTATGTACATGCCAATTGACATTACTGTGCGAACATGTGTATATTTCAGCTTGAAGTATTTATCTAGTTATTTTACTTTATGTTGTGTGAGTTCTGCAGTATCTACCTGACGAGATGCAGTAAAATATGCCAGGCAATAAATTGTGCAATCTATTGTTTGTGTCTTCGTTATTCAAATTCACTACGGGAAAACATTGTTTGACTAAGAAGCAGTTTGCACAAACTGCGACAATGATTTATTTCTTCTGAAGATTATTTCAGTGCGGCCGCCGTCTGTAGGCTAGAGGTAATGAGCACAGCTTCACAATCACGACAAACCGGTTCGAAGTCAATCGTAGATTTGGGAGTAGACCGCCTTGGGATGATTTTCACATTGGTAAAGTGTCGGTCGTTCAGAAAGCAGTGGCAAACTACTGCATGTAAAATTGATGAAAATCACAAACATCTCTTCCCCCCCACCCCCCCCCCCCCCCATACACACACACACGCACACGCGCACGCGCACTTGCACGCACACAAATGATGGGGTTGATTGCTATGTCCCATGAAAGGACATACAGTTATTGGTATTTCAGTGCGCTATTTGACTTGCTGGGGAAAATGTCTTCCGTTTATCTGGGCTATGCAGTGGATAGAAATGATGGTTGCAAGAAGGCAATGCTACTAAAAGCATAAACATTTAAAACATACTGTCTGATGTTTAAGAAGGTCCACTTGCCACCAAGCAGGCTGACACTCTGTCCCCTCCGCCACTGCCGCTAGACGCACGGTAACGTCTTTAGCTGCCATAGGACACTTTGAATTCCGATTGAGGAAGAAACACACTACGGAATCCGGTGATGTCATACTAACACGTGATCTCTGGACAGAGGATGAGATGTTTAGCAATCTCGAGCAGGGGCGAAACCATCAGAGGGGTCACGTTGAGGTGTTACATAGAGCCCGCACTTTTATATGGATCTGAAACTTGGACAATGAGCAGACAAGCTGAAAAACATCTAATGGCAGTGGAAATGTGGTTTCTGGGGAAAATGCAAAGAATACCGTGGACAGACAGAACAACAAATGAGCAAGTCCTACAAGAAACACATGATAACCGTAAACTGATTAGAGAAATTAGACGTAGTCAACATTTTGTGGACACGTTATGACAAGAAATTAATAGGAGAACTTGGTGACAACTGGCAAGATTGAGGGGGAAAGAACAAAGGGAAGGCAGAGAGGTAAATATCTAGATGGCTTGATCAAGTGGCATGATCAAGACAAGAACACTGAGCTGATCCACGACTCTGATGATCGAGTGAGATGGCGAAACATGACCGCCCACGCTTATCTCGGCATGGCATGATGATGATGATGAATCGTGTCACAGAAATATAGAACTGAGTTGTACCACAGACACAGAGAACGTAACAGGAAATCACAAACTGCATTTTGGGGTATGTTTTAATTTAATTTGTGTGTGTGAATAATGTAGAAATTATGTCAGCTTTTACCCTAGTGCGAGGAAATGCAACCTAAAGACTAAATGTCATGGCAGGGCAGACCAGACCCTAAGCCTTGGTCGGCAACTGGTCTAGTATACAAGATCCGATAGGCGAACAGTTAGAGTATTGCTTTGCTAATCCAGCAGCTTCTGTAGCTTGTCTTGTTCCAGACGTATTGGTGTTACCTTTCCTCTGGAGTAAGCTATGCAGGTCGAGAGGAGGGAGGGGGGGGGGGGTCATGCTACATGGACAACACATGGTCTCTACAGTTTAGCCCAGGCTTTGTGCTATGGAGAGGTGTAACATTCACTACCGCCATGGGCTGTAGTTGTTATGGCTTGTTAGAAGCACAGTGTAACAAACTATCGTCTGTCAAGAAGGCCAGATGCCAATGGTGTCAACTAACAAAGAGTGTTTATTAATTGTAACAACGGCATTGTGGAGACTGCTAAAAGTATTTCCAAGAATACGATGGTGATATCTATATTTACAGACAAACAATAATACGCCCATGTTTGTGAACATTACATTAATTGCTACAAAGAACATTCGTTTTTTTTTTAAAATTGTAACTTTATTTTCGTGAATTCAGTGTCTTATTGTCCCAAACTTCAGTGTCTCTATGTCCAAATTTTCAGTGTCTGGGTGACCAGATTTCAATATCCATGTGCCCCAGATTTCAGTCTCTGTTTGACAGATCTAGGTGTCTCGATTCCCACATTTTGCAGAAAGGTTACACACTGATCATGTGAGACAGTAAATGGTCCGTGATAGTGGACATGGCCCTGTATTCACACGCTTCCAATGTGGACGAACATTTACCGTGCGAATTGGTCTGATCAGTCACATTCGCTAAGGCCATAAGGTGTAGTTTTTGTGCATTTTTATAGCACAATGTAACAAACTATCGTCTAGCAAGGCGGCAAGTTACCAGCACATATTACCACATTTCAGTGTCTCTATCATGTCAGAGTGAATACAGTTTCGACATCACCTCTGCTACATCAGGATGTGTCGTGGACAGCTCTCCAAGAATCAGCATCACTAGCTAGAATATAAACTTCAAATTTAAGATCGATATGACCACGCAATAACAACAGTCAGCTCACATGGAGGCCCACCAATGAATATCAACCTGGCAGGTAGTAACCGTAGACTTCTGCATGCACAACAAAGAATATCAGAGCATATGTGTACGTATGTTGAGTACATTTTATATCAAATATGAGATGAATAGCACAGAACTTTAGGTTCATACAAACCGGCGCGTGTCCGTGTGTATATATGTGGAGATACAAATCTTTCGTAGAGCATATATAGTTATAGCCAGATAGCTGCCAGTTATGGCGATGTTAAGATGCAGCTTTGACTGTTCTGTGTTGTGAATTTCTCTCTGAGGGTTTCAGACCATCTTGTCTACTGTTCCAGGTCGGTAGTGACAAACTTCTCAGGCTTGTTTTGTGAGAGCCTGATTCCATGTATAAGATTTCCTGGAGTGATCTGGAGACGGACCAAACGAAGTAATGACTTGATGCTCCCTCACACTTCTGTTTGGAGTGATGCCGCTTCACGAAACACTTCATGCTTCCTCACACGATACTGTAGGGCTTGATGCTCCCTTATACTTCTGGTGGGCGTGATGCCACTTCACAAGACACTTCATGCTTCCTCACACGATACTGTAGGGCTTGATGCTCCCTCACACTTCTGGTGGGCGTGATGCTGCTTCACATGACACTTCATGCTTACTCACACTACACTATAGGACTTAATGCTCCCTCACACTTCTGTTGGATACAAGACACTGTCGAATGTGAAGCTCCCTGGCAGGAACTGTTGGACTTGATGCTCCTTGACATGATACTTGTGGTTGTGATGGTGCCTCACAAATACTTTGGAATTTATGCTCCTTTCAAAGAACAGTTGGCTCCCTTACACTATACACAGTTGGGCTTGATGCTCCTTCACGAGACTGTTGAGCATGATACTCCATGGTGCCATGGCTATGGAACAGTCGAGGATAAACTTAAGGAGATCAAATTGTTGTAGCTGCAACGTGACATTGGTATTATAGTACTGTCCTTCACCCTGGAAGTACTGCAGCACGCCATGCACGCTCCATCCCTGCAGCTTGCAGAAGTCTGGAGTGAATATTAATAACGAGCTATAGTTATCTGTTTATTTCTTCCTCATCTTCGATAATTGACTCGGACAACACGGGTAGCAAAGGAGAGTCTTGTAGTGCATGACACGAAGTTGACCAACTCTGAATAGAACCATCATTTAGTGCCGCGTCGTCATCAGTTAGATGGCTGGGGTATAGTGCCTTGGGTTTATAAGGAAGCTCACGGTAGTGAGAGAACATTCGAGAACAAGAAGATTCAACAGTCAAAGCGTGAACCCACTGGCTGGCTAGGTCAGGACTGCTGGCTTCAAATGTGAAAGATTGTCCAACAATCCCATCGATGAAAATAACGAAATGTGACGGGTTTGACAACGACTGGGTCACGTGGCTGTGTTTCAATTTTAAGAACAATGATGGAGTAATTAAGTGACGTCGCGTACTGGTAACCACAACGTATTTTTCAAAACTTTTGCGATAAATTTTGACGATGGTTGGACATCTTGGCGGGAAACTAGATGTGGAGGTTGTACTTCGGCAGTTTTTGGATTTGAACTGTGGCCTTTGACATTGATCTGAGGTGACCAGAACAAGGACACCGGATTTGACAAGAAAACTGTCTCTGCAATATGTCCATTGGTGTTCTTGCTCGTTTGTTGATGAAGTCGATGAAAGTGAGGCCACCTTAGAAAGATCATTTACTCTGCGATAAATGTCTGGAAGTTTGCTTGAGTTAAAACTTGCTTGAAAATCCTCACTTTCACTATCTGAACTACTTACGTCCATGAGCTCCGAACTCTCATTGTGATCTTCATAATTACCGCAGCTTGTTACAATGTTCTCATCTTTGCTACACAGTTTTGAAATATGTTGTCCATTTTCCGAAAGTACACTCTTGCAATTGTTAAATGTATTTGGAAGTTGGCTGTCGCACCTGGCAAGCTCTGTATCGTCATCTTGCTCCTCTTCAATAACATAACACAAATGTTTACGTGAACGCATGGTGACGAATTCAATAGGCGGCATCGCTGGCAGAAACACTTCTGATGTGTTAACTACAACGCAATACCGGAGACCTTGCTGCAGTCTGATTATATACCCTCTCGATAACACACGTGTCAGTGTTAGAATGAAGACATAAGAGATACGTGGGTTTGTGATAGCATAAAACTGACCCGCAAATGTCACAAGTTAACATGCAGTATAACCATATCCGGAATAACAGCCTTGCAGGCAGTTAGTCACACAAGGTCAGGAGTTACGTGCCTTATCGAGCTTCGAACAATGATTCCCTGATAGCCTCTGGGAGCTAATAATACAATACTTTTGTAATATTTGTAAACATGTTGAGATAAGTTAGTTAGTTAGTTAGTTAGTCGACAGATCATCCTCGTTGCACATCGGACCATTCAGTCCATAAGTGCTTGGATCCCCTCCTCAGCAAATCCCGCAGCGTGTAGCGGCTAACGACGCCAGTTCTGTGTTGGTTTATCAATCTTCTTTGGCTTCCTGCGTAGTGTTCTTGTTTGGCCACCCCTCTTTTACTTTGCTGCTCTCGCAGTCTGGCCATTGTTGTAGATTCACAGTCATCACTTGGTTCTTGCAAAAGTCTCACTTCTCGTAGAGCATTCAGAATGTCAGCCTGGTCCATGGCGCGTCCGCCCTCCACAGTAGCCTCACCTGCGAGCTTGTCAGCCCGCTCATTTCCTTGTACTCCCGCATGCCCTGGCACGAAGATGAAACTAATCTTTGCCAGCCGAGACCGCTTCAGAGGCAGCAACCATTCTCTTCGGATCGACCCCTCCTCTATCCTCTTGATCATGTTCATTGAGTCGCTAAGGAAACAAGCCCTAGTGAATGTCTGTGTCTCGAGCCATGTTATTGCTTTACTTACTGCCATGACTTCCATGGTCAGGCTACTTGTGGTTTCAGTGAAAGCACCAGAGTCCTCCTTCACAATTCTCCCTCCGGCCCGAGCTGTAAAGGCCCATGAGCTTCTCACATGTCGGACGACCGACCCATCTGTGTAGATGACCGCGTCACTGTCTAGCGAATTCTCGAAAATCAACGCTTGTACTTCTTGTTGAGATAAGTAGAGATTTGAGATAGTAGTAGAGAAGTAGAGATAGCTTGTTGAGATAAGTAAATTGCCATCAAGGGGTTTCACAACATGTAGACTATTTGAACTATAATACGAAATTAATCATCCTCATCGTTAGGTTAGTCAGTTCTGTGGCAAGTGTTGAAGAAGTCAGATTATGTCACGCCAATGTGTCTTGGTCTCAACAGTTCTCTTCAGTTCTCTGAATGTCAAGTCGTGTCTTTTCTCAAAAGTTTTCTTCAGCTCTCTGTATGTGTGAATCTTAAAGGTGTAAGACAGATAAGAAGAAGAGACCTATGTCCCTCATTGCTACCAAGCCAAGACAGTTTACTTGCTTCTGTTTGTTGTTCACTAGATATATATTTTCCTCAATGTCTTTAATTAATTGTTGATCTTTTCTCTTCTCTTCTCTTCTCTTCTCTTCTCTTCTCTTCTCTTCTCTTCTCTTCTCTTCTCTTCTCTTCTCTTCACTCTTCTCTTCTCTTCTCTTCTCTTCTCTTCTCTTCACTCTTCTCTTCTCTTCTCTTCTCTTCTCTTCTCTTCTCTCTCTCTCCCCCCCTCTCTCTCTCTCTCTCTCTCTCTCTCTCTCTCTTAGTCATTGCTTTCTGGGTATATCGCCACATTTCAAAAGCTTGCAATGATCTTTCACCCTTCCTGGTTGAGTGATTTCAGAGCTAGTTAGTTATATGTTGAAGTATCATCCTTGCGATTGGGACATGTCTATTGGAGCTCATACCCCCCCCCCCACCCCCACCCCGTCAAACGTATCTGCATCCGCCAACTAATAGTGCAAGATCTGTGTTGGTTGACGAGTCCCCTCAGTCTCCCGATGTGTCTTTCGTGTCTGGCCGTGCCAATTCTTACCCTCAAGTCCCTCATTTTGGACAACGAAGTGGATTCACTGGCGTCCTCCCCTCTCAACAGCACTTTAAAGGCATTAATACATCGGCTCGATCCATAGACTAGCCATCTGCAGGGGATGTAGAAACAGCAAGTTTATCAGCTCGTTTATATCCTTCTACTCCCTCATGACCCGGAAGGAAGATGAAGGTGACTCTACGAACAGCAAACTGATGCAGCTATTCAGTTCACTGTCTGCGCACTGAACCAGTCTCCACCCTTCGGATCATGCTCGCTGAATCACTAGCGACCCAAACATAAGTATAATTCTGAGATTCCAGCCACATGAAAGCCCGTGTTACTGCCCATTTTCACTGTCCGGGTCTGGCAAACCGATTAGTGAGCCAGGATATTTTTTTTTCTACAGTAATCCAAGCATTTCATCGGCGACAGAGGACTTGCATTGAATCCATTGGTGACTACATCGAAAAATGATAGATGTTTTCCTTACTTTTTCAGAATACGCCTATCAGGCAGATATACAGGTAGCAATTACAGGACTCCATGTCCCCACTGTAGCTTAATGTAGGTGTAGTGCTAGGCAGGTATTTTAGTGACCACTCGTCACGTAAGGGCTGATGCGGTCAATGTTTGACCAGTGGATACCATCACAATAACTATGCAAGGTACAAACAAGGGGCATCGGCTGTAGCATAGTGGCCAAACTTAAGCCAACCGGCCTGGTGGTCTTGAGGTAGAATCCACATCTTCTACTCCCAGGTCAACCCAGCTTAAAAATGCAGGACATGTTTAGGGGAGTAATGGCTGCTGGCGGTATACTGACTACATCACCCACATAGTGCCGGTTGATGCATTAACTAAAATATGGTCCTAGCGCCGTGTTAACAATACCCCCAAGACGAGTAAAACGGTCGTTTGCTTACTGATTACTGACCCCCCAAAAAAGATTGATTGTTAATGATCTAATGTATGACCACGATTGGATGTCTGTCAGCAACAACACCACCAGTCCATTACCAGTCAAGTCACGCCCATGTATGTGAACTGCGCATTACAGTGTGTATCAGCAACAACACCACCAGTCCATTACCAGTCAAGTCACGTCCATGTATGTGAACTGCGCATTACAGTGTGTAAGTTTCCGTCAAGCACACCTAGTTTTGTGCGGTCACCTGTCCGTGTACTAACAAGTCTGCATACATGCTCATCATTTACTGAGATAAACATGTTGCAAATAAACATGTGAGGCCAGCGTGGCCGCATGGACAAGAGTGGTTGCTCTTAAACTTCTTGTGTGCTGATGCCGAGGTAGGGGGTTCAACCCCTACATCGGTTAGTTGGACTATAATGTTGACGTCTCGATCCTGACTTGAAGACGTAAATTACAAGTACTCTATGGATCACTGAGTGAACTAAAAAAGACTGTTAGATTCATACAAGAGACAACATTGCAGTTATAAACATATTTCAGGCGAGCGAAAGAAGAAGAAGAACAAGTACCTCAGAAGTCGGAGTGGGTTCGCCTGATGGCGAGGGACACTGGTAACAGAGAAAGCTAATTCACTCAATCCAGTTCACTAGAAGTAGTAGCGCGTGAATGGACTACGCTTGAGTTCAAAGCGAGGGAACGCAATATATATATATATATATATATATATATATATATGTGTGTGTGTGTGTGTGTGTGTGTGTGTGTGTTCGGGCTCATTTGCTGGGTACTTCACTGTCATGTGGCTTTATTATGCATCTTGCATTTAATTGGTTTTTTCTTGCAGTTGGGCATATGGTTCTCAACCCATATTTTGATGCATTGTAGTGTTCTTGAGGAGCGGCTGGCCGAGTGGCTAGAACGCTAGACTCTCCTTCGGACGACCCGGGTTCGATCCCTCGGTAAGGTGTCGGATTTTTTTTCTGTCGGGGGCAAAAAGAAAATCCTAATCTGCACAGTTCGCGGCGACTGCACTAGCCAGGCGGCCTTAATTCCTCAGGCTCAAAGACCCCTCTGCCATACACCGCAAGGTACTATATTGGCAGTAAATGACAGTTAAATGACAGTAGTGTTTTTATTGTATTGTATCCACTCTCATGGTCTAGCCCTGTGCATTTCCACACCATGCCTCCTATTACTGTACTTTCTGTGACCTTAATAGCGCCAACGCGATTCTTCTACTTTTGCGATGAACGTTTGCTGGGCCTGGTGCACAGCATTCATTGTAGCGCGTACAAGTCCGCTTTCTTATCCCTTGTCATCTTCCGACTTCGACGGTTGAGGTTTCTTTTCTGAATGTTGCCTCCCATAAGGCACATTATCTTTCCGGGCTTGTGGGCTCTCTTTGCCAACATTTTCTATCGCGCTTTGTTGTGATTCAAATTTCTCGGCATGATTCTATGAGCCAGTTTTTTTTTTTTTTTTGACGCCCAGATCACCCAGGATGTCAATATTTTCCTTTTCTTTGATACGCGACATTATATGCATTTTGCTTTTCCTGACCGACAACAATCTAACAACTTTACTTTTTCTGATCCACGACATTCTACGAATGTTTCTGAAACGAATAGTCACTGTAAAAATGCTTCTCCCATGATTTGTGTTTTACAGAGCCGATTATGTGGCATTCGGGGTAATTTCACAAACAATGATAGAGAAGAGTCACCCAACGTCATCAGTGGGGACGTCATCACTATCAAGTGCCTTGCTGAATGGCGTGGGCGATCATGCTTAAAGACAAATTGCGTTCTCCGGCAGCATGGATCAGCTCATGTGTTGACTACATTCCGTGCTATGACACAAAACTGTTAAAATTGTTCTCTCGCTGTCTTCTTCTATCTCTCTTTCCACAATTCTGTCTGGTTGTAACGTATTTCAGTTTTTATCTTCTCACAATGTGGTCAAAACTGATGACTGTCTCTTTCTGATATTTGTGATAAATTGTCTTAGTGACTTAGCTTCCCCCAAAATGTCCAGCTTGCTCACTTTGGCTGTCCAATTGTCGTAGTAATCCTTTATTACTTTAGTGTCGTCCCTGGAGTGA
The DNA here is from genome assembly GCA_963921405.1 of Cepaea hortensis. NCBI lineage: Eukaryota > Metazoa > Mollusca > Gastropoda > Stylommatophora > Helicidae > Cepaea > Cepaea hortensis. Next base: position 73,645,327 of record OY992879.1, read on the forward strand.
GGGGAATCAACACCCAAATTTTAATTAACCCAATATTATTGTCCTAGAGAAACCACAAAAATCAGTCCACAAAACTCCTTCAGTCTGTAGACACCTCTTTCTTACTCTCACTCACACAAGAGTAAGAAAGAGGTGTCTCTCATTCTTCCCCAACACAACATACTCAACAACTCTAGCTTTAACAAATAAATACAAAAATAATTTATTAAAGCAAAGAGTATGTGTGAGAAGTGTGTGTGTGTAATGTGTAGAATGTGTGTCGAATATTCTAAGGTGTATGTAGAATTAGATTAGTGAATCAAGAGTCAAGTCAGTTGCATCACTGTGCTGAGCACACAACAGCACCATGTATTCCGGACAGAAAACCTCACCCAGATGATGTTTCTCTGGCCACGTGACGACTTTCTCCGACAACTCTCGAACAATCAGGACGCTGGTCATCAATGATCGACAATGTCCAATCTTGGTCTTCATTCTAACACACACTATGAATTTACTCTGTTCAATAATGTTCGTTGATCAGAGAATCTTTCCAATAACTTAAATGTCACATGGGAAAATCTAACTGTTCATAAGTCACTGGTTATACGATTTCCCCCATATTAAAAACAACCTATTAATGTTCCAGGTAGTTATGTATATTGGTATATGTGTTATTTATAGTGTTCTGAATCTTCGGTGATGTAGCATATCACTCAAGAAAAATCACACATATGTTCATCAAGTCCTGCTCAGCAGAAGCCAGGTTTCTGCAGACCAACTAGGTTATGTGCCCAGTGTACAAGCCTCTCAGTAACCTCTGTCTTCAATCCGTGAGCCATCACTTTCTTTAACTTTGATACTAACTTCTTGGTAGTATATCGTATCACCATCAAGTGGAACCTGTTGAATAGAGAATCCCCTAGTGAGAGCAACTCAATTCTGACCCTAATTAGGTGAGTGTAGGCCGATAGCAGCACTCAGATCTATAACAGAGAACCGAACTCTGTTATACGGCCAAATAGCTCATCACATTGATCTGAGACATGGGGTCACAAGGAAAGACAAGGAAACGGGTAGAAACCCAGCAGATGCCCTACTGGAAGATCCTACCATTTCACATTCCCTTCATCCCTCCCAACCATCCTCAATCTCTCTAATTATTATCCCACTACATCGTCCTTAACTCCCTGAGTTAAATGATATATCACACAAGCTAGTTAAAGCTACACAATAGGCTACTAGTGCCGACGCTCCTATAATACTTTCTATCACCGCACTTATAGAACATTCTATCACCGCACCTATAATACATTCTATTACCGCACAGTACTGTACTCTATTCCTAATCTATGTTAGATATGTTTAATAGAATACCATATGGTTATTCCGGTTGAAGATTGAGACTATGCAATCACAGACTGGATCTATGTCCGCCGATAAACATCAACACTTGACACTATAGTCTCTTTCTATAACACAACCAGGAATACTGCGCCGATCCTTAGCACTTCATAACTTTTGGTCGCCTAACTCAAACTTGTTTACTTCAACTGGTTTTAATTCGGGCTTGAGTGGCGTCACCAAAAAGTCTAGACGCTAATCAGTCCAGAATCTGGTTTTCTCCCCCGTTTTAGACTGACTGGAATCACCCCGCTGTCTTCTTCTTCTTCTTCTTCTTCTTCTTCTTCTTCTTCTTCTTCTTCTTCTTCTTCTTCTTCTTCTTCTTCTTCTTCTTCTTCTTCTTCTTCTTCTTCTTCTTCTTCTTCTTCTTCTTCTTCTTCTTCTTCTTCTTCTTCTTCTTCTGCGTTCATCCGGATTTTTTTTCCGGATGTGACTGCGTTGTGCCTGTTTACAGCAGAGCTGCGTTCTTGCGCCGTTAGGCCGACACATCCGACTTCTGTGGGCATTTGTTGACTGGGTTAACCTTCCCGGACCCCGCTGTCTAGTTTGCTTTCATCTGGGAATCCTTTGTCTCGTACAACAAAAGTCCCGTCTGCCGGTGAACCAGGGGATTTTTCCCCACATCACAGAATCCATCCGACGTCTGTCCAGACATTCCGTCTACGACTTCAAAGGCTGACTACCGCCTTGCAGACGGATGGCGCTATTGTCCCGTCTCGAGCAACAACTTGTTAACAAAATGCCGACTGTGTGTAGACATTTGACGCGACGTATTTTGTTCCACAGTCCCCTACTCATCAAAGGATTGCCTGTTTTTGTAGACGAATGTCGGGTCTTCTTGTCATCGATCGAAACTATCAAGTTTTTCCGTGACACCAATGCATTTTCAGTAGTCTTCTATAAAACCACGTCTCCAAGGTTTCTGGGAATTATTTCGCTTGTTTATTAATTTTAAGGTTTCACAACCGTGTCTTAAAACTGGCTCTATGTAACATGCAAGAACTCTTTTTCTAACTTCCGACTTATTGTATAAAATGTTCTTCATTTGCTAGAATGCAGCATTTGCTTGCCCTATTTTGTTCTTTATCTCAGTGATGCATCTTCCATCTGCTGATGTTATCCATGTGCCTAGATATCTGAATTTCTGCACTTTCCCCAAAATCACGTGATTTAGGGGGAAGTAAGGTTCGCGCCGCGCTGGTAACTTACGGGGTACGTGAGCCGGTCGCTCAGAAAGCAATGGCAAACTACTGAGCGTAATCTTGCCTAGTACATCAACAGCAGCTGAAAATGCTGGTGTTGACTGCAACGTCCTGTAAGGGATATGCAAAAAAAAAAAAAACACTATAAAAATCACGAGTGCAGGACTTTGAAAGAAGTTAAATACACAACCCTCTATGAAAGCCACAATTATTTAGTTTTATCTAAACAAAATGTAAAATGTACCAGAACACAACACGCGATGGTAGGGATTCACATGAAACAATCAATCGTACATAACACGCGACTGGAACTGAAGGTTAATAAAATATATCGAGATAATCACAACAGTTTGAGAATCACTGTAATCAAAAAAGGAACCGATCTTTCTTGTAATCTGAAACCGACAGGGAATAGGATGGCCAGGAAGTCACCGTGGTTCTTCAGTGCATTTCCGAGACTGTATTCATCATACAGCACATCGCGTCTGCATGCATTTCAGATACGTTTCTTATGCGAAATATTTAAAGCAGACATGTTTATTGCATTAGGCCCTTTGTCCGTTTTTGTGTAGCTGCTTTACACTTCGTGTGTTAAAACTGTTTCCTATTGTTTCAACAGTTTACATGTCCACATTTTCACACAGTTTTACTATTGTATTTATGTTAATTGTTGTTAGCTTGTATTCCATTTCCACCACCCTGTCATAGTTCATGTCAGGTAATGTGTGTTTGTATAAGGGTCAGTGTTTGTGTAAGGGTCAATGTTTTTATAAGGGTCAGTGTGTGTATAAGGATTAATGCATTGTCAGTGATTGTATAAGTGTAAGGGTTGAAACGATTTTTTTTACGTCGAGCTGCGTTGTGGTAAACGCTCACAAGGCGGACAGAGGAAACGCTTTAAAGACAATCTGAAGATCTCGCTAAAAGCTTTTGGAATTCATAATGGCACTTGGGAGACTGCTGCCAAAGACCGAAATTCGTGGCGTACATCGTTACGCAAGAGTGCAGTCACTTGTGAAGCAAACAGGATCGCAAGAGCTGTGAGAGAAAAGGCTGGACAGAAAAACCACTGCAGGAGATCCTCCTCCTGGAACGTCAAACATTCTTTGCCCACATTGTCAAAGAACATTTCGAGGCAAAATAGGTCTTATCGGCCATCTTAGAACTCACGGCTCCATACTTTCAACTCAACTGGATGAAATGAATGGTCATTATCATTCTTAATGGACAAAAAAATAAATAAATAAGGGTTAACATATTATCAGTGTTTCTATAAGGGTTAATGTATTGTAAATATTTTATACAGTTTAATCTATTATCAGTGTTTGTGTACAGGTTAAAATATTGTCAGCGTTTCCATAAAGGTTAATGTATTGTCAGTGTTTGTATAAAGATTAATTTATTGTCAATGTTTATATAAGGGTTTAAGAAAATGTCAGCGTTTCTATAAAGGTTAAAGTATTGTCAGTGTTTGTATAAGGGTTAACGTATTGTCAGTGTTTATATAAGGGTTAAAGTATAGTCAGTGTTTATAAAAGGGTCAGTGTTTGTATATGGGTTAACGTGTTGTCAGTATCTGTCGAAGAGATAATGTATATTCAACTTCACTAGGACACAGAGCCCACAAGCTCAAGGGTGTATTCATTCGGTCCCCGGATAATAAGGATTATGATATGCACTTGAGCCAATTCCATGGATATTAGATGGGTGGGACACAACTGAGTGCATTTGATTCGGTCCCTGGATAATGGGGACATCTGTTAGGCACTGGAGATAAATAACTATCATCAGAAGAGAACAAGAGAAAGAGGAAATAGGTCTGATTAATTAGTCTAGTTATTGTGTTCTGAATTTGGAGTGTTGTTTCGGGTTTGAGTGTATTGATTTTTTGGAACATTGGGTTATCACATTTGTATGTGTTCATGATATTACATATCATCCCATGACTTTCCTAACTCAATACTGTTAATACAAATATATGGGTACTCCAGATTTTGATTTAATTCATGGTGAATGGTTTGTTCAAATATTGATGTTTACGTCTATTGCTTGTTGATGTTTGTTCAACGGTGGTTGTTATATATGTTGTAATCAATCAATGTTCTCTGACACTATATCAAATTCAACAGGTGATCGAGTGGGAGGGGATACCTACACATAGATACCATTGTCAAAAGGAGTGAATTGTTTTCCCTATGTATCTGTGGTAAATTTCCCTGGTCACCTGGCCTTATAAGAAGTGAGTGAGAATGTCAATTCATCCCATCCGGGATCTCCTAGACACACTTAGCAAATATTCTCATATATAAATTCTACATCCCACAGAGATAAAGCGCGAAAAAATGTAGAAGAAGAAGCCAGAAGTACCTAGCTATTTGTCCTCTTAATCGTTGTTTCTTCAAATAAAAGCAATCATTGATTCTTAAAATAAAACCAATCGTTGTTTCTTGAAACAAACTCAATCGTTGTTTCCTGAAACGAAAGCTAACAACCAGTATTGTGCGGACACAATGAGAAATATCTACAGATGTGTCGTATTGTCTGAACACCCACATACGCCCACTCATATGACTGGACTTGCCGTGTGACCTGGTGAAGTCAGACGGTAGTCTGTACCAGTCATCCCCTGTTATCGATCGCGTTTATGTCACTCGACGGACACTATCAACTCATTTGAAGCTATATATGGCAGCATTATCTAATCTTCCTGTTCATATGATATAGCAAACATGAGAGATCTTGATACCGCCATGGTACGCCCTAAAAATAGCATCTGAAATAGGCAAGTCAGATCAGTAACCCCAGTAAGTAATATACCTCTTTTACGTCCATGCGAATATTTGGTTTATAGTTAAAATCCTAGTTGCATGCCCTTTACAGAACAATGCAATTCATTTCATTTCAGTCAGTTCAGTCGCGGTTCCGACATCACAGCAACGGGTCGTCCCTATTATGCTCCGTTCCTGTGCCAATGAATATGACATAAAATGTTCCTCCGTGCAATCAACCCTAGCATTGATTGTTTGTTTGTGATGTGTTAGGCAATTATAAACAATGTAAAATAACACAAGGTAATGCAGCTTTACATAACATAATTACGACATATACAGGACGTTGCGGCGAATAGCCTTCGTCAGCAAACAAATACACGCCCGAAACACAATATATAGTACAGGAGAAGATCCTCCGGTGACTACATTAAGGCATAAGGACGGGATGAGAAGAATACAAAGATGGAGAAAAAACAATGAGAGCATCGAAGAAAAAATGAAAAGATGAAAATATGAAAAAAAAATGTTGCTACTTAACACAGAGTCCGAGGCTGTACTACTACCCATAGGCAATTATAGTTCATAGTTTGTCATTGGTTTCTGATCAGCGGATGTCACGTAGCATCGAAATACGGCCCGCGGTTGATTTGGAACCCTCAACTCGGTTTGTCGTAGAGTTGTGAAAGGTGGCTTCACTATCCACTAACTCACAGCGCCGGCTGGGGTATTTAATCAGTAACATAAATTAGATGCTTGTACACGCCTAGAGGTATATTGGGTATATAGTGCGAGCTACGTATTTTAAGGAGCTTACCGACACTCGATGGTTGACGCAGTCCATATGACGTCAGTTACCTTCTTCCCAATAAACACTATTTTCTAGCGATAATTATATGGTATAGAGTAGGTTAATGTAGCAACTAACTGAGATAGGGTGGGGGTAATATAACACTATTTGGTATAGAGTTGGTTAATGTAACACTAAATGGTATAGAATTGGTTAATGTAACACTGTATGGTTTAGAGTTGGTTAATGTAACACTATATGGTATAGAGTTGGTTAATGTAACACTATATGGTATAGAGTTGGTTAATGTGACACTAAATGGTATAGAGTTGGTTAATGTAACACTAATGAGCTGAGTTGAGTTGAGTTAAGAACCGACATAACTGCATTCAGGACATTCCCATACGTGTTCCATTCCCTCGTTCAACAGCCAGCGAAGAGTCATACTACTAATTCTTCCTATCGCTATCTGATGTAAAGTTCTCCGGGTCTTCCCTATCAGTTTTGAGATTCTTCGAAAACTCCTACCGATCCGTCGCAATCTCATGCTTTCCACATACGGGTTCTCAATCTATTCCCCGCATTCTCCATCTGGTCCCACAAACGCATGACCACGTCCCTCTTGTCAATAGGCAATCTGCCACCAAGAGGTGCATTCCCTACCAGCCTATCAGCCTATTCATAGAATTCTCACAATCTGTGACCGCTGAAGCGAAGATAGCCTTTCCACACGAAACATTCCTTTCTCCACCTTACTACTAAGCATACTCTTTGAATCCATAATCCGGAATGGTTAACCCGGTCAACAAATGCCCGCAGAAGTCGGATGTGTCGGCCTAACGGCGCTAGAACGCAGCTTTGCTGTAAACAGGCACAACGCAATCACATCCGAAAAAAAAAAAAAAAACAACTCTGGATGAACGAAGAAGAAGAAGAAGAAGAATCCATAATGAATACAATGTATGTTGCAGTAGTCTCCTTTAACCAACGGAATGCCGATGCGTTACTGCTTCCATATCCATTTTCATTCTGGAAGTCGTAGTCTCATATGCCGGACTCTCCTTTTTCAAGACTCCTCCATTAGCCTTTGCAATAAAACCCCAACCACTTCGCCTGTTTCTCACCACTGACCCATCGGTGTTGATGACAATGTCACTTGATGTGTGTTACACTGCTGGATCAGTTGTTGCACTTCAAACCCTGTGCGGCCCGCTATCCATTCTCTGCACTCACGAACCATTGTTACTATTCCATTGTAACACTATATGGTATATAGTTGGCTAATGTAATACTATATGGTATAGAGCTTGTTAATGTAACACTGTATAGTAAAAGAGTTGTTTATTGTAACACTATCTTATATATAAAAGGCAATCTCCGTCTGTATGTCTGTATGTCCTTTATGCGTTCGCGAACGGTCCATCCGATTGAGATGAAATTTTCTACACGTCTTCCTTTCATTCCCGCGCTGCCAACTGTCATAGTTGTTTTTTCTTCTTCCTCCTCCTCCCTCCCCCCTCCCTAAATACGCACGTAAATATATGATGATGATGATGAAAGAATCCCCGAACCACAACGCTAGGAAAAGAGAAGAAAATGACGTGACTACACAGAATCGTCACACGGCAATCATCATCATCATCAAGTGCCGTGTCGGCTGGCGTAGGCGTTCATTGCTTTCCATAGATCTCGGTCTTTGGTTTTCTGGATCAACTCTGCTGCTGATATTCCTCCATGCCACGACAATATCAATAACAATTCATCTTTTTATGTGTAAGGAAGTTATCTACAGTCATGTAGAAGGGAAGAACAATCAACGGAAGGACCGAAATCACATAACCTAGACGAGTATGAATTCGGAATGGCGAACTCCCTTCTCCTCTGTTCTCCTCCTCCCTCCTCCTCCCTCTACCCTCCTCCTCCTCTTCCTCCTCCCTCTACCTCCTCCTCTCCTCCTCCTCCCTCCTCCCTCTCCCTCTTCCCCCCTCCTCCTCTCCCCTCCTCTCCTACCCTCTTCCTCTTCCCTCCGTCTCCTCCTCCTCCTCTTCCTCCTCTTCCTCCTCCTGCCTCCTCCTCCTCCCTCCTCTGCCCTTCCCTCCTCCCTCTTTCTCCTCCATCCTATCTCCCCTCCTCCCTTTCTCCTCCTCCTCCTCCCTCTACCTCCTCCCTCCTCCTCCTTTCCTCCACATCTCCTCCTCTCCCTCTTCCTCCTCCCTTCCTTCTCCCTCCTCCTCCTCCTCCTCTACTCTCCCTCATCCTCCTTCTCCACCGCCTCCTCCTCCCTCCTCCTCGGTCTTCTCTCTCTCCTCTTCTCTCCCCTCCCCTCCCCTCCCTTTCCCTCCTCCCTCCTCCTGGTTCTCTCCACCTCCCTCCTCCTTCATCTCCCTCCTTTCCCCTCTTCCTCCTCCCTCTCCCCTCCCTCCTCCTCCCTCCTCCCTCTCCTTCCTCCTCCCTCCTCCTAATACCTCCTCTCTCCTCCTCCCCTCTCTCAAGAAGAAGAAGAGAGAGAAGTCCTCCTCCTTCTCTCTTCCATCGATCCTCCCTCCTCCTCCTTCTCCTCTTTCCCCCTCCTCCTCCTAATCCCTCTCTTTCTTCCTCCTCCTCCTATTCCTCCCTACTCCAACTCTCCGCCTATCTCTTCTCCCTCCTCCTCACCTCCTCCCTCCTCCTCCCTCCTCCTTCCTCCACATCCCTCCTCCTCCCTCTTCCTCCTCCTCCCTCCTCCTCCTCCCTCCCTCATCCCTCCTCCTTCTCCTCCTCCTTCTACCTCTTCCTCCCTCCTCCTTCTCCCTCCACCTCCTCCCTCCTCTTCCTCTCAACTCCTACTCCCTCCCCCTCCTCCCTCCTCTCCCTCCTCCCCCATCCTCCTCCTTTGTTCTCCTCCTCCCTCCTTCTCCCTCCTCCTCCTCCCTCCTTCTCCCTCTTCCTCCTCCCTCCTCTTCCCCTCCTCCCTCTACCTCCTCTTTCCTCCTCCTCCTCCCTCCTTCTCCTCTCTTCTCCTCCTCCTCTCTCCTCCTTTTCCCTCCCCCTCATTCCTCCTCATTCCTCCTCCTCCCTCTTCCTCCTCCTCCCTCCTCCTTCTCCTCTTTCCCCCTCCTCCTAATCCCTCCTCCTCCCTCCTATTCCTCCCTCCTCCTCCTCCTCCCTCCTCCTCCTCCCTCCTCCTCTCTCCTCCTCCTCTCTCCTCCTCCTCTCTCCGACTATCTCTTCCTCCCTCCTCCTCCTCCCTCCTCCTCCTCCCTCCTCCAACCTCTTCCTCCTCCCTCCTCCTACTCCTCCTTTTTCTTCTTCTTCTGCTGCTGCTGCCGCCGCTCCATTTACCCAAGTTATTTGTTGGGGGAAGATGTAAAGATCTTTCAAGTGCTCTTTGTAATGCTTTTTGTAAGTTGGTCTTCGTTTATCTAAGGTTGTTCTAACCGCAACCAATAAACGATTAGACAGACAGGCAGACAGACAGACAGACAGACAGAGAGGGCGGGACAGACAGACAGACAGACAGACAGACAGACAGACAGATAGATAGTCGGGAACGGGAACGGGAGCTTATATGACTACTTATATGAATTAAATTAGATGCTCCACACCAGGAGCTAGGCGATGCCGGGCAGGGTCAGACAGACAGACAGAGAGACAGACAGACAGAGAGACATACAGACAGGCAGACAGACAGACAGACAGATAGACGGTAACGGGAACGAGAACTTATATGACTACTTATATGAATTAAATGAGATGCTCTCCACCAGGGTCTGGGCGAAGCCGGGCCGGGTCAGCTAGTATGGTATATAATTATTTAAGTACGACTATATGGTATAGAGTTGGTTTATGTAACACTATAAGATATAAAGTTGGTTAATGTAACACTATATGAAATAGAGTTGGTTAATGTAATATTAAATGGTATAGAGTTGATTACAAATTATGGTATAGAGTTGGCAAATATAACACTATATAGTAATTTATTTTGGTTGAATATCCCTTACAGGACGTTGCAGTCAACGTCAGCATTTTTGAGCTGCTGTTGATGTACTAGGCAAGATTACGCTCAGTAGTTTGCCATTGATTTCTGAGCGATCAGCTCACAATACCGGTAAGTTACCAACGCGCTACCAATTCTCGCGCAGGTTATGTTACTCCCAATAATATACGGGATTACGGAAAGAGACGTTAACACCTAAGCCAGGGAGACCGGCTCCCTGGCCTAGGGTATATAGTATAGAGTTGGTAAATTTAAAAACTGTCTGAGATATAGTGGGGCCATGCAACCCCTAGAACGGCATAGACTATAGTCTGTTTACTTTTGTCTGCCCCAATATAAAATTCCATATCTCAGTAACCAACTGAGGGAAAATGATGAGATTTAGCATATAACCTTATCATTATGTCCACCCAACAAAACAATAATTTAAAAAAATGTTCTAGTGATTGTACAGAAGATTTCAAAGTTTGATTATATGCGGTATATAATTTATGGGTCAGAGGTGAAGTGCACATTATTAAATGTTTTACGTCTCCACACGGAAACATTAGCGTTGAATAGTTAATTTTCTCATGGGACATGGGATTGGCCTTATGACAAGAGCCTCGCGTAGTGGAACGGGGCATTACAGTAAAACAAGTTTGTTAGCGAGAAATCACTAGTTTTTTCACCAAAAGATCAAAGAAATTCGCCACTTTCCATGATTTAAGTTGCTTTTGGACCTACCGCAGACATATTCCTTGGGTGGGGGTAAATATAAGACGGCAAGAAAAATTTCATAACGATGCAACAGACAGTTTTCAAAATAACTGATCGTGAATGAAGGCATTCATTTCTGGACAGACTATAACATACAATTCCCGTAGAGATGGGTGAATATAAACGACAATGTCTTACACTTTTACAAAGGAAATGGAGAAATCTCGCTGATGGCGAGACTAAACAATGTCTGACGACATGAACTGGGAAACGGAATGTGCAAAGTTCATCAAGGACGTGATGTGTCACTAAAAAGGTCAAGGTATTCCCACAGCAGCCCTTGTTGTGTTGGCAAACAGCAACGGATTTAACCCAAACCTGGCCGTTGCCGTTTCATTACTGCCCATCTCTTCCTTCCATAACCCAACTATAGGACCATCACGGAAGCATTCACACGCAGTATAGGCCAACTATTGTTGTAGTTCACGCAACAGCAGAGACTCGCGGTGGTGCATCCCATCTAAGTACACTATAAATACTATCTGTGCATTCGTGTTGGTGTGCGCGCGCGCGTGTGTGTGTGTGTGTGTGTGTGTGTGTGTGTGTGTTCGTGGGTATGTGTGCTTGTGCGTGTGTGTGTTCGTGCTTGTGTGTGTTCGTGCTTTTGTGTGTTTGTGCGTATTTGTATTCGTGTGTTCGTGTGTGTGTGTGTACGTGTGTGTGTGTGTGTGTTCGTGTGTGTGTGTGTGTGTGTGTTCGTATTGGTGTGTTCGTGTGTGTGCGTGCGTTCGTGTTTGTGTATGTTGTGTGTATGTGTATGTGCGTATGCATTTGTTTGTGTGTGCGTTAGTGTGTGTGTTCGTGTGTGTGCATGTGTGTGTGTGTCCATGTGTGTGTGTGTGTTAGTGTGTGTGTTTGTATGTGTATGTTCGTGTGTGTGTGTGTGTGTGTGTGTATTCGTGTGTTTGTGTTCATGTGTGTGTACTTGTGTGTGTCTGTACTTGTGTGTGCTTGTTCGTGTGTGTGTGTGTCACAAAATAAAACCTTGCGTTTAACTAGCTGATTATTATAGAGGCTTTCTGATTAAACGGACTATCCGCCAGCGACAACTATTTTAACTAACAGAGAAAACAAATCGGATGTCAAAATCCCAGGACAATATTTGTAGCTGCACGTGTACATCTGGTCGACGGATTGGGAACACTCGGTGGTGAGTGAGACGGATCCCTGCATCGCTTTGACAGTTTATCAACAGGTCGGATTGAAAGCGGAAGTACTCAGCTCGGAGGTAAACAGTCCGTCTGTCATGTAGAATTTCCCGACATAAAACGGAAGGATGGCTGGGATTGTCACCACTCGACAGCAGATTGGCAGTTTGTTGTGGAAACTGTTGTTGGGATCATACAGTAACTCGCTGGCTTGTTGGGGAGGTCAAAACAAGTGATGACAGCTTTGACGGTGACTAGGCCAGGGGGAAGGGATTCTTGACAGTGGATGATATGCCCAAATAACACCTGCAGGACATCAATACCGTCACGTGACCAATTTTAGGTTTTGCCATAAACCATGATTGGAGATGGAGAGTTGACCATACCCGTGGATTATGATGGACGTGTTTGTGGGAGAGCTCTACAGTGTTAGATTAATTGAATATTAACTAGCATGTGTCGTTATGGCAAAGTGTAGTAGCCATCCCGGAATGAGGCGGTTTTGCCTAAGGTAGAATCTATTATAATTAGTTTTAATTAATATAGGCTGTAGCCTTGTTAAAACTAAAGTGTGATGATTAGCACTGTTAGCGGAAAACTAGCTAGAGTAGGGAAGTGATACTTGGCTCTGTTAGTTGAAAATAGATTAGTGAAGTGTTGATAAGCTTTACTAGTTGAGAATCGAGTAATGAGAGATAATTGGGATATTTCCGTAGGTGTCCCTGGTGGGCGGGGTTCCGCATTCTGTTTGTTGATTTTTTTTTTTTCTTCTCTTGGCCTGATGATAACCTATGTGTTCAGTCATCTGTCTCTGACAGAGTAGGTTCACTGTATTTTCTGAGCGAGGCCGATGGCCACGATCATCTAATAGAGATCAGTGACGGGGAGGCTATCACCGGTTGTATGATTTATGTTACAGGTTTCCTCTGGTTGGAATGAAGAACCCGGAACCAATAAATATCCGATCCCGGATAAATTATGATGTAGAGAGATGGGCCAGCAACTTTCGCAACGGAAGAAGTTAATACACATTGCTCGGTGGAGCCTAATGGTATATGTATCCTACATGAGTGAATACCAATCGTTAACACACCTGAAGTGATGGATGTTCAGCCCATGAGGAACTAGATTAGTAGGAACGGTTGTTCACATTAGATGAAACCAAACATTGAAGTGTAGTTGTTCCACGTATCAAGGAAATCAGAACTTTCAGACTATATCTAGTGAATAAAGCAAGCCATTTTTGTCTAGATACCTTGACTGTTTAAGAGTGAAAATACAGAACTAATAGGAACCGTTGTGTTAGGAACAATAATAGTATTTTCCACGGATTATATATTTACATGGGATTCAGATCTCATGGTCATCAGAGTTCCTGGAGGAGGACATGTCTGGAGAGAAGGATACGACTTCGGTGAGGTCTATTGTACTGACTCGTGTGATGTCGTGTAATCCTTGCCATGATGTGTGCACTATGATCCTGAACTTTGAAGGCTGACATATACATCTATGTTATAATACACGACACACATTGTCTTCGCATACACGTCTCATATACGTTACACTTTTCTTTTAATAAATTAATCTTTATTAATTTTTAGAAGCAAGAGTTGTTGAGTATGTTGCGTTGGGGAAGTATGAGAAGGGGGAATAGTACGACAGTGAGAGAGTGATAGGAAAAGGTGTCCATGGGCTGATGGAGTGTGTTGGACGGAAGCTGGTGGATTCTCCAGGATATTGATAGGGGAAAAAAATATTATAATGTGGGTGTTGGCTCTCTTCACTCCAGGGACGACACTTTAAAGGAGGACACGACAGTGTGTGTGTTCGTGTGTGTGTGTGTGTTCGTGTGTTTGTGTGTGTTCGTGTGTCTGTGTTCGTGTGTGTGTACGTGTGTGTGTGTGTTCGTGTGTGCGTGTGTGTGTGTGTGTGTTCGTGTGTGTGTGTGTTCGTGTGTTTGCGTGTGTTCGTGTGTGTGTGTGTTCGTGTGTGTGTGTGTGTGTGTACGTGTGTGTGTGTTCGTGTGTACGTGTGTGTGTGTTCGTGTGTGCGTTCGTGTGTGTGTATGTGTGCGTGTGTGTGTGTTCGTGTATGTGTACGTGTGTGTGTGTGTGTCCATTCCAAACACATAGACGGTAAGGTGATCAACACACTACAGTATAATCGGGGGTTGGGGAGATACATTGGGCGAGAGAGTGAATTGTAGAGAATTTTAGAGTGCGTGAGAGAGTGAACTGAAGAGAGTAAGAGTGCGCAGGAGAGTAAATTAAAGAGAGTAAGAGTGCGCGAGAGAGTGAATTGAAGAGAGTGAGAGTTGCGTGAGAGTGAATTGAAGAGAGTAAGAGTGGACGGGAGAGTGAATTTAAGAGAGTAAGAGTGCGCGAGAGAGTGAATTGAAGAGAGTAAGAGTGCACGAGAGAGTGAATTGAAGAGAGTGAGATTGCGCGAGAGAGTGAATTGAAGAGAGTAAGAGTGCACGAGAGAGTGAATTGAAGAGATTAAAGGTGCGCGGGAGAGTGTATTGAAGAGAGTAAGAGTGCACGAGAGAATGAATTGAACAGAGTAAGAGTGCGCGGGAGAGTGAATTGAAGAGAGTGAGAGTGCACGGGAGAGTGAATTAAAGAGAGTGAGAGTTCGTGGGAGAGTAAATTGAAGTGAGTGAGAGTGCACGGGAAAGTAAACTGAAAAGAGTGAGTTGGCGAGAGAGTGAATTGAAGACAGTGAGAGTGCACGGGAGAGTGAATTACAGAGAGTGAGAGTTCGTGGGAGAGTGAATTGAAGAGAGTGAGAGTGCGCGCGAGAGTGAATTGAAGAGAGTGAGAGTGCGCACGAGAGTAAATTGAAGAGAGTGAGAGTGCACGGGAGAGTGAACTGAAAAGAGTGAGAGTGGGCGAGAGAGTGAATTGAAGAGAGTGAGAGTGGCCGAGACAGTACGAACGAACGAACGAACGAACGAACAAACTTTAAAAAGGGTAACAAATTGGGCATGCAGGCCCGCCTTACATTCGGCCCTTTACAGTGAATTGAAGAGAGTGAGAGTGCGCGGGAGCGTGAATTGAAGAGAGTGAGAGTGCACGGGAGAGTGAATTTAAGAGAGTGAGAGTGCACAGGAGAGTGATTTGAAGAGCGTGAGAGTGCGCGGGAGATGTGGTGAGAGAGAAAGGGAGCAGTGAGTGATGGACATAGCGATACAGTGGTGAAAGCCAGTGAGAAAGGCATCGAGAGGAAAAAAAGGGAGGGGGGGGGTGTTGCGAAGAGAGTGAGAGAGAGAAAGGGTGAAAGCGCGTGAGCGATATTGAAAATATGAATGAGTGCCAGAGAGAATGGAACAGAGAGGTAGAGTGACAGAGTATGACAGAGCAACAGAGAGAGAGAGAGAGAGAGAGAGAGAGAGAGAGAGAGAGAGAGACAGATAGAGAGAGAAAGAGAGACAGAGAGAGAAAGAGGGGGTTATTGAAAAAGTTGGAGAGAGTTAGTAAAAGAGTGAGTGACAGAGATAATGGAACAGAGGGAGAGTGACGGGGTGAGATTTATAAACAGACAAACAGACAGACAGACAGACAGACAGACAGACAGACAGACAGACAGACAGACAGACAGACAGATAGATAGATAGATAGATAGATAGATAGATAGATAGATAGATAGATAGATAGATAGATAGATGGATGGATGGATGGATGGATGGATGGATTGATGGATGGATGGATAGATGGATGGATGGATGGATATATAGATGGATAGATAGATAGATAGATAGATAGATAGGTAGATAGATAGATAGATAGATAGATAGATAGATAGACAGACAGATAGTGATAAAATGTAGGAGAAAGAGTTAAAGACAGAAAATGGAAGCGAGCAAGAGAGGGACAGAGATAATGGCACAGAGGAGAGGGACAGAGTGAGATAGATAGATAGATAGAGAGAGAGAGAGAGAGAGAGAGAGAGAAAGTGAGAGAGAGAGAGTTAGTAAGAGAATGAGTAACACAGATAATGGAACTAAGGGAGAGTGAGTGAGAGAGAGAGAGAGAGAGAGAGAGAGAGAGAGAGTGAGCGAAAGAGTTAAGGGCAGAGAGAATGGAAGCGAGCGAGAGTGACAGAGATAATGGAACAGAGGAGAGGTACAGAGTGGGACTGAGAGAGAGGGGGAGGGTGAACGAAAGAGAAAATGGAAGCAAGCGAGAAAGTGACATAGTTGATTGAGTAGAGGGAGAGGGACAGAGTAAAACTGCGAGAGAGAGAGAGAGAGAGAGAGAGAGAGAGAGAGAGAGAGAGAGAGAGAGAGACCGAGAGAATGGAAACGAGCGAGAGAGTGACAGGTTGAGTGACAGCGTGTTAGAGAAAGAGTGTGTGAGAGAAAGAGTGAGTGAGAGAAAGAGTGAGTGAGAGTGAATGGCAGAGTTAGTTATCTGTAGAATAGATAGTTGGGGAGAAATTGAGTGAGAGAGAGGGGGAAGAGAGAGAGAGAGGGGGGGGGAGAGAGAGAAAGAGAGAGAGAGAGAGAGAGAGAATGACGGACGCTGATAAATACAATAAGAACAACACAATGATGCTCTCTAAACAGTACATCCCCTGAACAAATTCGACCTTTAAAGTAAAACAAAAGCGAAACATTAAATTCGCAATTCGGCAAACTCCCAGTACGGTGCAACCACACGTGAAATGATCTGGTGAGGCTTTTCACAGCATCGACCTCTGGCAAGAAAATCAATAAAACTAATTAAACAGTTCTTAATAACATCCGAAGCATTAACAGAACAATATACACGTATTTGTGGTCTTCTTATTCATGGGTCTCGTGTGCTTACTGAAATAATTACCATATTTGAAATATGTGCTTATCATTCTCTGCACCAAATGTGTGTGCATCCTGCTGTATCATCGTTAGTTGGAACAAATGTGTGACAACAATACTGTACCGTCGTTCATTGTATCAAATGTGTGTACACAATTATCTACCATCATTTGCTGCACCTAATGTGTGTACACAATGGTGTACCATAACTTGCTGTACCAGATGTGTGTACACAATGCTGTGAAGTCGTTCATTGTATCATATGTGTGTACTCAATGCAAAACACATCGTTCGCTGCACCTAATGTGTGTACATAATGCTGTACCATCGTTCACTGCAGCAAATGTGTGTACACAAGACTGTACCATCATTTGTTGCACCTAATGTGTGTACGCAATGCTGTACAATCGTTCGTTGCACCTAATGTGTGTACACATTGCTGTACTATCGTTCGCTGCATTTAATGTGTGTAAATACTGCTGTACCATCGTTTACTGCACCTAATGTGTGTATACAAGGCTGTATCATAATTTGCTGCACCTAATGTGTATACACAATGCTGTACCATCGTTCGCTGCACCTAATGTGTGCACATAAGGCAGTACCAACATTTACTGCACCTAATGTGTGTACACAAGGCTGTACCATCATTTGCTGCACCTAATGTGTGTACACAATGCTGTACTTTCGTTCGCTGCACCTAAGGGCAATATCTTCAGCATATTCACATTCATAAATGACGCGTGATTGCCTCTATTCTTGTGCGTCAATTGAGCAGTGAACAACACATATTTTCCTCGCTAAATCACCAACTAGATGCAATGAGCACACACATAGTGTCCCTCTGACTTTCAATGTTTATTTATACTTGCTATTGTATTCTTGTTTAGTGATTATTCTTCTTGCCTGTCAGGAAAGTGGCCCGCACTCAATTTCTAATAGTCGCAAATTGTTGTTCCTAGCGATATTGCTCTAGGGTAGACCCAGCTTTACACAAATTGTTTTTCCTAGCGATACTGCTCAAGGGTAGATCCAGCTTTACACACATTGTTTTACCTAGCGATGTTACTCTAGGGTAGACACAGCTTTACACAAATTGTTTTTGCTAGCAATACTGCTCTAGGGTAGACCCAGCTTTACAGAAACTGTTTTTCCTAGCGATACTGCTCTAGGATAGACCCAGCTTCACACAAACGGGTACTATACAATTTTCCTAAATGAGCAATCTAGACATTTTGAGGGAAGTTATGTCGCATTGGTTTTTGGCCATATTATGAGAGGGAAAAACTGGAATATGGCGTGACAACCTGAAAAATTTGCGGAAAGAGATAAAGGAAGACAGCGTGAGAAAATTCTAGATAGTCCTGTGTCATGGCACGGAATGGAGTCAACACACGAATTGATCCATGCTGTCGGAGATTGCAATTTGTGGAGAGGCATGATCGCCAACGCCAGCCGGCAAAGTACTGGATGATGATGATGATGATGATGATGATAATGATAATGATGATGATACAATGTTCATAAATTGTCAACTGTCATTTACTGCCAATATAATACCTTGCGGTGTATGGCAGGGGGGGGGGGGGGAGGGGGGGGGGGTCTTCAGCCTGAGGAATAAAGGCCGCCTGGCTAGTGCAGTCGCCGCGAACTGTGCAGGTTAGGATTTTGTTTTTGCCCCCGACAGAAAAAAATCCACAACTCACCGGGGATTCCAACCCGGGTCTCCCCATACAATATTCATACAGTTCTGAAATTGTCTGGGTAGAAAATGGAACTAACCACCATACTCATGTCATAACCTAGAATATGTGACGGCCTAACACTACATGTCTCATTGACACTATCTGCAGAGGGACTACTTTAGCATTCCCCACAGTGTTATCTGTTCTAAGTATCCTATGGTTTCGTTTCCACTCTGTGAATGCCATTAATTTGCAGTTACCCATTCATTCACGTAGAGAAAACATAACGCTGCGACAAGTTTTTTTATTTTTTTATTCAGCTAGCTACAAAACACTTCATAAAATATAACCACACATTGTCTTATATAGATCTTTTTCAGAAATGTAGAAGACATGAAAGGAATCGTCACTGGAGGATGTAACATCAATAACATTAGATATGCGGATGATACAGTATTGACTGCAGACAATGAGCAGGAACTGCAACATTTAGTAGATGCGATGGTTGCACAGTTAAAAACTAGGGTAAAAGAGTGTTGAGGTGCTACATAGAATCTGTACTTTTGTATGGATGTGAAACGTGGGCACTGAGTAGACAAGCTGAATATCATGGATAGACAAAAAACCAAATGAGCAAGTCCTACAAGAAATAAATGAAAACCGTAGACTGGTTAGAGAAATTAGATGTAGAAAGTCGTAGTTTTTTAGACACTTTATGAGAAGAAATACATTGGAGAACTTGGTGACAACTGGCAACATTGGGGGGAAGAGAACAAGGGGAAGGCAGAGAAGTAAATACCTGGATGGCTTGGCCGCATGGTATGGTCGAGACAGGAACTCGGAGCTGATCCACGACTCTGGTGATCGTGTGAGATGGCGAAACATGACCGCCCACGCCTATCGGCATGGCACATGATGATGAATATTGTCTTAACCAATCAAACGGTCTCAAAACACTCTCAATAAAACTATGGAGAACGCTCTTCGTCAACTATACTCCACTCGCATCATATGTATGGAAATCAGATTTCTCATTTATTACATTCCAGTTTTAAAAAATGCCGTTAGAAGTGATCGTGTATTTGATAAAAAAAAAAAAAAACACTCGCTCAGACGCAATGCGCCTGTTTCCATTGAGACAACTTGGTTCCGAAGATGGAGAGGGAACATTTCTATAGAATGGAAAGCGATCATGCACCGAATACAAGCACTAGAAAGAGGATAGCTGAAATCGATAAACGGACATCCCTCCCCCTCTTTGCCTCAGTCTGTCCGTCTCTCTCTCTCTCTCTCTTCCTTTGTGGTGTTTGTGCGTGAGTTCTCTCACAGAGTCGGCGACATTCTTCCAGTTGTGTTGTGCCCTAGACATGTCTCAAATGTGTTTACATTTTTCCTGGTTTCTTATTGTTGTGCTAGTGCTGAGTTTAACCGTCTGTCGCACGCTGGATGAGGTTTCTATAGGTA
>OY992879.1:73667802-73687587 GCA_963921405.1 Cepaea hortensis
CAGCTGTGTGTAAATGTGTCGATATGTACTTATGTCTGCAGCTGTGTGTGTGTGTGTGTCTATGTGTACTTATGTCTGCAGCTGCGTGTGTGTCTATGTGTAATTATGTCTGCAGCTGTGTGTGTGTGTCTATGTGTAATTATGTCTATAGCTGCATGTATGTCTATGTGTACTTATGTCTACAGCTGTGTGTGTGTCTATGTGTACTTATGTTTATAGCTGTGTATGTCTACGTGTACTTATGTCTACAGCTGTGTATGTCTATGTGTACGTATGTCTGCTGCTGCGTGTGTGTCTATGTGTACTTATGTCTATAGCTGTGTATGTCTATGTGTACTCATGTCTGCAGCTGCGTGTGTGTCTGTGTTTACTTATGTTTACAACTACATGTGTGTCTATGTATACTTATGTATACAGCTGCATGTGTGTCTATGTGTACTTATGTCTATAGCTGTGTATGTCTATGTGTACTCATGTCTGCAGCTGCGTGTGTGTCTGTGTTTACTTATGTTTACAACTACATGTGTGTCTATGTATACTTATGTATACAGCTGCATGTGTGTCTATGTGTGCTTATGTCTACAGCTGTGTGTGTGTCTATGTGTACTTATGTCTACAGCTGTGTGTGTGACTATGTGTACTTATGTCTGCAGCTGCGTGTGTGTCTATGTGTACTTATGTCTACAACTGCATGTGTGTCTATGTGTACTTATGTCTGCAGCTGGGTGTGTCTGTGTGTACTTATGTCTACAGATGCATGTGTGTCTATGTGTACTTATGTCTACAACTGTGTGTGTGTGTCTATGTGTACTTATGTCTACAACTGTGTGTGTGACTATGTGTACTTATGTCTGCAGCTGCGTGTGTGTCTATGTGTACTTATGTCTACAACTGCATGTGTGTCTATGTGTACTTATGTCTGCAGCTGGGTGTGTCTGTGTGTACTTATGTCTACAGATGCATGTGTGTCTATGTGTACTTATGTCTACAACTGTGTGTGTGTCTATGTGTACTTATGTCTACAGCTGCATGTGTGTCTATGTGCACTTATGTCTACAGCTGCGTGTGTGTCTATGTTTTATCAGTTATCAGTTGGGGTATCTTCATTGCACTCCGGACAGGCTAATAGGTGCTCAGATCCTCCCCCAGTATATGCATCAGCATCCGATGGCTAATAGTGCCAGTTCTGTGTTGGTTGACGAGGCACCTCGTTTTCCCAATGTACCTCTCGCGCTTGGCCGTGCCGATTCTTACTACCAAGTCTTTCATCCTGGACAGCGATGTGGATTCACTGACGTCAAAGTCCTCTGTTCTCTCCATATATTTAAGGGCGTTAATAACATCGGCACGATCCAGGGCTGGCCATCTACAGGGGGTGCAGAGCCAGCCAGTTTATCCGCTCGTTCATTTCCCTCGACTCCCGCATGTCCCGGGATGAAGATGAAGGTGACTTTACGGACAACAGACTTCCGCAGCGACTCAGTCCACTGTCTACGTAGAGATCCAGCTTTGACCTTCTGAATCATGCTCATTGAGTCACTTAGTACACACACGTTGGTATAATGCTGTGATTCCAGCCATATGAAAGCCTGTGTAACTGCCATCACCTCCATCGTCATGCTGCTCGTGGTCATAAAGTGGGCACCACTGGATTCTTGAACGGTTCGGCCCGCCGAACGGGCTGTAAATGCCCACGCACTTCTCTGCTGCTTTACAACAGATCCATCTGTATAGATGAGCACTTCGGGGCTATCTGAGTGTTCATAGATGAGTGCGTTGACCTCTGCATTGACAGCGGCAGGGTTCTGCTCTCTGCACCGTCTGTCGAGTGTGATAATGTAGGAGAAAGTGCACTTAAAGGCTGGAGGCACCGGCACCCATTCCTTGCCGGGGTTGATACTGGTAAAACTGCAGACCTGTCTGACGACATCTTCCACCCGACCCATCCATGATTTGCCCATCTTTAGCCTGTTACCCTTTTCTCTGAATAAAGCATCATGCAGAGGGTGCTGCTCATCTGCACTTATTTTTAAGTATGCACGAGCTCTCCAGATCTTGATCCTGTGTTCCATTGTCGGGAAGTCAAGGAGGTATCGCAATGCTACACAGCTGGTGTCTCTCGTGCAGCCCAAAATGACGCGCATGGCTTCGTTTTGTACCTTTTCAAGTCTTCCAATCTGTGTAGGGCTGACAGTGAGGATGGCCAGGGCATACTCGATACGTGAAAGCACCAGTCCTTTGAACAGAAGTATTAGCAGTCTTTGCTCGATATTGGCAGTCGCCATGACTCTCATTGCTGACAAACCTTTTCGAGCTTTCGTTATGACATAATCGACATGATCTCTGAAGGACAGGCTACGATCAAGCCTCACGCCAAGATATGTCATTGACTGGGTTCTACTCAAAATGCTCCCATCCATTCTTACTACCGGCAGGTCTGTGTTCACAATATGATTGTTTATGGAGAACCATGTAACCGATGCCTTCGCAGGGTTGACAAGGGCGCCGGCATCAGCACACCATGAGGAAATTCGATCTAGTTCGCCCTGAATATCATTGGCAACCGCCTGTCTATCTCGACCCTGTCGATACACGAGAATGTCGTCAACGAATGACAGAGTCCTACCCCTCCCGTCCAACTGTTGTTCAGTGATCGGCACCGTATGCGCGTTGAATGGTACTGATGACAGTGGTGAACCCTGCGGCAATCATGGACGTATCGTTATCGACTCCGAAGACCAACTCCCGCATCTTAGCACCACCTTCCTATGGAGCAGAACTGCAGTTATCCATCGTATAAGGTGAGGGTGCACTTTCAGTCTGAGGAGGGTTTGCATCAAGTGTTCGAAGGATACTCAATTGTATGCGTCCTCTAAGTCTATGGCGGCCGCACATGTCTCTTCTCTGACCTGAAATCCTTCGTAGATATCTTGAGCAAATACCACCGCATTTAGCCATGACTCTTTGTTACGTCTGTATCCTCCAAGTGTGGGCGGGAAGCAGCCGAGTTGTTCTAAGTCACAAGCAAGTCTGTGTGCTACAATTTGCTCCAGTAGCTTGCCAGCAGTGTTCTGCATCGTGTCTATTTGTACTTATGTCTACAGCTGCGTGTGTGTCTATGTGTACTTATGTCTACAGCTGCATGTGTGTCTATGTGTACTTATGTCTGCAGCTGCGTGTGTGTCTATGTGTACATATGTCCGAAACTCTATGTGTGTGTGTGTGTGTGTCTATGTGTACATATGTCTGCAGCTGTGAGTAAATGTGCCTAAGTGCAAACGTGTGTAATTGTGTGTACACCTACCTATACGTCTTTGTGTATGTGTGTTAATTGTGTGTTTCTGTGTTTGTGTATATTTTTTCAAAACAGTCTACACACGTATTCCACGCGACCCTAGAGCAAGATTACATACATGAACCCAGTAGCACACAATCTAGGCATACTCTCCTACATATTGGCCGATACAAAGAAAATCGCTCAAGTGCACGGGTTTCCTCCGTCAGACAAGGCTATTTTTTAGATGCCCTGTCAAGTTATTCCAATGACCTGTGTGCAGCTAGTTTGAATAGATCCTCCGATCATCCCATCTTTCTCATCTCATCTCATCTCATCTCATCTCATCTCATCTCATCTCATCTTGTTCCTCTGATACCTTGCGGTGTCGAGTTGAAGTACAGACAGCAGGAGTGTGCCCGTTTATGGGCTTCATGTATCGATATTCCCATGGACGTTTTTATTCCCTCTGTCAATCGTTTACATGGCCGGCCTCTTCTTCTGATTCCATTTGATTTGTACATCATTACTTGTTGTTGTATACTGTTAGTTAATAATATAGTTATATGGCCAAACCATTTAACGTGCTGTTTTCTGGTGATAAATAGCGCTGCTATAACCCCAACTTTAGTCTCGATTTCATAATTTCTGATTTTCTCTCTTTTTAATATATTTAGTATTCTTCTCATGAATCTTATTTCTTTTGTTGTAAAATTTCTTATCTTTTTTTTCCTGTCATTTTTTAGGTTTGGCATCGGTAGCATAGAGTTGGCAGGAAGATTGTGTTGCAGAGTGTTTTTTTCCCCCCTGTATCTATTGATATGTTGTCATTCTTTAGTACCTGTACCATTTGTCCAATGTGTTGGTTTGCCTTATTGCATCTATTTTTGATGTTGTCTTCTAATTTGTCGTTTTATGGTGTTATACTTCCTAAGTACTTTAGAAACTCTGTCCCTGGAGACCGAGTATGCACCGGGATAAGTGGACAACTCTGCAACTGAGCAGAGAAGGGCACTCAGTTGTTCTGACAAACGGAAATAGCTGTCAAAGGCTGAGGTAACAGAGCATCCATGTGGGTGTGGAAGGCAGGGGGAAACCACCACATTATCTTCCCAAGAATTATGACAAAATACATTTCAGACACGCTTAACAAAGTCGGTTAAAAGTCGACAGGGTCGACTTCATTGCACCGGGTTTTAATCCCACATGGCTCAGTCTCCTTCTGCAGCGTGGAAAGCGTCGCACAAAACACGAACTCCGTAGCTCAGGCAACGATCCCCAGGATTCTCCGAAAACATATTCTCGTGAACCGAAGGACGTGGTCCGGAATCGAACATACAACTTTCGGAGCCCGAGCCAGACGGCTTGACCACTTCGCCATCGAAACTCCCTGAATATTTCAGAGGCAGTGATTGACGTTAATGGCTGTCTTAAGACATCCTCGTCCGGTAAGGACAGTCATGAGCCACAGGTGACACCTGACCGTCATCCAGTTACATATGGCAAAATCATAACTACAACAAATACTTTTAAAATAGGTACATGGAATGTTAGGACGTTAAATGAGCTTGGAAAGTTGAACAATGTTATATGTGAAATGGAAAGCATGAAAATGAATATCCTAGGCATAAGTGAGATGAGATAGAAGGGATCAGGCAAAATTATGACCGACAAACACGCAATAATTTATTCCGGAGGGGATACACACGAAAAAGATGTAGGACTAATGTTTGATTAAAAAAAAAAGACAGACACGTCGATTAATGGTTACTGGTGTATTTCAGATAGAGTTATTATGGTCAGCCGGTCTCTGTGGCTAAGGGCTTGCGAACGCAGTTTGTGAGCCCGTATACCCGGGTTCGAAACACGGCGGTGCCGGTTTTTTTCGAAAAAGGTATAGGGGCCGGTCGTTCAGAAAGCAATGGCAAACTACTGAACGTAACACTTGCCTAGTACATCAACAGCAGCTGAAAATGCTGGTGTTGACTGCAACGTCCCGTAAGGGATACGCAACAAAATAAAAAAAAATATTATGGTCAAAATCAAATGCAAACCAATAGACATAAACAGTATACAAATATAAGCACCAACAAAAAAACAATACAACTCTTTTGCGATGAAGTAGAAAAGACGATGTCTCAAATTAGATTACAAGAAATAAAAATAATACTAGGAGATTTTAAAGCAAAAGTAGGACAGTGAAAAATAGAGGATGTAGTGGGGATTTATTGTTTAGGTACCAAAAAAACAAAAAGAAGAAAAATGAAAGAGGAGAGAAACTAAAGTAATGGGCAAATATCAATGATATGATAATTGGAAACACCTGGCTTAAACACCATAAAAGACGACTTTACACACGGAAAATCCCAGATAAGAAAATACTCAACCAAATTGACTACATTCTTATTAATAAAAGATTTAGAAATGCGTTAATTAATGTAAAAACAATACCTGATGCTGATTGTAATAGTGATCATCTACTACTACGTGGACAAATAAAAGTAAGACTGAAGAGAGGAAAAAGTGATTAAGAACATGAGACTTAATAAATAGGTTTTGAAGGTAGATAAAGAAATTCAAGAGCAATACAGAGTGACTGGGAAAAATAGGTACAATGCAATAGCTAAAATACAGAGTATAAACGAACAATGAGAAATGTTAAGGGACTCCATTCATCAAACTAGCAAAGAAATATCAACAGAGAGAAGCCGAAAAGCTAAGAAATAATAGATGACTGAAGGAATCTTAAAGTTGATGGACAAAAGAAAACAGAGTAAAAATGACAAACAAGAATATGCTAAGATAAATAAAGAAATAAGAGATACACGTATGAAGGCAAAATAAAGTTGGTTACACGAGCAGTGCAGGAAAAGGGAATTAAATTTTATACACAGACAAATCAGTGAGCTCACGGGGAAAAAGTAAGATTAAATACAGGGTGTTCAAAAACAGGAATTATATTATTGGAGGAAGGTGCTATAATGAAGAGGTTGGAGTGAGTATATAAGAGAATTATATGAAGAACATCGGGAAGAATTAACAGATAACAAGGAACTTAGAAGGCCAAAGAAGTCGCTGACGCTGTCAAACATATGAAGAAAGGAAAATCACCTGGGCCAGATGGAATCACAATAGAAGAATTAGAAGTGCTAGGAGAATTTGGAGTAGATATATTAACCAAAATGCTGAATGATATTTACAGCAGTGGATATTTACCGAGCGATTTGCTGAAATCTGTATTTATAGCTATACCAAAAGACCAGAAGCAGTTGAATGCGAAGATTTTCGTACAATTAACCTAATAAACCATGTCACTAACCTTCTACTCAGAATTATAATGAGAAGAACAAGAAAGAAAATAAAAATGGAAATTGGTAAAGAACACTATAAACAACACTATGGATTTCCGGAAGGCAATGGTACAAACAATGCAATATATACAGATTACGGACACTAATGGAAAGATCGATAGATACACAGAAAGACATGTATTTGTGCTTCATAGATTATACTAAGGCATTTGATAAAGTAACAACAACAACAACAACAACAACAACAACAACAACAACAACAACAACAACAACAACAACAACAACAACAACAACAACAACAACGACGACAAAAACAACAACAACAACAACAACAACAACAACAACAACAACAACAACAACACTTTATTTTCAAATAACACGCAAGCTCGTCTAACATTCTGCCCTTTTATCACTCTCTTTCATACATTATACCATTCACACATCATTCAAGGCTACTGAAAACAGCAACAATATAAAAGATGCATTATACAGGCATGTGGAAAATGAAAAATCAATACTACAGGACACAGTAATTAGTAATGACTGGTGTGACACTTGTTATTAGCTATGATGAATATACTGGCCTACCAAAAGGGTACTGGCTGTTATACTAGGGTATTATTATTATTAATATTATTATTATTATTATTATTATTATTATTATTATTATTATTATTATGAAGTAAAAACATGATGAACTGATTAAAATGTTGGAAAATATTAACATTGATGAGAAAGATCTCAGAATAATAAAGACTATTTATATGAATCAAGTAGCAGCCATTTAAATGGGAAATAAAGAGGACAATTATTGACAAATAAAGCTAGGAGTACGATAAGTCACACACCGAGCGTGTGAGACGTAAGATGGTGCATGATGGTGGAAATGACCATGTGTTCACATGCATCCACTGTGGACAAACATTTACTGCGCGAATCGGCCTTTTCAGTCACACTCTCCACCGCCATGGGTTGCCTTTTTGAAGCACAATGTAACAAACTATCGTCTGTCAAGACGGCAAGGTGCAATGAATGATGACGACAGGGATGTAATGTCACCGGACCTCTTCTCCCTCTATATTGAAGTAATAATGAGAGAGATCAAAGAGAAGCCAGGAATACTAATAGGAGGCTATAATATAAACAATGTACGCTATGTAGATGACACAGTATTGGTGGTAGATAATGCATCAGACCTACAACAATTGTTGTACATTGTAGTAACAGAGAGTGCCAGGAAAGTACTCGCCTTTAATAGCAAGAAAACAGTAACAATGGTGATATCAAAGAAAATGGTGGCACCAAAATGTGAAATGGAAAAAGAAGGGAACATTCTTAACCAAGTGGGTAAATTTAAATACCTAGGGGCATTTATAACGTCAGATGGAAGATGCACAACAGAGATTAAGAGTGGAATTGGGCAAGCAAAATCTGAATTTCAGAAAATGAAGAGTATCTTATGCAATAAGTCATTATCATTGAATGTAAGAGAGTGCTAAAGTGCTATATAGAGCTTGTTTTGCTGTATGGCAATGCATTATGGACAGTAAAATGAACAAATTAGAAAGAATTTGAAAGTAACAGAGATGTGGTTTTTAAGACGAATGCTGCGAATACTTTGGACTGCCAAAGTAACTAACAACGATTGCTAGAAACAGGTTAATGAAACTAGATTATTACATACAACAATAACAAAGAGACAAACAGCTTTCTTTGGCTATGTGATGAGATGAAAGGCATTGGAGAACATCGTAACAACTAGAAAGATCGATGGGAAGAAAGGCGGAGGCAGACCACGAGAAATGATGCTGAATGGATTGAGACGGTGGCATGGAGGAGTATCATCAGCAGATTTGATCCAGAAAACCAAGGACCGAGATCTGTGGAGAGTCATGAACGCCTACGCCAGCTGGCATGGCACTTGGTGATGATGAAGTACTTTAAGCACTTTTCTTGTTTCAGGGGGTGCTCTCTAGATGAACTCTTGTTTTTTTTTCTTCTGGTATAGTCATGACCTCAGTTTTACTGATGCTAATGTTATGTTCCTTATACACTTCGTGTAGACTATTTATGTGGACATTTTGCTATTAGTTCTTGATCGTCCGCAAATAGTCATCATGAAGTGCCCTGCTAGCTGGCGTACGCGTTCATGTCTCTCCACAAATCTCGGTCGTTGGTGTTCTGGACCAACTCTACTAATGCCACCGTCTCAATCCGTCCAGCATAATTTCACTTGGTCGGTCTCTGCCTCTCTTCCCCCTCGATCTTTCCAGTCGTCACGATGTTCTTCAATGCCTCTCTTCTCATCACATGACCAAAGAAAGCTGTTTGTCTCTTTCCTATTGTTATTGATCGTGTTCTAGTTTTGTTAACCTCTTTCAGGCAATCATTGTTAGTTACTCTGGCAGTCCAAGGAATTCGCTACATTCGTCTCAGGAAATTGGAGTTCTGTAATGGTGTATTTTGCAGTTGGTTCTTCTTCTGTGTTCTGTTCGTCATGCGGTGTTGTTACGACCTCTGTTTGGCTGGTTTCTTTACATATGCTGTCTATATATGTTATGAACAAGAGAGGAGACAAGGCACAACCTTGTCGTACTCCGGATTGTATGGTCAAAAGTTCTGACTGTTCTCCGTTTGTTCTTATCGTGCATTAACTGCTGTTGTATAAGCTTCTACATAAGTGTGTTAGATGAATACTCGCACTAAATAGATCAATCCACCACAAATATAACTTTGCAACTGCCCATAAATATAAGTTTATTTACATTATGACATGTTTACCCTTATTTGCTGGTGTCAAGAGAAGTTTTTTTCCCCCCGCGCTTAGGAATACAGGCTCGCGTTTGAGTAGTACACAGGCTCATCATCATCATCAAGTGCCTTACTGACCGGCGTGTACGATTATGATTTTTGCAATCTCCAACAGTATGTATCATTTCGCGCGATGAGATATGTCCGTGCCATGATGACGTAATGCTGTCAAGCATTATGTCACGCTGTCTTCCTCTATCTCTCTTTCCACACATCATCCGGTTTTCTACCAAATTTCAGTGTTTGTTGTCTCAGAAGTGTGCCAGCAAGTAATGATTGTCCCTGTCTGATGTTTTTGATAGGTTGGTCTTAGTGATTTATCCACTGTCTGATGTTTGTGATCACTTTGTCTTAGAGCTTTAGCCTTTGTCTGATGTTTGTGATCAGTTTGTCTTGGTGATTTAGCTTCTATCTGATGTTAGTGATATGTTTGTCATGGTGACTTATCTCTTTCACAACGTTTATATTAATACTTTTGGCTGTCCAAGGAATTTGCAACATTCTTCTATGAAACCACTTCTCTTAAGTTTCTGTGGATTTTGTTTTCTTGTTTACTAATTTTCCATGATTCACAGCCACATGTTGAAAATTGTTCAATGTAACATGTAAGTACAGTATTATTTTTCTAACCACAATTTTACGTTCAGTAGTTTGCCATTTGAATGGCTTTTGAATATAAATGTTATAGACGAGTTCTAAGAATATCTTGGGTAAAGAAAAGAACAAATGCATCCATACTTCAAGAGTTGAATATTTAAGAAGGTTGGCTATTAAAGACGATAAAACAAAGAAAATTGAAGTATTTTGGTCACTTGAAACGCCACGAAGGTTTGGAGAGAACAATAATGGAAGGGTATATGCCTGGGAAGAGAGGAAGAGGAAGGCCAAAGAGAAGATGGGTGCAGGATGTGGCGGATGAACTCCAAATGGGTGTATCAGACGCGGGACATCTTGCTTATGATCGAGAGGTTTTCCGGAATGTTGTTATGGGAGCGAGGTTCTGCAAAGGACATGCTACTGAATGAATGAATGGAGTTTGCCATTGCTTTCTGAACGATGATTCAACGCTTAAGTCCAAATCACTGGTGTGTGGAGTGAATCCACTTCTCCACCGTCAGTATATGCGGCCACCGACAGGAGCCGGATATGGGTCTGTGACATCTTAGTGACCATTCAGTTGTGTAGTCCTGAATACACAGAAGAGGAGCTGGGCAGTCTGTGCAATCACAGTGACCATTCACTTGAGTTGTCCTGAATGCACAGAAGAGAAAGTGGCCAGTCTGTGGTATCACAGTGACCATTCAATTGTGTAGTCCTGAATACACAGAAGAGAAAGTGGCCAGTCTGTGATATCAGTGACCACTCAATTGTGTAGTCCTGAATACACAGAAGAGAAAGTGGCCAGTCTGTGATATCAGTGACCACTCAATTGTGTAGTCCTGAATATACAGAAGAGAAAGTGGCCAATCTTTCCTTCACGCAGCGAGACGACGAAATCAGCCTCGATCCCTCGTTAGTGACATTAGCAGTGTAGACTCTGTCAACTACGCTAACACCCTTTTATCTATACAGGTAAAAATAGTTGCATGTCCACTACGGGACGTCGAAATCAACCCCAGCATTTATACGGCTGTTTATGATTTACTAGCCCGCTCCGTGGTGAAGGGTTACGGACGCAGTTCGTGATCCCGCATACCCGCGTTCAAAACACAGCTGCACGCGAATTGGCAGTAGACTGCATTGTGTGTATTTTTTTTAACGAAATGGTATGGGTGACGATCGTTCAGAAAGCTATGGCAAATTACTGAACGAAACTTGCCAAAGAGATCACAACAGCAAAATATGTTGGTGTTGACTGCACGTCCTGTAAAGCATATGCAACTAACGTTAACTTTGTGATTTACTAGGCAAGTTTACGTTCAGTAGTTTGCCATTACTTCCTGAACAATGGACGCTCATCCATCCATCATCCATCATGTGCCATGCCGGTAAGCGTGGGCGGTCATGTTCTGCCATCTCACCCGATCACCAGAGTCGTGGATCAGCTCCGTGTTTCTGTCTCGACTATGCCACAAGGCCAAGCCATCCAGGTACTTGCTTCTAGGTCTTCCCCTTGGTCTGTTCCCCTCGATCTTACCAGTTGTCACCAAATTCTCCAATCCATTTCTTCTCATAACATGTCCAAAAAATTTTGACTGTCTACGTCTAATTTCTCTAATCAATTTACGATCTTCATTTGTTTCTTGAAGGACTTGTTCATTGGTCTTTCTGGCTGTCCATGGTATTCTTTGCATTTTCCTCAGAAACCACATCTCTACAGCCATCAGATGTTTTTCAGCCTGACTGCTCATTGTCCACGCTTCACATCCATACAAAAGTACAGGCTCAATGTAGCATCTCAACACTCTCTTTCTCGTTTCAATTGACATCTTTTTATTGGTCAATATGTTTTTCATCTTGCTAAAGGCTACTTTTGCCATGGCGATTCTTGTTCTAATCTCTTCAAGGCATCTCCCATCAGATGTTATTACTGTTCCGAGATAATTGTACCTGCTCACTTGTTGAAGAATATTCCCATTTACTTGTATATTACATTGTGGTATTTCGTCCTTCCTAGTGACGACCATAATCTGTGTCTTTTTACAATTTAATTCTAACCCTAGTTGTTCACTGTGTGTCACAATCGCATCTACTAAATTTTGCAGGTCCTGTTCATTGTCTGCAATCAAGACTGTATCATCTGCATATCTAATGTTATTGATGCATCGTCCCCCAATGTTGATTCCTTCCATATCTTCAATATTTCTGAAAATACTTTCACTGTACAGGGAAAACAGATCTGGAGACATTACACATCCCTGTCTCACACCCCTTTTAATAGGCTGATATTGGCTTACTTCATTATCAACTCTTATGGCAGCTTGTTGTTTCCAATATATGTTTTTTACAAGTCTAAGATCTTTTCCATCAATTTGTAGATCTTCAAGCATCCTTATCATGTTGACATGTCTCACTTTATCAAAAGCCTTTGTGTAGTCAATAAAGCAAAGGTGTAGATCTTTGTTTACTTCTATAGAACGTTCGATTATGTTTCTCAGTATATACACAGCATTTACTGTACCCTTGCCTTCCACAAACCCACATTGTTCTTCTCCTATTTCAGGTTGTATTTTCCTCCTAACTCTTTGTATGATAATTCTTAGCAAAATCTTTGTGATGTGACTCATTATACTAATTGTTCGATGTTGATCACATTCCAAGGCTCCTGATTTCTTTGGGATTGCAATAAATACAGAATTACATAACTCCTGAGGTATATTTCCAGTATCATATATTGTATTAAGCAGACTGGTAACTTGATCTATTCCATATTCTTCTAAAGCATTAATCATTTCTGTTGTGACGCTGTCTGAACCGGGGGTCTTGCCAGATTTCATATGGTTAAGAGCATTCTGAACCTCCATCTTCAAAATTGCTGGTCCTTCATTATTATTTTGAACATCATACTGTTCGTCTCTGTTGTCGTCATACAGGTTTTTCACGTAATCTGACCATTCATGTAATATCTGATCTTTTTCTATTATGACTCTTCCATCTTTTGTCTTTAGGCAGCCTGCTGATGTACGTGTTCTTTGATTAGTAAGCTCCTGAATTCTTTTGTGCATTAGGTTCGCATTGTTACTGTTGTGTTGTTTTTCAATTTCTCTGCAATTTTTCTCAAGCCATGTTTCTTTTGCCTCCTTACATAAGGTTCTCACTTTTCTGTGAATTTCTTCATATTTGGCAGGATTATTTTTGTTCTGTCTTCTTGTTTCCATTAGTTGTAAAATTTCTTCAGTCATCCATGTCTTACGGCCCACTTTCTTTACTTTTGGAATAGTTTTTTCTGCTGCGCAACTGATTGAATTCTTCATCGTTTCCCATTGATCATCTACATCTTGAAACAGGATCTCTAGATCAGACAATATATCAAATTTGTTCTTTACTTCTATGTTAAAATTATCTTGTATTTCTTTGTCAGTTTTCAATTTGCACCAGTCATATTTAGGGTTTCCTGCTGTATACTTGACTTTCTTTAACTTTACCCTCAATGTGCCTGTAATTAATCTGTGATCACTGTAACAGTCTGCATTTGGAACTGTTTTTACGACTGTTAACGCATTTCGAAACCTTTTGCTAATCAGGATGTAATCTATCTGGTTTTTAATCCTGCTGTCTGGACTCCTCCATGTCCATAATCTTCTAGGATGCTGTTTAAACCAGGTGTTTCCTACAACCATTTCTTGTTCTTTTGCCCATTCTACAAGTCTGTATCCTCTTTCATTTCTCTCTCCCAAACCATGGTTGCCTACACTGCATCCATCGCCTTGCTGTCCTATTTTTGCGTTGAAATCACCCATTATGATATTTATTTCTGATTTTTTGCAGTTCTTCAAAGCAGACTCCACGTCATTATAAAATTCCTCTATGCTTTCTTCACTGCTTTCACTTGTTGGGGCATATACTTGAATGACATTTATTTTAAAAGGTCTTCCGTTTAATTTTACTAATAGGACTCTGTCTGACACAGCATGATATCCTTTGACAGAATTTGATGTTTGCTTATCTAATATAATGGCTACACCTCTTTGCTGTTCTTCTCCCCCAGAGTAAATAATCTTACAATCCTCTCCTGTCCTTATCCCTGCTCCTTTCCATCTCGTTTCCGATATTCCTAATATGTTAATCTTCTCTCTCTTCATTTCTTTTTTGATGTTTTCTAACTTTCCATCTGCATTCATTGTTCTAACGATCCAAGTTCCTACTTTCAATGATATTAATCTGTTGCACCTAGTATCCTGTTGACGGTCTGGAGTCACATGGTGCGCATGACTATCCCTACCGGGCGAGGTTGCTCCTATGGAGCACCCATTTACGCCGTTTCTCTGATTATCGATGATTTCACACAACATGATTTTCTTGGCATGTGTAAAGAAGGTAGTTTGCCATTGCTTTCCTTCCTAGCAGTGACCATACTGGTCAGTGACCGTAGCCATTGTCTCCTCAAAAAAGAGATCCTCTGCCTACCGTCGTGAAGGTGGAGACCATAACCTACAACTGTCTGTTGGCTGCTCTCCATCTTCATCCACCACCTGCACCCATGGCTTCACGTAACCCTGATCGGGGGGCTAAACGGGTACTCCACCTTGCCCAAGGGTGTCCCGTAGGCTAGCGGAGGGAAGGAGGCGCCTTACTTCTCCTTTGATAGGGGATACCCCTACCCCGCTACCCATACCATTGACGCTCATACCATTGTTAAAAATAAACACAATGTGGTCTGCTTCCAAATCGCTCGCAGTCGATTTGTAATGCTGTAGGTAGGATTGCCAATCACGTCCGCTATCCCTTCCCCACTGACGCCAGCTGTTATCTAGTTAAAACCTCGTCCTTGACCTGGGGACGTACAATTACAAGTGCCTCAGAAGTCGAAGTAGCGAGGTACACCGATAAAATGAAAATCTAACCCACACGTTAAAATCAGCACAGTGCAGTCTCTTGTAGTAGCAGGTGTGTGGACAACGTTTGAGTTCAAAGCGAGCGAACGAAAAAAAAAATACAGTAACACGTATATTGTATCACGTCGATTACCTGTCAGTCGTTTAACCGTTAGTTTATGTTATCCGTCTATTCGTTTATCCGTCACAGCCCTGGTCCCGACGGTGGCGGTTAATCGAAGTTGTACTGTAGTTACCATAAGTAAAGGTTTCTTGTACACACCAAAGTCGTAGTGGACATAAGGTGCTAAGCCCATGTTTGTATAGGCACAACGGCGCTCAGTGGGTGCTGTGGCTGATATCATGCCGGCCGCCTTTGCTTCCCAAGGCATTTCATGGTATCCGTTTTAGGCTGGGTCGACCTGGGACTTTGACAATTCGAAACCGCTCCATGGGGATCAAACAGAAGACAAGCACTACGACTGACGAGCGTTATATATTACTAACATAAGAACTTCCTTTAAATAATGTTACCACATGCAAGCTTGCTAAATAGGCTTCCGTTGTCAAAACTCATGCCTGACCAATATGAATGAAATACCACCAGATCTAGTCTGAGAATGGAAGTGGAGGCGGTTATTGCGGCATTTCGCTGGCTGGAGAACAAACAGCACACGCATGTCGTGCTTGTGACGGAGTTAGAGTATGATGAGAAAGGTGAAGACAGGCAGATCGTGACTGTAACGGTCTCACAGAGTATGATGAGAAAGGTGAAGACAGGCGTGTCGTAGTTGCAACGGACTCACAGAGTGTGATGAGAAAGGTGAAGACAGGCAGGTCGTGATTGTAACGGTCTCACAGAGTGTGATGAGAAAGGTGAAGACAGGCAGGTCGTGATTGTAACGGTCTCACAGAGTATGATGAGAAAGGTGAAGACGGACATGTCGTGATTGTAACGGTCTCACAGAGTGTGATGAGAAAGGTGAAGACAGGCAGGTCGTGATTGTAACGGTCTCACAGAGTATGATGAGAAAGGTGAAGACGGACATGTCGTGATTGTAACGGTCTCACAGAGTGTGATGAGAAAGGTGAAGACAGGCAGGTCGTGATTGTAACGGTCTCACAGAGTGTGATGAGAAAGGTGAAGACAGGCAGGTCGTGATTGTAACGGTCTCACAGAGTGTGATGAGAAGGTGAAGACAGGCAGGTCGTGATTGTAACGGACTGACAGAGTATGATGAGAAAGGTGAAGATATGCATACTTCGGGCAGAGTGGCAGGATTCCATTTCATAATAAAAAAAATAGAGAGCATCTGTTGGATTCCCCCCCCCCCCTCCCTCCTTCACCCCCAGGACAAGCTGGTTTGGTGGGAAACAAGCAGGCGGACAGATTGGCTGGGTCTGCATCAGTTGGTGGGGTATTGGAGCATGATAAGGCAGATGTGGTCGGGGCCCTTTGGGTTCGTGTATGTAGTGGAGAAGAACAGGCAGATCATCACGGCCTGGAGAGAATGGTGCTGCAGGGAGTGACCACAGGTTGTGGCCGTCACTCAAGACTCCGAAGAAAGGCCAGACGGACAAATAATCAGGCTGCTAATGGTACCATCTGTATTGGGATTCTTCGCTGACTGTTGCAGATGAGAACCAAGCACATCCCGAGTGTTATCACGGCGGTTCTTGACTCAACTCTACGCTCTGTATAGTAATTGACAGCACTAATCAGTATTAACATCAAGGGAGATTAACAAGGCATTAAAAATTAGAAGTGTCAAATGTTACGTATATTCAACACTACTGTATGTAGCGGAAGCCCGGACATTGAACAAGCAACCAGAAAGTCGAATAGATGCCCTGGAGATGTGGATATACAGAAGAATATGTCGTATTTTATGGACACAGAAACAATCAAATACAGAGGTTTTAGAAAAAGTTGGGAATGAAGTTGATGAGAGAAATAAAAAAGAGACAAGTGAAATATTTCGGCCACGTTAAAAGACATAATACTCTTATACAACCATACTGGAGTGCACGGTTGAGGGCAAGCGAGCAAGAGGTAGACAGCGATACAAGTGGGAAGAGATGGACGAGCAGCAATCTGACAGAATGTACAGCAAAGGCGCGAGACAGAAGTGTTGGAGATCCATTGCAGTCAACCATCATTGTGGAGACGGCACCTGATTGATTGAAACTTTGTCCGGAAGTAGTTTGTTGCTATGTGTCTGTGATGTGACAGCGCCATAACTTTATGCGTGCCTGAGAGCAAAGAGGAATAAGAGGCGAATCTTTCTCTCACCTTGGCTAGAGACGAGACCAGGCTCCATCACATTATATAGGCCTGAGAGCAAGAAGGTATACTATGTCAACCCTTCTCTCATCTTGGCTAGCGACGAGACCAGGCTCCATCACATTATATAGGCCTGAGAGCAAGAAGGTATACTATGTCAACCCTTCTCTCATCTTGGCTAGCGACGAGACCAGGCTCCATCACATTATATAGGCCTGAGAGCAAGAAGGTATACTATGTCAACCCTTCTCTCATCTTGGCTAGCGACGAGACCAGGCTCCATCACATTATATAGGCCTGAGAGCAAGAAGGTATACTATGTCAACCCTTCTCTCATCTTGGCTAGCGACGAGACCAGGCTCCATCACATTATATAGGCATGAGAGCAAGAAGGTATACTATGTCAATCCTTCTCTCACTTTGGCTAGCGACGAGACCAGGCTCCATCACATTATATAGGCCTGAGAGCAAGAAGGTATACTATGTCAATCCTTCTCTCACCTAGGCTAGCGACGAGACCAGGCTCCATCACATTATATAGGCCTGAGAGCAAGAAGCACTTTGGCTAGCGACGAATCTCAGGCGTTGAACCCGCGCCCGATCCTTCTGACGACATTACCATCCGAGCACGCTATCAGCTTGGCTAGTCTTCCCCACTATATAGTTGTACCAATCCAAGCACAGATGGAGTCTCTGTCTCTCAATCCGTTACACACAAGAGACAGAGAAATAATTAACACTGACGTCTGTGTTTAATAAACAAACAAAAAACGGACACATTAAGAAAATCGATGAGGCCATTACAACCAAACAGACAAAGCTGTCGCGTGGGCCTCAGTGATGGAATGCGTTCAACTGGTAAGTTAATTATCTTTAACGACGTTAAGAATGAGACGCTATAGAGCCGAGGTGGCTGAAATGTGGCACGTGGGGTATATGCGGCCACCGACAAGCTACAATGCGGCCTTGAGTAATTTTTTTAAGTAAACAGAATACGCAGTTAGAATTATAGGCAGACGAATAATAAATTATACAGTTAAGTAGATAGACATATAAGAAGTAGTCGACAAGTAGGTGCATTAGTAGATAGATAACTAAACATACAGTACACATGAGTGAGTGGGCTTTAATTTTAAAGAGTCAAGAATTCCCATGGTACCTTCGGCTTCTTCTAACCACTCATCATCATCATCATCATCATCATCATCATCATCATCATCATCATCATCATCATCATCATCATCATCATCATCAT
The DNA here is from genome assembly GCA_963921405.1 of Cepaea hortensis. Taxonomy (NCBI): domain Eukaryota; kingdom Metazoa; phylum Mollusca; class Gastropoda; order Stylommatophora; family Helicidae; genus Cepaea; species Cepaea hortensis. The sequence goes on from OY992879.1 coordinate 73,686,212, forward strand.
CATCATCATCATCATCATCATCATCATCATCATCATCATCATCATCATCATCACCATCATCATCATCATCATCATCATCATCATCATCATCATCATCATCATCATCATCATCTTTACCGTCATCATTATCAGTACCGTCATTGTCATCACCAACACCATTATCATTACTGTCATCATCATGATCACCATTATCATTACCGTCATCATCATCATCATCATCATCATCATCATCATCATCATCATCATCATCATCATCATCATCATCATCATCATCATTGCCATCATAATAGTCATCATCTTCACCATTATCATCATCATCATCATCATCATCATCATCATTATCATTATCATCATCATTATCTACATCATCATCTCCATCATCATCATTGTTTGTTCATCAAGAATGATTATGACCATTCATTACATTCAGTAAACTGAATGAAGAATGATTTGCGCGATGTTTTGAATTATAGTGAGGAAGAGTTGCGCAAATTCGTCGACCTCACTCTCTCGCCTGCGCCCATCTGAATCCAGTAGCAAGATAAGTCAAGACGACTGGAGATGAACACAGGTGCAGTGGGCGTTAGGCTGCCACACGCCAATTATCCCTGTATTACCGACTTGTACGCTATCGGACTCGCGCTAATATTTAACCTTAGATGGAGTTTACCACCCGCTTTAGGCTGCATTCCCAAACAACCCGACTCCTGAGACGTTCGCGGCCGCAAAGCACCATATATTAGCTCTGGAACTGCCACAGTTATCCAAGTAGGATCGTGTCATCTAAGGAACCTCGACTTATTTAATTAGCCATTCACGGCTTCACCGTGAGACAGTGTGAACTTAGACATGCATTTCTTAATCTTTGAGACAAGCATATGACTACTGGCAGGAGCAACCAGATATCTATCGGAAAGACGGACTATTCACGCACACGCAGGCCAAAAGTAGCAATCGCTCAGCGCACTACCTCGGTACCCGGTGATATATGCAAAACCACTGGACGCCTAACGACGAGCTTCCTAGCTACGCCGGCAGGACTGACCGAAAAGCTATACCAGCTTACTGACTGCAGGCCCACTGCTCATCGAGAGAGAGTAGGCACCTATCGAGACTTTGTCGAACGGTCATACAAATTTCCTCTTTCGTCCGCTCAAACCACGACACTGGCTTCACAAACGCCTGTCTCGCCGCTAACATCATTACCGTCGTCATCATCATCATCATCATCATCATCATCATCATCATCATCATCATCATCATCATCATCATCATCATCATCATCATCATCATCATCATCATCATCATCATCATCATCATCATCATCATCATCATCATCATCATCATCATCAACACCTTCGTCATCGTCATCATCA